>OU744317.1:10396526-10436763 GCA_916610145.1 Eristalis arbustorum
TGCACGAATTTTCGACAAAAGAGCTTGATGCCAAACTCTGTCGAATGCGTTCGAAATTTCAAGCGCAACTATCTTGCTTTTGCGTGGGTATTGTTCAAGGATTGGTTCCACTTTTCAGTGAGACCTGTTGATGCGGAAGCCATCCAGCCTGTCATTAAGCCGCAATTCAAGGTATTTCATAAGCTGACGATTTATCAGCGTGTGCATGACCTAAGAAAGAAGGGTGGTGTGGGTCGGTAAGAGGTGGGTGATGAAGATTCGCCCTTTGTAGGAACGGACTTGGAAAATGCTTTTTTCCATATACTCGGAAAGAGACCTGAAGAGTAGAATGGCTTGGTGTGAGTTTTGCAGAAACAGCAACTGCTCAATGGCCTACACTGTGAGGGAAGATATTACCATCATTGCTTGAGGTAATTCGCAAGGGCGCGTTGAAAGACTCCTAACGGGGTTGCGTTACATAGAAGCACCTGCTTGGCGTCTGAACATGCTGCACAACGACTTTTACAGAAACTGCAGAGGCAGGGAATAAATTGAATCTGTTCAACATCTGCCCTGCGAAAAGGAAGGCGTCCCTAAGACAGGACATGTTCGTTAAACTGGAGGTTGGGGTTTTACACAGTGTTGAACTGACAAATCCATGAATATGGTAGGCAAATATCACCAATTAAGGCCAAAGTGTACCTAACACATTGGTTTATGTGTGTTACTCGCCGGGCACTCATCTACCCACTTGCGGAATACGTACAGAAGCCTCGAACTGACTGTAGTATCCCTGTTTCTATCCAATGCCAAATAAATCAAGGCAAGCTAATATGTGGTGATCCACGAGCCATTGCTCAGTGTATTCTGGATAACAATCCTGATCCGATGCTGCTTCAGTGTCGAATTTAAAGTAATCGGGTTTGCGCTGGCTCAGAATTTTGAATAACCCTCGCTCTTAATGAAAGACCTGGAACGCTGAATTCCACAAAAGATAGACCTAGTTGCCTGGGTCCTCGGGTTGCATGAAAAAGCACTGTGTTGACTATTTTCCTTCCAAACTTGAGGGCATTCTCTCCTTACTGTGCTCTGTTAATTCTGAACGAGCTCAAAACTTCTAAAGACCCGCCCTCGTGTGCACAACAAAGCTACCGTGTGACCAGAATTAGATTCATTTCGAGCTAAATCCCTCTTAGATCCAATCTCTACGACGACTCAGCGTCCAACCCCACGCAGCTCAAGTAATCACTCGCCTTCTCCGCAAAAACCTCTTAGTTCAACTTTTCACTTTGTAGTGCAATCTTCCCCCTCACCGTCCAACCCGACTCCCCTTTGAGCCTTTGACAGCGACCATGTCAGCCAAAAAGTTTTTAATGACCAAATCCTTATTTTTCGGCAGCATCTTCCGCTTCAAAGACTAATCGCAACGCTTATCGCGCTGAAAACTGTCACCCGCAACACGTATCTCTGCCGGGAATCAGTCCAAAGGCTGCGGTAATGATTCAAAGGACACGTAATTTAATTCCCTTCAAACGGGATTTCGTTAGACTGCCTCATCCGCTCGACACGTGCGTCATGGTCGCACACAGCAGCCCCGCCCTCGAAAGGGATATCCGCACAAACGCACACCCACGCGCGACGCTTTGTGAGAGTTAATTCATGCGAGCGCATAAAAGAAATCGCAATTAATACTCGTGCCAAGGTCCTCCTCGTTGACAAGTCGCAATTACATGGAACTCTGGCGGTGCTTTAATATTTGATTGCACGCCGAAACGCATGGCGCAGCGAAGGCACACAGAAGGCAGCACAGAACGACGGAATACACTCGAAAGCGCATTTGGCGTCTCGCGTAATTACTTTTGCAATTTGCTCGTCCTTTTGTGCAATTGTTCCGCAGCGTTTTAGCAATCCACGACCACGGCAGTCCTTCCGCAATCCGCGTGTCCTCGTGCTCTTTTGGGGTTATTTAATCATCTCCATTGTCGGCTGTGTTCGCCTGAAGTTGCCCACGCACACGGGCGACCGTGAGAAGGTGGAGGAACGCAAATAAATAAACTAGACGGGCCAAGGAGACGACGAAAGAAAGGGGATCAAAGCGGCGCTCGGTGCTGCGTTCCTTCTCCGGTCTCAACTTAACCGGGATGAATGGAAAAAAGACGGGCCAACCGAGAGGAGCTTGTGTTGTGAGAAATTACACGACGCTTAAAAATCAACTTAATTATCTGCTCCTTATGCTTTCGTCCTGCATTTAACATTGCCCGTCCTGGCTGGCACTTGAACGATGGCGACGGGGGAGTGAATAATGACTGCGCTTTTGAAACTTAATCGCTTAATTGCTGCACCAGTGATAGTTCAAAGCCGTCATCAGCGGGCATCAGACGGGTTGTGACTGCGACGAGTGACGGGAATTACCGAGCAGATGGGTTCATTTGCATCGACCGATCCGCGCGGTGACCGATCGTTGACGAGTTCATTTGAAGGTGCAATGTTTGAACGGGAGATGATAAGCTGAGTCCACAAATATGATGGCAGGTGGAGTTGAGACGTACAGCTTTTTCCTCTTCTTCGGTCTCCTAATAGTGAGACTTTACCACCTAATCAGGATTTATGCACAGACGCAATTAAGCGAGTTTTTGGACTTGACCCAACCACCTCGTCCTGGGTATGCTAAGGGCACACCTTCTTGATGGCACGCCTCGTAAGACGTGATGACAGGGTTGCATCAAGTCATCGAAACATAGCTCTTTCCCTTCAGACAAGTAGCTGCTCGACATTGAGCTCTCCGCGGTCTACCGTGTTGCTCACAGTATCCCGGCGAGTAACTCCCGCAACAGCACGAAGACATCTCATCTCGTCGGCTTGTATTCCCGATCTTATTCTTTCGGTCATTACCCAAATTTCATGACCATCAGCGAGAGTTGCAACAAATACTGAATTGACAACCGACAAATTAGCCCTGACACCAAGCTCGGTCTTTCTGATTACAGATCAGCCATGTTGACCCAACTACAGGAAAACTCATTATAACTCTTCCGGTCTTCTTCTTCTTCTGTGTGGCGCTGCAGTCCGGGTGGACCTGGGCCTCAACCAACATGCCTCTCCAACTAGCGCGATCTCTGGCTGTCTCCAGTTTCGCACACCAAGTTGGTTGAGGTCCTTCTCCACTTGGGTGCGCTACCTTAAACGCGGGCGTCCTCTGTTGCATTGCCCGACAGGTTCGGCTTCAAAAACTCTTCGGGCCATAGCTATGGTGTCCATTCGCTCTACATGACCTAGCCACCGTAGGCGTTGGATCCGTAGACGCCTAACTAGGCTCATGTCGCTGTACAGCCCGTACAGTTCGTGGTTGAATCTTCTCCTCCAGAACCCGTCAACACAAACAGGACCAAAGATCGCACTCTTTCTCTCAAAGAGACCAAGGACTTCATCCGCTTTCGAGATTGTCCCTGCCTCCGCGGCATATAGAAGGACTCCTCCGGTCACTCGCGGAAAAGAGCCCGAGATACTTAAACTTCTCCACCTGCTTCAATGAGCCTCCACTCACATGTAGTGTGCATTGAACAGGAGTTCTGAAAATTATCATAAGCTCTGTTTTGTCCACGTTGACCTTCATCGCAGCATCTGCACACACCGTCACAAGCCTAAGGAGTGCGTGTTGAAGTTCTGTCTGGGAGGATGTGAGGATCACCAAATAATCTTAAAAGAACCGATGACTTACATTCTTTATCTCGGCTGCGCTGCAACATTCAATCCATATATAAAGGAAAAGGAGAAGTGACAAGACGCACCCTTGGCGAAGTTCAACGACCACATTGAAAGGTGGTGATTTAACGCTGTTACCAATAATACAGTTGCTCACAAGAAGACCATCTCATACTCCTGCAAAATATTTCAGGCCCATAGAAACTATACTCGAGAGAATTTCGGATTTGTGGTTCCACCCTAAGAACTTAAAATTACAATTGATGCTGAGAACAGGATCAACACGACTGGTGTCCGTTGAAACCAGACTCAAGCCCACTCTGGAGATGTAGTTCCACCGAAAGAAGAAACAGCAAGATCCTCTATCAATGCGTGTCTGGTCAAATGTCTGACACCTACAACTGTCAACTTTCTGTTAAGTAATGCACTTAAATGAGGTCATGAAAGCAGGATCAAAATGTGAAACCACCATTATACTTGTGTGATTTGTGGTGAAAATCAATGCGTCCCTGGTGCCTAATGTGCTTCAAGAAATTCAACATCAACGACAAAACTAGTTGAATTATTTGGTTTTCATGCAAGCGGTGCTATCTTTGGGCCGTTTTTCTTAGTCAGTCAATAGAGATTGCCACAGAGACATGTTGCAACGTTGTGTCGTTTGTCAAATGGGTTAAATAATGATACGCGACGAGCTTACAGCAAAACAATGACAAGAATATTTTGTATATGCAAATATCGATTGGTGTGATTTAACCTCTATTGAGACGAAATGCCAACAAGGCGGAATCGCTCGGTGATGAGACAGTGGCTTTCGTCCGTCAAAATCTGAGATGCCGAATCGTAGTAGTTTGGATTCAGAACAATCACGCCAAATGTATTCAAATACAGGTACTTTTTCATATCTTCGACTCTTAAGATGAGCTCCTGTAAACAACATCAATGCAACTGATTCCCACAGAAACTATACCGAATTTGTAGTCCGACCCTAAGAACAAAAAGTAAGACTGAAGAAACCCTTGCTGGGCTGTTGACATTTCTGATATCTCTGATACCTCCGCTTACCAACTTCAACTTATTAAAGTCTGCAGAGACCAGGACTTAGTCCTAAAAATAACTTTGTGCAATCTTTGTAGTCCCACCCTAAGAAAAAATTTAACTGATCGCTTTTCTGATCTCTCCGTCAACTATTTTTAGAACCAAGCACTCAAAAATAGCTCCCGAAAACAGGATGAACACAACTGGTGCCCGCAGAAACTAAACTCGAGGCCACTTTGTAGCTCCACCCTAAGAAGAAACAGCAAGATCTCCTATCAATGCGTGCGTGGTCATATTTCCGACTGGAGTGAACCTCTCCAGCTGCCACTATCCTTCTGCCTCCAATTTCGCACTCCAAGTTGGTTGAGGGCCATGGCTAGACTCATGTCGCTGCACAGCCCGTACAGGTCGTGGTTGAATCTTCTTCTCCAGAAACCTTCAACGCAAACTGGACCAAAGATTGAACGCAGAATTTTTCTCTCGAATGGACCAAGTGCGTCTTCATTCGAATGATGTGATAGCCCAGCTTTCGCGCCACTGTCACAGCTGTTAATTTCTGTGGGGTAAGGCACATCCATGTGGTGGCCCGTGGCGTTGTGGGTATGTGCGTCGACCCCAATCTCGACGTCCTAGGTTCGATTCCAGCTCTGAGCGACGAAAATAATTTTCACGGCCCGACCTCTTTCGAGTCACTGACAATGCTCAAAGAGTATTTCCTGTCTAGAAAAAGCCTCTCAAACTTGGACGTTCGGAGTCGGCATAAAACGGTAGGTCCCTTCCACTCGTGAAAGAACAATAGCACGCACAACATTAGTGGTTGCTGAGAAGCTAGGCCCTGGCCCTCTACGGGCTGTAGCGCCACCCATATTATATATTAAAGCACATCCACGCTAAGATCAAAATGAAAATATATGCGTGTCTAATCATTTTCACATTTCTAAGCTCTCGCCAAGATGAGATCCTGTAAACAGAAACTACGCCCGAGTTTACTAAGAATTTGTGGTTCCACCTTAAAAGGAAAATGTAAGGCTGCCCTCTCCAGCTGTCAACTGACTATGGAGACGAGCAATAAAATGAGATCCTGAACAGAATCAACACAGACAGATACATCAACACAGGAAAATCGAGCTGACACCGAATTTGTGGTTCCACCCTAAGAAGGAAAAGTAATACTCTCTACCTATGATTGGCTCCTCTTGACTGTGGAGACGGGAAAAATAACGAGGTCCTGAACAGAATCAACAAAGGGTAAACGACTGGTTGCCGTAAAAGCTAAACTCGAGCTTGTGGTTCCACCCTAAGTCCGCCCATTTTGTATATAATAAATAATATGGGTGGCACTACAGCCCGTAGAGAGACTGGGCCTAGCTTCTCAGAAGCCACTGGTGTTGTGCGTGCTGTTTCCCTCACGAGTGGAATGGAACTACAGCTTTATGCCGACTCCGAACGGCCAAGTTTGAGCAGCTTTCTCTGGACAAAAAGTACTCTTTGAGAATTGTCAGTGACTCCAAAGAGGTGGGGCCGTGAAAATTATTTTTGTCGCTCAGACCAGGGATCAAACCAACGATGTCGAGGTTGGGGTTGACGCACATAACCACAAGGCCACCAGCCACCACTGGTAGACGAGCACAAATGAGGTTCTGCAAATAGACTGAACACGACTGGTGCCCGCAGAAACTAGACTCTAACTCACTCCAGATTTGTGGTTCCGCCTTAGAAAAAAAATGTCTCTACACATGCTTCTCCCTCCCCACATTTCTCATCACTCCACCTGTCAGCTGTCAATAGACAGACGAGCACCCTCTCTCTTCCAACCACTCCCTCTCATTCTTCGGGCTAAATCAATGTCATATCCGGTTGGATGAATGGAACTGATTGCATACATCTGACAGAACGAATAGGTCGCATCAGCGGCTCATTCAATTTGCCGTCGCGTGCTGGAAGAGCAAAAAAAAAACCCTCGAAAGAAACCAAATACATCTGCACTGTGCCACCCATTGTTCGCACATTTTCAATGAAATTCCCGACATATCCAACATGTCAATTCGCAAATTATATTCCAAATGATTCCGTCGCAGTCAAAAGTAAATCGACATTCGCCGATATTCAATTTGAATCCGTTTCACTTCATCGAATTCGCATTGTTACACCACCCCGCGCCCGGCCGGCATTTGTTGCACATCATCTGCCCTGCTTGAGAGACAATGATGATATCCTTTCCACTTTTAAGCGCTGAATTGTGCATGAACACACAGCCGCACAGACACACACTCGCCGCCGAGTGAGCATTGCTTGCACACTGCACACTGTGTGTGCAGGCTGTTGAAAAGTTTCTTCGATTGCTAAGTGCTTTGGATACAGTCTCTACCAGCTATCGCAGGCATCCTGCGAGTCCTCATTTTCTTCGTCTCTCGGCGAACGATTGTTTCCTTTCAATTGTAGTCGTGTCGCGTCGCGTCGCGTCGTGTTGTGTTTTCTCTCTGTGCACAAAAATCCAAATCGCAATCCCACCAAAAGCCTTCTCACACTTGACAGGACATTCAAGTATCCCTTTTATCCTTCGTTGAAACGAATGAGACTGGGAGTGGGACTGCGACTGCGACTACAATGCCACTCAGTGCTGCAAAGCCAGTCAAACGCAAGCAACCAAAATCCAGACAAATCTAAAAGGGATAAAAGGAACAAGCAAGAGGAGGAAAAAACCTCGCTGAAATTTTCTGGAAGATTGCAATTTCCTTCCGTTTTTTTTTTGGTGTCTGCACTCGTTTTATTCCGTCGTCGACAGTGGGGTGGTATGTCTTCGGTCTCCGTTCAATTTCTTTAATTAAATCCATCGATTTTCCAAAGTGCATTCATGCCGACTCCTTTGGGTGAACAATCTAAAATAAACACGGATCCTGTGTGTGCAGACGGTTTCCCTCCACCACATGTGAGCGACGGCATCGGTTGAGATTTCAATTTTATAATTGAAAGTTTCCAGAGCCTGTGTGCCGCCTCTCAGGCTGCTCATTGTTTTTCTGCATTTTTTTTCTTCTTCTTCTTCTTCTTCTCATTTCCGCCCCTCCGCCCCTCGATGGGTGGCAGATGAGATACCTCGAAGATGTGTCCCTCAAAAGGATTTCAATTGATGATTAATTGCGATTCGAACGATACTACTACCCCCGTCGCTGGTGTGTGGGGGGTTAGGCGATGTGAATGATATGGTAAAACAAAGAGGGAGTGAGCGGGAGAGAATTCCACATGCCAGTTGGAAAATTGATGACGACCTCAGGTTTTCATTTATTTTCAACACTCTTGAGGTTCCACACTCTCTCCCTTTCCACTCTGAGGATGATATCGCTGCTGCTCGCCACCCCATCCTGCTGCTCCTACCCCCACCCACTCCACACATTCCCGAGGTCTGTTGTGAGCTGTGTGAAGAATGTATTGTTCTTGTCAGCGTTATCCTTTCCTTGGGAATAGTGTTCCCCTCTTCCCACCGCCCCTGCTGTGTTTTCACATTTTTTTCTTTTTTTTTTGGCGAACGATTTCGCTGAAAGAAAGCACTTTGAACAATTAAAAAAAAAAAGAATCGAGAGTGTGTGCGCCGCGCTGTCAGTGTAGCTGAAACAACCAATTGCTGGATCGGAAAATGGGGTGAGGGGTGGTGAGGAGCCTGTGAGGGGGAGGGGAGGAGAGTGAGAAAAAATCCCCTCATTGAGTGTATCGATAAATTCAACCTGGCGGAAGAACAGTGTTAATTCTGCAGGTATACCCGCACACAAGCGCTATTTTTCTCCTGCTACCGATATTCCCTGCTGCTCTGTTGTGCGGCGGGAGGGAGCATCTATTGAAGAGAATTCATCGAGAATATCGAATCGATTTTGTTTCTTTGAAACGATATACGAATGGGTTGTGGTTGAGCCACAATCCTTCTTCTTCTTCTTCTACTCCGGCTTTTGCTTCTACGGCGTTCCTTTAATGAATTGTTTTGCGAACATGAGGTGAGGTATTTGAAGTGAAATTGCTTTGCTGCTTTGCTGCTTAGCATGCAATTTCATTCCGAATGAATGAAAATGAGAAGAAACGTGCACACGTCCAAGGTGCTTAATCTGCTTTGGGAGTTGATGGAGTTTTCTTGTGGTTTTTTGGTCCCAAAGAGTGGTACCACAAAATATAATGGTTTACGAGGTTTATAGTGTGCATCTAGGTTTTGACTACATCACGAAAGGGCTGCAAACTAAGGCCACTTGATCTTTCGCTACCCGCTCTAGCTAATCGGTATTTACGAGGCGAGTATTTGACCTTGTTTGGATCTGCCAAGCGATTGCCTTGTCGATGGAATCGTATTCAATGCACGCCTCTGAAGTGACATTAGTGCCATGTGACCAATCCATCGAAGCGTAGCCCTTTTCTTTCGAAAAAGAAGAAGTTCTTTGAGTTTCTAGTGTACTGCGGTGTTGTTTGCCATATCACGGGGAATAACTTCCAAACGTTGGTTAAATTTTAAGGGCCGATGTTGAATGTGAACCACACCTAAACGTCAAGTTTTTTTCTGGATTTCATTTCAAATTTCTCAATTTCAGACTAATTCAATGCGTACCATGGAAAGAAACACAATCGAGCAACGCGTTAAAGTTATTCAGGCTTATTATGAAAATGGGCGTTCAAATCAAAATGCATATCGTGCACTTCGTGTTTTGAGTCGTGCAAAAATTCGTGCAAAAATTTGAGCAAACCGGGTCTGTAGGAGATGTGAAAAGACCAGTGCATGCTCGTGCAGCTCGTACTGCAGAAAATATTGCTGCTGTTCGCGATAGTGTGACTGAAGAGCCGTCACTATCACCTCAACTCGTCGTCGTGCCCAACAATTGCACCTCTCACGCTCGTCGTTGATGAACATTATGCATAAAGACTTGAATTGACACGCTTACAAGTTGCAATTGATTCAAGAACTAAAGCCTCTTGACTATTTCAAGCATCGCCAATGGTCAGAATGGTGGCAAGAAATGGCAACAGGGGATGATACATTTTCGAAGAAAATCATCTTCAGTGCTGAGGCACATTTTCACCTCTCTGGATTCGAGGCCCATCGTGCAAAGTTTTACAATAATTTAGCATCGTTGTTCAATAAGACGAACACAGCTCCTACAGTTCATCCATAGAGCCTGAAAGGTCTTTGCAAGACAACCGTATGCTGCAGAGAACGTCTGTCGTATAATAATAATATAATAATATGGGTGGCGCTACAGCCCATAGAGGACCAGGGCCTAGCTTCTCAGCAACCACTCGTGTTGTGCGTGCTATTGTTCTCTCACGAGTGGAAGGGACCTACAGTTTTACGCCGAATCCGAACGGCCAAGTTTGAGAAGCTTTTTCTAGACAGGAAATACTCTTTGAGCATTGTCAGTGACTCGAAAGAGGTGGGGCCGTGAAAATTATTTCTGTCGCTCAGAGCTGGAATCGAACCTACGACGTCGAGGTTGGGATCGACGCACGTACCCACAACGCCACGGGCCACCACGTCGGTCGTATGTATTTTCAAAAAACTTCAAAGCAGGTGTAGATTGGTTTGGCATACTCGCAAGCCTTCTCGAGTACCAGTCACAGAGTGAAAAGCTGATCGTTTGTGCTTCTGTCGGACGGGAGTTACACTGTTGATCACCTTCCTCGACGAGATCATAGGTCTAGACTGCGATGGGAAACATAAAAGAGAAAGAAATTGTTTCGTCCCCCTTTTTTGAAAAGAGGCAACCACCCCAGTTTGCCAATCACAATATAATTTACAATTCAGTTAACAAAGGCTGTTAGAAGAGAGAAGCATCAAAAACTCACTAAGTACGATTTGGTGCATACCAAAGGCGAACAATGTAGTACCCAGCACTGAACCCTGAGGTACAACCAGATTGGAAATTTAACAACTACACCATATTTCGACTGACTTAGCTTTTGCGACTTGTTTTCGAAGTACGGACTAAGTCAGTTGAGCATAATTCGCCCAGTAGCAGAGGAGAAAGGAAACAGAACTCTCGTGCGGATAGCACATTAATTAAGAACGACGATTCGTTGGCCACAATACAGTCGCAAGATCACAAGATTTCGGGCGATTATTGACGAACTGCGCCCATCAGAGGCAACAGTAACGAAGAGTCAGCTACTGGAGGTGTTCAAACTAAGATGAGTTCAACTATTCTGAGTTGTGAATGAAGACGCGAAATAAGTGGTGTCACATGCATGCTGAACTTAATGTGTGCCACGACGACTTAGGTTCTATGGTGAATGAGAATACTTTGGCTCCAGTAAAAGAGACATTCTAGTTTCCGAGGAGGCTGAACCTTACCCGACAGTATATTAAGTCGTGCTTGGACTGTGCATACGCAAAGAGAAAAAGGAGGAATGGAAGAACGCGAACGATCGAAAACGATGCCAACCAGTTCAGCCAGTCCTAAAGAGAATTGGGGACCTGGTACTATTAGAACGCGAACTTGGGGCAACAGGCGTCGTTTCGGTTACTCGGGTACAACCAAATGATAGATACCTGGTTGAGGATACCTTGGCATACCGGGTACTCAGCGAATATAATTTAGCAGCTCAGACAAGAGGAGACCATGGCGCGAATTGACAAAGCAATCAAATTGAATTAGACTAGGTTCCTTGTGAGGGGAGTACATATGCATGTGTGCCAAGCTCGATAGCCCATTGAGACTGGACTAAAAAGAGCTTAGAACCATAGCTTCAAATATTTGCCATTAGCTTACAGGCGACAGATCGAAAATCCTTTATATGGGAAATTAACTAACGCAGAGTGAGAAATTTTTCAAACTTTCCCTCATACTGTGCGTTGTACTTGCAGCTACAACCCAATGAGCAATCGAGGCCTTCTTCGTGACACATGCAAGGGTTTATGCTACTGTTCTCTTAGTTCTTTCTAGGAACAAATTTTTGCAGGAACAGGACTTCAAGATATTTTGTTGGTAAATTACAGGTCCATCCAAACAAAGTGACGAAGTTGGTGGCGGTTAGCGGCGCCTTAGCCCATAGAGGACCAGGCCCTAGCTTCTAAGCAACCACTCGTGCTGTTTGTTCTCTCACGAGTGGAAGGAACCTACAGTTTTATGCCGACTCCGAACGGCAAAGTTTGAGAAGCTTGTTCTAGACAGAAGTACTCTTTGAGGATTGTCAGTGACTCGAATGAGGTGGGGCCGTGAGAATTATTGTCGTACAGACCAGGGATCGAACCTCGCTGTCGAGGTTTGAGTCGACGCACAAGCACACAACGCCACGGGCCACCACCACTATTCCCAGTCAGCATCGCTGCATGTGTTGCCGTCCAGAGAACACTGAAAGCTGCCAGACTCTACATTCTAGCTCCCTTTACTTGCCTTGATACTTCCTACTGAGAAATGTGGTGTCGTACATTTGCAGCAGTGCTTCATGATGTCATTTAATAAGTCCGCCGACAAGGATAAGTTATCCACGACTTTCTTCTTCGCTGGCAAAACCAATGAGAAAGCATCCTTCTAGTCTGATCTCTCTCGGAGTGTTGAAAAGTACTTCAATACCATTTGTTTTTGAGCGATTTGTGCTTAGAAGACAGCAGTTAACTCGCTCATTTATTCTCAGAGCTAGATCTGACCAAGCAAGGGGCAAGCCTCTAATTTAGAATGAAGCTGAGGGTCCTTTGTAACCACCGGCCACTGGACTCCTTTCAAGTGGGCTCCTCTGCTCTATGCAATGTTTTTTAAGGGCTTATCCAACACGTTGCCCTGCATGACTTCCCTTTTCGGGGTCCAATCTGTATCGACTTCAAGGAGTCCCTTAATCTAGGTTATCCCAGGTTTCCATCCGTCAAACCCGACCAAGCCTTTGTTTTAACAAATTTTCACCACCGTCACTGTGTTTGTTTAAACCACCTGGACACATGCACCCAAAGACAGAGAGTAGTAGTCTCATGTCGCATGTGAAAGCGAACTGCTGCACACATGCACACGTGCCGTGTACTGTCGTGTATAATAAATTATTACTATTAAGGACACCGGAAATGTTTGGAAGGAATGAGGCCACCTCCAGTGGTCGAGTCCCTCTCAGTCGCTCGCTCTTCCTGCCTTCATCTGAGGTCATCCCTTTATTTTTTTTCAGATGACGGCTTTTATGATCAAAACCAGGAAAAAGAGACCTCAAAGGACTCAGTAACGACAGCACACGAGGGAGTGAGCTAAAATACACTCACACATACACACACAAGAAAAAAATATGGAAAATTATGAAAAGAAAAAGTAAACTGTGAACGTAATGTCCTTTAAAACACGTCCGTTTTGCTGTATCATGGTTTCTCTGTGGGATTTTTTTTTATTTCATTCACCAGCGCCCAGCAGCTCCGTGTCACCGTCATCGTCACCGTGTTGCGACCACCACCACCGTCGCCGCCGCCGCTGCTGCCAACATCACGGCCATTTCTGTCGCCATGCCAGTGGGAAGTTAAATTGTGAGAAAGGATTTTCTCGTTTTAATTAATGGTGTTCTGGTTCTCCATCTCCTCCAGCACCACTTCCTTTTGCTTTTTCGTTCGTGCAGTGCGGGTGAACGTGTGTGTGTGTGAGTGAGTGAGGATGAAAGGGATAATGGGTTTTTATGGATTTCATGTGATTTGCCTTTCGGTGAAGCTAAAGTGAAGCTGATAATTATTGTCAATTGCTCATCACTTTCCTTCTTTTGTGAAGTGATAAATCTAAGAAGGAAGTGAACGCTGAACGGTTGTACCTTTTTCTTTTCCACTGAATGCGGGCTGGGGGTGTCGATAAGAACGGCGGGAAATTAATGAAAGAGAAAGGTTCGGCTTTGTGAGATAATTTCATAAGGATATCGGTAATGCGAGTGTCACTTTGGTTGAATCTGATTGTTGAGATGGACATGGGGTGCGGATCGGGGGTGACAGGAAGACCACTGTGGTGGTCATTGATCAGAGTTAAAAGGGATGCGAGGGAAGATAAATGGCGAAAGAGAAGGCATTTGATGGGTTTTCAACTACAGCGGATGCCTGAAGTTGATTCACGGCATCACGAGTTCACAAACGGTGCTCTGTCAGGATATGTTTCCCAAGACATGGGGGCAGATTTAGAGTTGAATGGAATTCGAATTGCTACACGCTGAGATCACTAATGTAGTTTTCTGAGGATTTCCTTGAGTGTGGGTTGGTGCGTACTACCCTGGGAATCGGTCGTCGGGCATTCTCTTGTCTTCCCAAACCTTCAGATGAACTCGTACTAGAATATCGTCGCCGACGTTGAAGACCTTTGTGATGTCCTCATTACAGCCAGGTGGGTCGACTCGGACATCAAATGGAGTTGGAATTGGGTTAAATCACTCTACTCAACATGAGTGCATACAGAATAGCCTAATCAGCAAAACGGTCACAGAAAACTAACTCTCTTCTGTCTGCCATTATCATCAGACCAGCGATCCATTTGAAGTTTTTTTCGGAGCACAAGCTGTCTTCCATCCTACAACGTATGTATCCTTCGAGTCTGCTTCGGGTCACAATGACCCAGATGTCAAACATAGGTTGTTGATTCCTGGGAAGTGGTTGACTGACGTTTCTTAGTTCGACCAAGTTATGGAAGAGGCAGGCCCTTATGTGACACTTTACTTCGCGGGAAAGAGAGCGCTGCAATTGCAGAGAATATGCACTATAGCTTGCTTTTCTTCCAATCTTCTGTGGCGTCTACGAGTTGTAGGGTAGGCCCGTTTTTAAAGCACGACTTTCAATGGTACAGGACCCAGTGAACTAGTACATTCTGATCAGGTGGCGCGGCATTAATTATTGCTATTACGCTGATTCAAGGCAGGATTAGGCACAAAAACGAGAGAGTTGAGACATGTTCCAGAGAACTGGTCTATTTAGAATATTCTTTGTTTCTTCGATTGGAACTGGCCGATCGTGATTAAGTAGCAAAGGTTCTCTACCTCGTTGCTATTGTAAGACATGCATGCCATGTCGCATTGTCCTTCGAACTGCGCTTTGATTTAATTAAGTAGATTGGCGAAAGAACAGATTCAACGTAGGTAGTACATATGTGACGGAGTTGTTGGCAAAAGCTCAAAGATCCGTTCGAATAAAAAATTGGCTAACACAAGACGAACATTCGCAATGACATCGACATTGGCTGTCTTAGCTGATCTTGAATATTCGTGGCCAAAATCCTTGTCATCGACTCTCTGGCAGGCATGCTTTCCTGAACAGTTTCGAATATCAGTGCATTCCCAAAGGTTGCAGTAGTAGTGTGATTCTCGGCTGAAGTGTATGTAATTTCACTTATACACCACCAATTCTAAGACTCTAAGACCGGTAGACAACGCTTGCCATGTCAAGTACGAAGACGGCCAATAAAAGTGGACTGAGTATACAGCTGAGTATACATTGGGCTCGAAACTCCTGACTCGAAGGACCAAAGTCATGCTCTACAAAACCCTTATCCTGCCAGTCCTACTTTATGGAGCCGAAAGCTGGACATTAAGTAAGGCTGCAGAGCTGATTCTTGGTGCCTTCGAAAGAAAAATTCTACGTCGGATATATGGTCCCGTCTGCGAGGAAGGCGAATGGAGGAGAAGACACAACCGCGAACTCTACGAGCTGTACAAGGATGTGGATGTAGTCCGGAAGGCAAAAATCCGTCGACTACACTGGCTCGGCCACATCGAGCGAATGGACAACAACGCTCCAGCAAAGAGGGTCTTCAAATCCGAGCCTCCTGGTTCGAGAAGGAGAGGAAGACCGAACCTCCGGTACAAAGACCAAGTCATCGCGGATGCAAGACAGCTTGGCCTTGATGACTGGAAGCAGCGTGCCCAGGACCGTCACCGATGGAAGGCAGCAATTGCTCAGGCTCAGAACCTTCATGGTTCGTCTGCCTGATAAGAAGAAGAAGAGTATACAGCCTATGTAAGACCCTGATTGTCACTGCCTGCTGTACGGCGCAGAAGCATGGACACTAACTAAAGCGGACGAGGATATTCTTGGTCGCTTCGAGAGAAAAGTCCTCCGAATTATCTTCAGTCCCGTACGGATGGTGTTTGGAGGAGGAGACTGAACGACGAGCTGTACGGACTGTACAGTGATATCGACCTGATCAAACGAGTTCGAATCTCTCGTCGCAGATGGCTAGGTCACGTCGAGCAAATGGACATCAATGCTCCGGACCGGAAAGTCTTCAACTCCAACCCCGAGGGACAACGCGGTAAAGGAAGACTACGCCTACGGTGGCGCATGCAGCTAGAAGGGGACCTAAATAAGTTGAACGTGCGTGGCTGGAAGCAACTAGCACAAGACCGAGTTAGATGGAGAGGCATGTTGGGTGAGGCCTAGGTCCACCCCGGACTGTAGCGCCAGCCAAAGAAGAGGAGGAAGATGCCGAAGATACAGTCTTGTGGTGCTTCTGTTTTTAGCGCAAAATAGGCTGATAAGACATTACCCTTCCATGCAATAGTAGAGGTCATTGGGAGGCACACTTAGAAACTCTAAAGCCCAGTTTCACAGCGCTCATTGAAACCCTATTTAAGGTTAAATCCTAATTTATTCCAATTCATAGTTTCGTTTGGACCATGAACTGAGCTAAATTTGTAGTTTAAGTTAATCGATTGTAAACTATCGTTTAAGCATCAGTTCTGCACAACGGCTATCTTTTTTCGCTCTAATATTTTCTCTTTCCTACTTTTTTTTCTCTCTAACATCTGCAGTGAACCATTTTTTGTTTTCAAATCAGTTGCAATGGACTGCTTTACGGCAGCTCTCCCTTTTTTGGTAAGGTGCGTGTATTTACACAAAGATTATGCAAGCATAAGTACATCCACGAACCATTTGTTGATCGCTTAAGAAAAATGAAGTTCAACTGAACTGAAGCTCACAGTTGACTGCGAAACCAGACAAGTTCAACCAAAAACTTAAACTTTTTTCAAACTTCAGCTGAACGTAAATTTAAACCTTCACTGTGAAACCGGGCAGGAGTGAGTCCGGAAGAATTTTTGAATCCGAATCTGTCGGGAGACGCAGCAGAGGACGCCCGCGTTTAAGGTGGCGCACCCAAGTGAAGAAGGACCTCAACCAACTTGGTGTGCGAAACTGGAGACAGCTTGTCAGAGATCGCGCTAGTTGGAGGGGCATGTTGGTTGAGGCCCAGATCCACCCCGGACTGTAGCGCCACACAAAGAAGAAGAAGTGAAACCGGGCATAATAGCTAGCTTTCGTCGAGAGTTCAAGTGTCGGTAGGTCCTAGAGCAAGCAGAGTTCCTATTAAACGAGAAAGAAGACGTTCAGGTTTTCATATTTTCTCTAAAATCTCTAGGAATCGTTGTCAACTGCCGAGGACGTACATGAAATGTAGTTTGACGGTTGTGGGTCTCCAACCGAGGCTATGAACCTATGGACCTATGGCCGGTTCCAGCAAGAACCGGAGAGCCACAGATGAAATGTCGTAAGGTCTCTCTCAGCAGTGTTGTTAGAACTGTAGCACTCTGTGTTGTGCAGGATATCTAGCTCTGCGGTATGATCTCTATTGGCCAGTGTCCCGTACAAACTGTCACTAATCTAGGGATATCATGTCAAGGGCGGCGATGGTGATCATGTGTTTGAATCGGTTTTGCTTGGACCATGTTTCTCTTGATGTCAATCTATCCCGTGCGAGGGTGGCTATTTCAAAGAAGTGTGTAGAGATTTTAGCTCTGACGGCATGTATTGAGATGTACTCCTCCAGTGGGCCAAGAAAACTGGGAGTACGATTTGTCAGTCCACAAATTTTGCTGTATACACAGCCTGCGTACTTTTTTGTCGTTTTTGTCGAAAAGTCCGAAACAACTTGAATTATTTCCCATGAAGAATCCCTTATTCATATGTGCCTCCCGCGAAAAAAAAAGGAGTAACAAAAGCAACCCAATACAATGCCTCGTCAATTCAATCACACGAGCATCTGAATACTTCATTATTCATCCGACAAAAAAGGTCGCCCCCTGCAAGGATTTCCCCAAAAAATCAGTAATGCTACCCCACAAAACAATGGGCGGGGGAAAGAAACTTTTCCCACCCCTTCACCGGCTACCAATTTTCCAACAGGAACTTGGGGAAAATAAAATTATTCCATCTCTCCCTCCGTCTCTCTTTCCCTCCTCCCATCATTACAATTCACCACGAATAACAAAAACAAAAAGGAAACATTAATTTCATGAAAATATTGAAAAATCGTTCGTTGTTCTCAATTCATTTCGTGGTGTTTTTTTGGTTCGTCGTTTTTTAATAAAAAATTCAGTTTCTCGCAATTGCTCTCATCCTGAGTCTGTTTCTTCATCTGTCGACCGTGTTCAGAGCAGCCGTTTGAAGACTAGGTCAGAGGCGGTTTTGCTGGCAGTGTGAGCCGAGAAGGGGGCGAAAACATTTTCGTTGGAAAATTGCCTTAACCACAGCGAAATGGAATAACATTCCATCATCCTGTTTGCCCTCGAATGGCAGGCAACAACCCTCCGAACAGAAATAAGAAGTAAAAGTATCAATACTTTATATTGAGAGCAAGGACTCCACCATCGCCATGAGTTGTCAAAGGATACGACGACGTGTGGGGGAAGGGGAGGAGTGGAAAAACATTTTTTCGATGTCTCGGGTTGTCCCCCCTTGGCCGCGATTTGGCGCGTTTCCAAATGATTGAAAACAAATAAAAAAGGGAGCAGGACATATTTTTATGTCCCTGTTTCGGAAGCAGTCCACCCCCTCCCTGGGGGCACCCTTTGAGCGACCTCTGTCAAAACTGCTGTTTGTTATTACGGACACCTGCAGGGGGGCGTGTGTGATTTTCTTTTTGGAATAATTACGGAAGTGATTACCAGAACAGGTCCCATGCATGTATACATACGTTCGAGGTCGATCTGCTGCTCGAAAATGAGTAAGAAACACCCCGTGCACTTCGAATGGCGGATGGAATGTGTTCGGCTCGGGGACAGTTTGCCCAAACTATCCGCCAAACAATAAAGCGAATAATCATGGGGCGTGGAGCCAGAGGAGCGCTGGACACTAAGGACTTCTTTCCAATCCTCGAAACGAAACTCCCTCCCGTCTGAGAGGGATTTGCTTTTTGAACTTTATCCAAACTTTTAGTGCACATATCAGTAGCGAGACACAAACACACAAGCCCCCCCATCGCCACATTCAGTGGGTACACAAAAGTAATCGTCGTCGACACAGTTGTCGTTTTTACTATCGTCCTTGCAAGTGCAGTAAAGAAAACCTGAAACTGAACAAAAACACAAAAAAACGAAGCGAATAAATAATGGAAGTTATAAGTTTTCATTTCCATCCAGCTAGGGTACCTAAATAGTTAACTGTTGTTTTTATTTAGAACTTTGATACAGTTTCTTACTTTCTTCGTATTTTTTCGCATTTTTTTCGTTTTGTTTTCAGTTTCTGTTGAAAGTTTAAGTTTAACTGGTCTCGGTGCTCTCGTTTTTGTGTCCTGGAATGTAGTTTTGCCTTTGTTTCCGAGAGAAGAAAGTTTCGACAGATATCCTTTAATTTTGCGAATTCTTAAACGGAAATGGAATATGCTCAAGTTCCACTTTTTTTTCTATTCAGTTTTTAGTCTGCTCCTTTTTTTTGGAGAAAATTTACTGAAGAATAAAATTGTTTTAAGGATTTTTATGTTCGTTGCAGTTGAGGGGACATTTTGAAACGAAAAAGGAGAAAGAAAGTTTTACTTTTGTTGGAATGATGCATTTTGTCTGCACGGGCCATGGTCTAGGGGACGCAGAGTGACGTCAGTGGGGAATTCGTTGGGTAACTTTTGTTTTCTCTTCGAAAGGAAGTTTCTGCTTTTGTGTGTGTGTGCGGCATGAAGAGCTTGTTAGTTTTCGTGAGACTGATAAATGTTCTTTTTTTTTTTAGAAAATTTTCTCAAAACTACCCTAATGAGGGGAGCATTGTGGGTGAATCTTTAAAACGACACAATCATGAACTGGACGAGCTGCACTGGGGAAGGACAAGCATTGTTCATCCGTATCGAGCCCAGTTAAGGGTGATTTCAAATCGAAGCCTTCTAGTTCGAGAAGGAGATGTTGGCCGAATCTCTAGTCCAGAGATGAAGTCAGCGGCGACCCCAGGAAAGAGGATCATGATGTCAGCAAGCAAGCACGCAGAAGAGTAGCTACAACACAGAGTGAGATCACGGAAAAGGTGGTATGCCTCATGACTAAATCCAAAACGATCAACATATTTGTGCTTAAGGAAGACTGTGAGAGAAGCTACTCAAGATTGAAGGAGTTCAGCGAGTTTTTGGAAAGCAACCATAGATCTTACAGCACTCGACTCAGAAAAGGGAAAGTCATTATCATGGCGATTGATGATTGCTTTCAAGGGAGCCGGAAGCTTTGTGCAGATGGAGTTAGCAGACTTCGGAGCAATTCAATCCGAACAGCACACCAGAGATGACAGAACCGTAGTTTTGAGTGCGGAAGAGCATAGTTCAGCTGTGAGCGAAGTCAGTTTAGCGATTGGGGGACAGAATCCCGCAAGAAATGCTAATGGCAAGTGTTGGCAAGTGTGCTCCAACTACAGCCACATACCTCTTTTAAATCTATTCGGCAAAGACTACATTATGGATTTCGAACGCGTCCGAGAGCTACAGCTGAGTCCAGGATAGGGAATGAACAGTTCGGTTCTGTTCGCAGCAGAAGTGCGACTGAATAGAAAAGGCTTGGGCTTCGAAGAGGCACACAACCGAGAGCCTTCAGATAATCTACGTAGACTTCTGCAGAAACATGGGTATTGTTTTGGGAGTAACCATGATACTTTGTGAACCAAGGCATTACGCGAGAAACTCAATGCTAAAGAGCTGCCTCCTCGAACGTAAAAAGCTATTGTTCAAGCTGGGCACGATGCAAAAATGCCCCAGCCAATACCACTTCCTAGCCGAGTCTTCATCAGGTAGGCCACCGCCTGGCAGATCCCGGATGAGGTGGTTGATATCTCCTGATGAGATAGAGTCAATGATGACGGATCGATTGGTGTAGGGACCTCTTGTATGTGACTTGCCTTCGTGAACTCTTAAGTGGATCATGCGAGTCAGAAGACAATGATGATTCAAGATTCAAAATGATTCCTCAAGCTAGTCAGATGTGGCTTAAGTAAGTCATTGCTAAACATGATAACGGGTAGAAGGTTCGTTGTGAAAAGTGGCGACGTCACTTCTAAAATGATCTTTGAAATCAAAAATGGTTTGCAACACGGAGAGGTTGGTTCGTCAATCTTGTCTTCCATATTCACTGCGTATCTTTTAGTTTTCATGCCGCAATTAATTGCGTATGACGACGATCTAGTGGCATACAGAACTGGTCCCAAGTTCGAGGTAAAAATTAAATTGATGCAGCTTGACTTCGTTCAGGTTCAACTATCTTGCGACGACTGGAAGGTGGTTATCAACTTCCAGAAGAGTGAAACTATCCTTTTCAGGACCCCGTTGTACATGGCAACGCGGGATACACGCAAAAACTAGCGCATATTCGGCATAGTTGACCGGCTGGGACGACCGTTAGCTGTGAAAGTGTGGTAAGATATCTCGGCAATTGCTGTATTTTGACAAACATATAGATGCAATGTAAGAATGCATGCAATAATTTTTTGATAAGTTAATTAAGCTAGTTTTAAGTGTAATAATTTATATAAAAACAAAATTACATGAAAACAAACGATGATGAGATGTTTAATGCTCATCGTAGATTCCTTACAGTGTTCAGTTCATTGAGTGCAGAGTAAGGGTCTTTAATTATTATTTCAATTGATTACAGGCTTAGATCATTTCAATTCTCCAAGTAAATAGCCATTGGGGGAAGCACGGAAGCACGGAAAAACTAATTACAAGCCAATTCAGTTCGGTTTGTAAGAGCCTAATGCGCATCATTGCCACGATATATGTATCTTATATCTTAAAAGATAAGAAATGATCCCAGGCAAAATAAAGCGTTGCGAAGGAGGGTGCATGGATATATGTTCTAGTTCCAAATATGGGAGTGCCGAGTTAGGCTGAAAATGATGCATTTTCATCAGATTAACGAGTAATTTTTAAAACATTAATTTGTTGACGTTGGGTGATAAGGTCTCCGTTTTTAGTAAATGCTCTTAACTCATTTTTTTTTCTATTTTCGTTAACAGTTTGAGCCTAGCACAGCTGCAATTTGGAAGTGTGTGTGACCAGTTTCTGTCTTCAGAAATTACAAGCTTACGTCAGAAAATTTTAAACAACAATGTTTGTAGGACTCCAATGATTCCGGCGAACCAAAACCGTACAATTTAATCTCTTGTATTGAGGTGGTTTATTGTTCATTGAAGTTTTTGGTTAGGTATTTGCATGAATGACATTGAAATTGGCAAGGCGTGCTTTTCTATTTCATGAACTATTACTCATTATAAGACGTTTTGATGGTATTGAATGGCTCATGACATTAGGCGTGTCAGCTTAGTAATGATACTCAATAAAACGTTTTTTTGCTGAGTTGAATTTTGTTTCCGAAAGTTGGCACGTGTCCTTACGTCCATTGCATTAGATGTCAAAATACTCTAATGTCAATAATAAGTGAAATTAAATTCTCAAAAGCAAAGAATATACACAAAGAATGAATAGCCAAGCAAGTAATATAATTGATTTGATATTTTATAAATCAAGTAAACACTTACAAGTGTTAAATAATCGAGTGATACCAACCTTTAATAAACAAAAGCGCGATCTCTGAATGAGATTTTTCAACGCGTGCTAGTCAGTGATGACAGTGAAATTTACTTAGTAGTTTTAAGTCAGTGAGTTTTTTTTGTTATTGCTTCCAGTGTAAAATATTGCTAAGCTGAGTACAGACCAGTCAAAAAAACACGTCTATTAACACCTCTCCGCATAGGCAAGTGAGGGTTACTAGCTGTGCTTCCTAGGCTTCCCTAAGAACTACTAAGATGATTTGTACTTTCACTTTCAGCACTGACTGTGGGTGATTATCTGATGAAAAATCGGTAACTTCTCAAAGCAAAGTCATCCATACCCTTTAGTCTTCTAGAATTGAAAATCATTCGTAAGTTACCAATCTTCGAAGATGGGTTGTAACAGCACAAGATTCCACAACTTTGCTCCAGTTGGCAGCAAGCAAGATGGCGTACTTCCTGCACCTCTACTTGGCTTAGAGATAAGCTTTCGTTGGGTTATCTTGGAACGACCAGTGTTGTCTGTATTTTTACTCCTGAACATGTGGATAAGACTCCTACATCATACCGTCTGCAAATGGGCCTATAATCGAGAGTATGACTCAGGAGAAGTAGCTATTGACGTCGAAGTGAAAGTTGTTACGTCCGGGATCGCACCATGATGGCTACAGACCTTTCAAACCCATCTTGATAACTGATACCTACATTGAGCTAGCGAGAGAACAGTATAAGGACTCTGTTTCCTGTGCCCGCTGCTTGTTGAAGTGCACATCACTCAGGCAGACGTTTCATCATTGCATGCATCACAACTTTCCACCTCTTCTGTGTCTGATCATGAAATTGTGTTCGTCTGAAGGAGATGTCGTTACATAGAGACAATCGCAACCAAAATGACCTTGTTTGACCTCTGCACCGAAATCCCAAGCACACTTCCACATCTGGTCCTGCTCGGCTTCTATCATGGCATTTTTTCTCCTTTTTTTTCGTTTAAATTAGAAAAGTTTTCATTTTCGGAAAAAACAACAAGAAGGAGTGGCGGTGGGGGAGACCAGAAACAAAACAAAAGAAGAAGTTTATTTTATTAATTTTTTCCCTCGTCCTCCTCGACCACAATTAAATGGAAACAAAAGGAACAAACAACTGAACACAACCTGGACCAAACCACAAAAAAAAAATGAAAAGAAAAAAAGTCTGAGCTCACTCTGGCCACAAATCAAATGTTATCTCCCGTCTCATCTCCGCTCCGCTCGGCTGATTGTTTTCCCCTGTATCTGTTGATTATCCCATCTATCTGTGGCATCACATTGTAAAGAGAACAAAGGGGGTGGAGGCAGAGCCTCATTTAAATTTTGCCTGAAAAGTTTGTGTGTGTCACTTGCGTTTGCACAGTCGTTTGCGACACAATTCTGACGGATGGGCAGAGTGAAACGCCTGCTCTGCTGCCTATTTATAGACAGGAAACATGAGTCTTAATTGAAAGTTTAGTCCGGGGGAATGATAGAATTTCAGTTAACAGGCGCTGCGTGGAGACGAGCCGGACACTTTTATTCGGACGAAAATTTAATTACTTCCTTCGCGAAGGTGACTGTCATCTCCTTGGTGCTGGTGGAGGGGAGAAGCTTTTATTTCAGGTTTTTTGTCAGTCTTTTGGAGGAATTCGGGGGATGGTCTTTTTTGGCTGAAGTTTTGAATGGATTCGCCGAGGAACAAAGGGGTGTTGGGTGACATTCACACTTTCGGGGCAATGACTCGTGTCTGCTCACAAGAGGACGATGACACTGGAAAACTCAGGCGTGTGAAAAACTCTATTTTTGGTACCATAAAAGAATACAGGTTCAAAGTCGTTTCCCTGAGGTACTCCAAGTAAATTTCAACGCTCTCTTCTCCATCATCCATGTCTCAGTAAGGGGTCTAAATATAGATGGCAAGTGGGTCTTCCATTGGACTGATGCCCACCCCATCACCAAATTTCCACTGTACCACTGTGGATTATCCCGAACCAAAAATGAATGCAAAACATAATCTGATGGGCTTTTTTTAATTTTCTCAAAAGAAAGAGGGACAAATGGATTTAATTAAACTGCTTGAATGTTCGAGAAAGGACTCAAACTGACCACCATGAATAAATTCCCAGAATCGAAGATGATCCATGCAAATTGAAAATGTTTCACAATAAACACCATCCCTAGATCCTATGGAGCGCCAAGGGGTGCCTGCAGTGAATGCTAGAGAAGTCCACTCAGGACTCATGGCCCGAGACATCAAGCAGATTCACACCTGTTCTTGTGCAAAAATTTGTTCGACAAGGGAGTGGACATCTTGTACGGCCACTTGTACGGCAAGAGAATGAGAAGACAAATTGCATTGAGAAGGGGGATTGGTACTTTTGTTGCTGAAGTACCTGTCATGTGGCTGTTGTCTGCATTCGAGGAAAATATTTTAATAAACACTGTCAGGGAGAGTGAGTTAGGTCAGTTGGAGGACAAAGAAACCATGGAATTGAAGGGACAATTTATGTGAGCTGGAATGGCAAAGGACGATGGGGTTGACGTGCACTTCGTGCAGGCAGGCTGGCAGATTGTTGAGATGGCACTGTCTTTGATCTTCGTCTATATTCAAGAGTCGCTACGAAAAGGGGTGGAGATAATTGCCTTTAGCATTGCACATAAAAGAGAGGGGAAACAAATGAATGTGAATGAATGAAAAAGCCGTCCAGTTACGCCGAAAATATTACGACTTCACACAGTTGAACTGTGGGTATGTGAGCCGCTCGCAACTCCCCATTGATAGTAATAACACCCAACTGTGGTGCTGCACTAAGCAGATCGTGGTGAGCCACTAAAAAAAGTAGTTTAAGAAGTTTTCCGTAGGCAGGTGTCTTCTTTGAGTAGCTCTCGGCGAAGAGGGGTGGGAAAGTTAAAGTTTTTGTGCGTAGACACCCGTCATTGGACACGATTCACAAAACATCTAATGCAAGCCGGCAAATTTCCTTTAATAGTAGTAAATCTTAATGTTGCTGCTAGCAAAGTCTTGGCGATAATTTTCTGCTACGTCTGCGGACATGTTGGTGGATGCTACAATTTCAATCGCTGGTTGGCTTTCAACGAGGATGGATACCCTTTGTAGCGAGCCCTGCGGGTACAATTGATCTTCTTAGAGGGGACGCTTTTTTAGTGGTGCAGATTTTTGCCTGAAAGATCAGAAATGGCGGTATTCGGCAGTCTTAAGCCTGTAGAGGTATTACGCAGGGCTTTCTAATAAGGCCTCGACAACTTTTTTTCAATAAACTTATATCGCTTCAAACGATCCATGGGCTTCAATTCTTGATGCAGCTTGTATGGGCGGAAATCAAGATCCTTACGCAGTTTACGCCATTATGTTGTCTGAACGTTGCTTAATTTTGAGAAGGCTGTGGGATTGATTGATTTGAATAGTTTGTTACGGGCGCCTGATCGGCAGCAATATTTTCGACACTTCGACCAACCCACTATGTCACTGACACGTCAACATCACACAACGAGTATGTAGACTCAAATTTTTGCACTACCTTTGTTGTTAACGAGATTTGGAGTTACCTCTCTTAAAGTTACGGTCACCGACTCCAAATTACTTCCTTAAAAAAATAACCTACCTCGAATCCGCCATCCGTCGTTCAACAGTCTGTTCACTCATACCGTTGATTAGACGCTTTCTGCGGTAGCATGCCGACAAGTCGGTACAGATTTGGGCCGAACGAATGGATCTTCACTGAAACAGAAGCCTTTTCTTGGGGGCTTGAGAAAAGTGCCTATGCACACCTTATATGATTCGGACGACTGATTAATGCGATATTCTTTATTGTAATTGTTATCAATCCATAATAGCCACATTTAAATTCGAAACGTTTATCAGAGTCATTCACTAGTTGAGTCGGTTGGTTGTCTTGAGCGACATTACTGGACTCAATGTGCTTACAACTATTGCACTCGTAAGAAAAACGAAATACAATCTTATTTTTCTTCACAAAATCAAAGTTTAATTGACTCAATTTAAAATGAACTCAACTGAGGGACAATATTAATATGTTACTTACTTACTTATCAGGCAGACGAACCATGAAGGGTCTGAGCCTGAGCAATTGCTTCCTTCCATCGGTGACGGTCCTGGGCACGCTGCTTCCAGTCATCAAGGCCAAGCTGTATTACATCCGCGATCAGTTGGTCTTTGTACCGGAGGTTCGGTCTTCCTCTCCTTCTCGAACCAGGAGGCTCGGATTCAAAGACCCTCTTTGCTGAAGCGTTGTTGTCCATTCGCTCGATGTGGCCGAGCCAGTGTATTCGACGGATTTTTGCCTTCCGGACTACATCCACATGCTTTTAAAGGTGGTAGAGTTCGCGGTTGTGTCTTCTCCTCCATTCGCCTTCCTCGCAGACGGGACCATATATCCGACATAGAATTTTTCTTTCGAAGGCACCAAGAATCAGCTCTGCAGCCTTACTTAATGTCCAGCTTTCGGCTCCATAAAGTAGGACTGGCAGGATAAGGGTTTTGTAGAGCATGACTTTGGTCCTTCGAGTCAGGAGTTTCGAACCCAGTTGTTTTGACAGACCGAAGTAGCATCGGTTGCCAAGGGCGATTCTACGTCGGAGCTCCACTACGATGTCATTCGTGGAGTTTACATTTGCCCCGAGTTAGACAAACTCCTTTATTACCTCGAAAATGTAGCTGTCGATTGTGACGTTTTGGCCTAGATAGTGTGCCACCGATCGTTTTTGGCTCGACAGCATATATTTTGTCTTGAATATTAATATGTACTTGCAAATAATTGGGGAAGGTCCTTGTGTTTACGCGAAAGAAAAAACCCATTTCTGAAATTGATGCAGTCAATTGCAAGCTTCATGAAGTGCCTTCCATCTGGCCCTTGATAGTAGATTATATTTTTCCCGAATTCTAGCTTCCTCTTTGGACACAACAACGTACATTCATTTATTTATCACATTTTTGTTTCGTATTAGAAAATTACCGCTGTAAGACCATAGCCCAGTGACGACACAATTATTTTAAAATCCGGCAATATCTCCGACAACAGTAATGTTCTACATCACTCCCTTTCAATGATCTGTATGACATTTCCTTGGTGAAGACAAATTTGAACCCAAATTAACAGATGGCCAACATAAAATGGAGATCAAGTTCTCAGGATTTTCTGTAAAAACGTTTCTCGAGCCCAACTTTCTGTTTCAGTGATGATCCCTTCGTTCGACCCAATTCTGTACCGGTAACCATTTTTTAAGGTTTGGCAAACAGGAATGCTAGATGGAGTAGCAAATCGTCGTCTTCTTTTCGCTACTCCTTGAAGAGTATTTGTAGTTGCGGGGATTTCAATTTTGATACCACGATTTTTTTGAAAACATACCTCCTCAGTTAAAATGCCTACAGCGTCGTCCGGAAAACATTTCCAGGACAATCAGTCTTCGACTCCGTACCACCCGGACAACTGAGTACTCAATACAGGACACCCACGAGTAGAGAACGACCTCAGCCAACTTGGCAAATCGAAACTGGTGGCAACTGGCTTGATAGCTAAGACCCAGTTTCACCATCGAAACCTGATAATTTCTATTAGGGTGCGAATTCAATAAGTCACTGCTGCATCCGTGATGCCTTGAGGCGTATGTCCCCATTTCTTTTTTAAAACTGAATACTTGACACAAGTAATACCCAGATATTATGGTCAGACAGTATTGTTTCGGCAGGCTAGTTGGGTCCTACAGTCTTCAAGCCGAGAGCCCAGACATCGAAATCTGTGACAGACATAGTATCTCCAATTGTATCAAGGGCGCTTTAAATATTTTTCAGGCTTAAGGCTATGTCGCACAACTATATGGACTCCAAAAGCGCCGTCTATTGCTACGAGGCACTACAATCCTTTCATCCCTACAAAGTGAAGTTCGGCTGGGTCTCTGGGCGCAGGCAACAAATCTTTGGATGAGCTCTCTTGCGCTGGCTAGAAACATGTGTTCGTACATCGGCCAGACGATTAAACAGGGCTATTCATGGAGGAACGTATTCTACTAAATAAGGAAAGTATACGAATTTTAAGGAGTTTCGTGGCCACTGTTAAATGGTGTACGTCCATAAGAAACTGAAACTGAGTTTGTGCCAGAGCAAGGACTGTCCTTTTTAGAAGAAGATGAGGCGTCTGAGCACATTTTCGAATGTCAATAACAAAGGAACAACAAGTCCAACATGCAGAATGGCTCAACTTAAGAGGTGTTTCCACTAACTCACATTTCAGACTGTGTACAGCTTGTTTCGACGATAAATGGTTTAGCGGTTGATGATGGCTTTTAATCTAGGAAATAGTATCATTCCCTCTCCTCTAGAGATCACGCAGCACCATCTCATTACACTAGTGTAAAATTCGAAATATTTTCCTCAGTTCAAAGAACCACTGACTTGTTTGCAACACCAAGGAATTACGTGTGTTGTCACGTCACTTACAGCCTTAAACCCGAGCGATAAAGAGCGGAACTTTGTACATGTATTCTCACTCCTTTTACAACCGCAAGTCAAAGTTCAAGATCATGACTACAAAAGTGGTCAACTTAACGAGAAGTCCACTGGAAGACGATCCATTTGGTTCCTGTCCAACAGCCACCACACACGTGGATCGGGTGCAAGCCACTACATCCCATCAAACAAGCGAAGCTGCCCCCACCCCACTGCATGACTTTTTACAAAGAACATAAAAACCGTCATATTTCCCGGTCGTTTTTCATTGAAAACAAAATCAAAAACAACAAGAAAAGAAAAACTACACAACAATTTGTCAAGACCACATTATTCCTCATTCTCATTCGGGCCTCTTCCCGGGCAACAGCAACAACAAACAGAAACGCACAAAGGCACACGCACAGACGCACACGCTCGCTGGACCCTGATGACTTTATAAATCTCCAGTCAAATTAGATTCGTTTCGGGCACACCTCGCGCATTCTTCCCAAAAAGTCCGAGTGTCCATTTGAAAAATACAAAAAGAAAAACATAAGAAATCTCTCCTACCTTAGCCGTCCTCTCGAAGGGCATCTACCTGCAGCTCAAGAGACGCACGCATTCTTTCACTCACGCGCTCTCATCTCCAGTCGTCGTCGTCGTCGTCGATTCCATTTAATTTTGCCCCGAGTCTGAAGAGGTGTAGCCGAGCGACGGCAGCGGCGCGCTGGTGTCTGCCTGCTAACAATGGTGAGATGCTGCACATGTCATAAATTGCTGCGCGAAGGTAAACTCGTTCCGAGCACCGAACTGATGCTGAGCATCTGTATCTATCGGTCAATCGGTGTATCTTTCGGTTTCGAAATAGACCACTATCGCCGGAGGCATTAGACCGTTCAACTAATTTAAATAAAATTAACACTATATGATCGGAGATCGGTGTTCGGATCTATCTGCGTCTGGCATCTCGACTTTGTCAAATCGATAGCCTCTTCTCCGCCCAAACACGGCCGAGATGAAGTGTCAATCATCGCCGAGGACAAACAGAGGAGAAAAATAAAGCAACATCCATCTAATCGCCGGAGAGTGAGAGAGGTGTCATCAACAGCTTCCAACGCATTAAACAAGGGTGGCGCCTTCGAAACGAGCCTAAATCGAGGCCAAAACGAGCCGGCAGCCCTGGGAAAAATGTATAAATCAGGTGTGTGGCCATTTTTTATGCTTTGTTCGGAGGGTTTTTTTTTTGTTATTTTTTATTGTTATCCTTTCGTCGTATTTCATTTCTATGTTGTTGCTTCTTTTCCGTTTTTTTCGCAATCAATCAACGAGTGATTGTGTTGCAGGCCCTCTCTCGCTCGCTCTCCGGCCGAAGGTCCATTTGGCTGCTCGGGGAAAATCCTTTTGGGCAATTTGCCAATGGGTAAGGGTCTCGGTATTTCATCCTCACTCCTCCCATTTGCCATCGCCTGCACGGCCCAGCCCGCGTCAGCAGCAGCGCAGCAGTCTTTATTCACCTGACTGATTTATACAATTTTTTTCGTTTTTTCGTCGTGAGTATTTCCCTTTATGGTTTATTGTTGTGGAGGGTTATGATAAAGAAATATACACTTGGCACCAGAGTCCTTTTATTATTACGCCTCATAAAAAATGTTAAGCTCACTCCTTTATTATTTCGTTCGCTCGGTGAGTTGTGATGGAGGTGGGGTGGGGGACACACAGAAAAAAGTTCCGATTAATCTTGAAATTTTCCAAAATGGACTTGTAATCCTCTCGGTGTTCGTTATCCTTTTAAGGGCTTAGGATTCCTCTATGGCGGAGTGTTCAAAGGAATTACTGGCGGAATCCGAGGGACGGGCTAAGAAGGTGACCTTTTTTTTTTGTGCCGATGGACGTCATCAATTAATCACGTTGAATGGAGGGTACTGTGCCCCCGCCCCTTGCATCGTTAGGAGTAATTAAAAGTACAAAACGCGAAAGTAATTCCCGTGGCTTAAGATTTATTCGCAGATTTGCGCAACTATTTGTTTTCTCTGACTCACAGCGGTTTTTTGATTGTAAGTGGCCAATAAACTAATTCATTGGCAATCAAAAACTCGCCACGACAAAACATTTGAGTTAATCGAAATCGGGTGCTTTGTTGTTCCTTCAAAAAACAATGAAAAAAGCCTAAAATTATCCTAATTTTTGACATAATTGCACGTTAGGCTGGTTTAGACTTTATTTGGGTAAGTTGATTAGCCTGACCACTAAAAACTTGAACTTTATGACCAACTAATGACTAGTTGGTAGATTAACTGCCATTTACAAAACAGCTACTTCCTACCAGCAAGCAACGAATGGGTGAGCTGGATTACACTTAGTTGTGCGGCTCTACAGAAGGTAGCAACGGTCCATTTGTATGGTACATACTTGTGAAAAAACTGATTCATACGCAAGGAATACTCCACTCAAAGCTGCTACCACGAGGCTTAAAATAGTCACTCATACCAAGATCGTCATTAGGCGTGTTTTTTTGACTGGTCAGTACTCAGCTTAGTAGGATTTTACACGGGAAGCAACAATGGCACAACTCACAGAGTTAAAACTACTTAATCAAATTTGACTGTCATCACTGACTGAGACGCGTTGAAAAATGTCATTGATAGATGACGCTAGAGGAAACTATTTGCTTATTAAAGGTTGGTATCGCTCGATTATTTGACACTTGTAAGTGTTTACTTATTGATGTAACTTGTGCAAATTTCTAAAATATGTTTATTACTTGTTTGACTATCCATTATTTTTGTATTTTATTTGCTTTTGAGAACTAAATTTCATTTATTTTTGACAAACGAGTTTTTCGACATCTAATGCAATTGACGTTAACACACGTACCAGCCTTCAGAAGAAAAACTCAGCAAATAAGCGTTTTAATGAGAATCATTACTAAGCTGAGTACTGATTAGTCAAAAAAACACGCCTATCAATAAAAAAAAACACAATTTTAGAGATCTGACACCCATGAAGACTGTGTGACTTAAAAGCCATATACGGTGTTTCTACAATATCTTAAGTGTTTTCCATTAACGCCTTGACAAAAAAAAACTAAATCGCAAACCAAGGATAAATCGGCAAAATTTGAGATAAAAACTTTAGTATCGGCTTGAAGTAAAATTAAAATCTTTATGAATGGAAATCGACTTCGTTCATATGGCCGCCGCGGGCGCGTTTGCTGTGGACGTTCGTAGGGCCCAATTTTCAACGACTCGGCCACACATTTCGGCCCAAACGGCCATTATTTCGTGTTCAACACTGCCTCTGAGCTCCTCCAACGTCGTCGGCTTGTTGGCATAGGCCAATGACTAAATGTAGCCCCACAGAAAATAGTCAAGCGTCCTTAAATCACCCGAACGAGGCGAACAATCGACTGGTTCATTTCTTGAGATAACACGCTCACTCTTCAATAAATCGATTGTAATCCTCGTAATACCACATGTCGTGAAAGTCCATATCTTCCTATTCGGACCAAAATTAATCGGTATTTTCTGACCATTCACAGTAACGTCACGACCTTATCGTCGACGAGAAAATATGGCCCCTACATGCAAGCCGCACCATACAGTTAATTTTAGTGGATGAAGTGGTGCTTCATGAAGCACATGTGGAGTTAGGATTGACTGATTTGGATCGCTGGCTACAGATGCTTGAACATCAATATAGCAGCAATATTCTCGATACATCGACCAACCCATTGTCTCACTAACGCGGGAACATCATACTGTGAATACGTAGACTCAAATTTTTGCACTAAACTTGTTATTGATTGTCTACATTGGCGAGAATTACGGCCGATTTTTATTTAACGCTCTAAGTTATTGTCACAGACTCCGAATTTCGGTAAAAATTGGCAGCCGTTGCTCGCGCGTGTACTTTACGTACTTTACCATGATGAAAATGTTGAGTTTACTTAATGAATTTACAGTGACAGTTTGATGAGTAGTGAGAGAGTGGGATCACAAACCCTTTAGTACAAGAGAGATTAGAAAGTACATGGGTGGTCCTACAATGGCTCAGTTAGTCCTACAAGTAAAACCCATTATGCTCTGGGTGATATGCTAGTACAATCATTAAGATGTGCTCCAGAAGGCAGGCCTCCCTTATACTGAAAAAACTGGGCCGTAATCGCATCTAACCCTCCCTGGTTACGGCTACATGGCGCAGTTAGTTGAGTTTGACTGCCCTTGGGGCTCCCCGGTTCGAATTCCAGTGAAAGCTAAAGTAAATATGCTTCTATCTGGTTTTCAAATCTGGTCAACGTTTGCCGTTGGATTTTGTTGGAATTAAAGGCATTGGCTACCACAATGGACTAGCAATGGCCTAATTGTGCTGGTAATTTCGCTGGCAACCTAATAACCTATCCTAACATGCTCCGTGCATGCTGTGCGACCTAATGGAAGCCAAAATAGTCCCGACTAAAGTCGATGCAGGCAATTGGAGACAACGTTGTACATGCACATAGTCTAAAGAATGATGGGTGGAGACTCACTTAGCCCGATCCACAAGAAAGGAGACCCCTTCAACAGAATGATAATTCTTCCGAACATCGCCTACAACTTCTGTGAGAGTGACTGAAACCATTCGTGTATAACTTGACAGGTTCATAGAAGTGTGGTATCGGAACACTTCACAATTCACCATCATTCGTCGATTCCAATGTCGCATATAACGACCCGGACAATGTCATGCTGGTCTCTATGCAGGTAGATTTTGAAATCTCTGCAAACTTGTCAGGTTGTTCAGCATGACCTTCAATTTAAAAAAAAAATGTGTTAGCGTTGTCGCGTGACTTCTTTAACATCGCCCTAGAGAAGATCATGCGTGACTCAAGAGACTCGATCCTCCCGAAGTCTGTACAGTTGCATCTCTAAATAAAAATGTGGAACTCAGAAAAAAATGTTTTAAGTTTGACAAGTTGTCAATTGGTGTTTCTTTGGGAACAAGGGGTAACTGAGAAATGAAATGGTCTCTAGAAGCCAAGCTAGAATTGTATAAACGCTTGATCAGTTATCTTCTGCTCTGTAGCATGGATAATTTCAAAACTTTGTCCCTTTAAGAGAAAAGTCAATGTCCGGTCCTTTTTGCATTGATGGCACCCACGAACTGTAGTACTGCTGATTCAGCATTTAAAGAGCTGAAGTTCGTGTCAGTTGGGGAGGCTTTTTGAATATGTCCACATCGAACTGTGGCGTCTGTAGAGAAAAAAAGAACGCCACACAAAAACAGCACAATGACAAGGAAATAATTTGTTCAGTTCTTTAGTTTTCAGGCTCACCGGTGCGCTTGGATCATTGTCGTGCTTGAAAGTTGTCGCCAGTGACAACTTACAAATGTGTCATTTACAACATTCGTTTGGACAAGTCGACAAGAGTAAGGCATCAGCAAAATATATGTCTCCCGATCCCACAATCGTAGTTGATGACTAAAAGTTGACAGACGCTTATAGTTTGATTGTTAGAATATATATTTACAAGAAGTTACTCTGTTTGGATGAGCCATTGAAAGTTGATTTCCAACATAGCGTCTTAAGCATCTCTAAGCCGGCGAAATCGAACGAGGTCAGGCCTTAGAATAAAAACTATACCTAACTTTAATAAAATAAGTGTTGAGCATTAAAATTCTTTATCTCGCAGCACTGCCCTGGAAGACTGCCGAATTTTCACCCTCAAACTAGGGCTGGCACGTCACGTCTGTGTCTCTTTAAGCTCTATATGTGAAATCGAAGTTCCAGAAGGGCAACATTTGAAAGTGGGCCTTTCAGACTCGAGTAGAGCTGTGGGCAAAATATTGCCTAAATAATTTCGGGCGAACTGTCTGAATTGTCTTGGTTCATGATAGACTTCTTGATTCTTTGTATGAAGCTACAGTCCAGGCTGGACTTGTGCATTCAAAAAAAGCCTCACGTATCAGTGGAACCTCTGATCAACTCGCCAAATTTAGTTAGATCCAACTCCTCGGCGGTGACGCTGTCTTAAATTGGTCTCCTTTCGTACTTTGTCACTTGCCCGTCAAATTTTCAAGGTGATAAAACATTGGCAAAAATTGCAAAAAAAAATCCATCCCGTCCAGGAAAGAAAACGAAGGTCCCACAACATCAAACCCTCGCCCTCCAGTCAACCTTTCATGAACATCAATAAAATCTATCAGTCGGATGTGAATCAAGTTGTTCAACCACTCAACCGACATCATCACATTAAGACGTCACAATTCATTGCACATCAAATCGCTGCAAACATCCACCACCTTCCTGCCCACTGCTTAGACAGACGTGTCCGACAAAAAAGGATTCCATAAGCACTGTGTTAACAAATAAATCCATAAATGCATTCCGTGACTGCACTAATCTGCACCGATTTAACGTCTGTGAAAAAGTGAAAATTTATTGTTTCCCAATGCACAAGAACAAAACGAGGACATCACGGAGAAGTCTCACGATTTATAGCCCGACTGTTATTTATGACCTATCATGTGCATGAAAGGATATCAAATTTATTGCTCTTTCGTTAGATTAGGAACCACCACTACTACTGCTCATTTATGTCCACGCAAACAGCCATCCAAACTCATCCTTTTTGCTCCTTTTATTAACTATTCCACAACACTGTATGGTTTTTTATGAAAATCACTCTCGGATTATGTTCGTTTGGAAACAAAAACCGGTTTATGTTTGTTGACTGTTCGAGAGTAGCAGTCAATTATGAAATATGAAACGCAGCCAGTTGCGTGCAGGATTTTGGATTGAGTTTCACAAAAACAGGAAAAAAAACGTGGATGCGTTTGAATTTACATATTTTGGTGAACAGAAATGCGTTGTTGGTTTTTTCTGTTAAAATGTTCAATTCGCAGTCGCTGCTTTGTGAAATCAAATAAAAACAGGATGTGTGTGTGTGGTTTTTTGGGCCGAACACGCAAAAAATGCTTCGGGCTTTAATGAGGGAGAATTTTAGTTGAATACAAAGTGGAAGCGAACAGCTAGAGCGCCACAGAAAGAGTTACTTGTGTCAAGAACACAAGTTCAAATTTAGTTCAGAAATCAATGTTAAGCTGAATGTGTCAATTTATGATCAAGGAGTCATGGAGGAGGAGTTGTACTCTTTTCAATTGTCAGCGTTTGGAAGATTGACGGCGATTGCTGACATAGTCAAACTTTGCCATTTCATAGAAGAGTGGAAACTACACACGAGCAGCTCCTACAATATGTATCAAAATGGTATCTCGATTTAACATGTCTCTTGCACACGTGACTATAATCAGATACGAAAGCAATGCAAGACATGTTGACCAAAATTCGCACCAAACTGACGCTATTGGACACACAGTGCTTTCAAGTAATAGTCCTACACCCTCCTGTGCATATTTAATGAAAGCAGTCTCCTTCTCCCCACTTTTAATACGTACATATATGGCAGCTTCATTGGCGAACATTTTGTTCTAAAAATTCACCCCAAAGTCAATCTCGGACTTGTAAAATACTCCCTTAAGTATTGTCTTCCCAGTCTCTACAAAACTTTTATTTTCCCACTCCTGCTTTATGGAGTCGAGAGCTGGATGCTAAGTAAAACTGTAGAACTGATTCTTGGTTTCTTCGAAAGACACGTTTTATTTCGAATACATCCTGTCCTTTCTGAGAGAAATCCCCATCAACATCATAAACACCAATGCTCCACCCAAGAAGCCTAGAGCTACGAGAGGAAGACCAATGCTTCGATAAAAAGACCAAGTCATAGAGGACTCAAAACAGTCTTGATGACAGGAAGCAGCGTGCCCAAGACCGACCGGCTCAAGCTTTATCCCTCAATGGGTCGTGGGTTTGTTAGGTAAGTAGGTAAGTAATTTTGTTCAGTTCAGTACTGAGTTCTTTCCAAAATGTGTAAGACACAGAGAAACAATTTGCAAACGATGCATTTAATTCCACAAAATGGGACACACATTCTGCAAATCAACTAATTTGGAGACGGTGTATTTAGTTCCCCATAAGTTGAGCACACACAAGTTGAAGACGTTGCATTTATTTTCACGTTCCCGTGATCGATGGCAGACGTATACAAGAGGTTTCAAATTTCGAGCGATCAACGAGCAACCAACCCGTGAAGAACGAATTTGTAGATCTAAACAATTTAACTGGATAAATAGAATTAAAATTTATCGAATAAATCAGAATTAGTTTAACACTCAAGCAGTTTACTTCTTCTCTGAATAGCTACCCCCCACCAGTGGTAAGGTGGCTATTCAAATCAACGCAAAGATTGCATGATATTGATAATTCAGAAGTCAGTCCATCACAATCGCCGAACCTGCATGACAGTGTGCAAATATAGTCCGACTTAGAAAAGGTATTAGGAAGGGCTGTTTAAAAAAAATGGAACAAAATTGACAATATTTAACTGAGTAAGAAAGAGAATTTTTTGTCGTAACCGTCAGCATTAATAAATCATCTGTTTCCATAATAATCATTTGCCCATTAGTAGCTGTTAGAAGCAATTGAGAGTCTGACAAGGTGGAAGATCTTACAGAGGCAACTTGGTCTAGGTTAGATTAGGCTATTGGGCTGACAGCAGACTGAAACCGTTGTTGGTCCATTGTGATACCCAGATTTGATCCCAATGGCAAATGGTGACTGGGCCAGATTTGAAAACCAGATAAAATCAAATTAACTCTTGCTTTCATTGGAATTCGAAGTTGGGACTCCTTTAACCAAGGCGGGTACTCCCACAATCAACTGCGCCATCAAGCCTTTAACTAGCTAACTTTGTCTCGGTCCCAGCTGATACAAGAACTGAAACTGAAGTCTAGGCCGAAGGTGTGAATTTGCATTGGAAACATTCTCTTCAATGACGTAGGTCATTTTTGGCTCAATGGGGGTGTTCACAAACACATTTGTTATACTAGGAATAAGACTCAACTCCAGGATTGGAGGTACCAAACGCCACCCGTAAAAATTGCAACGTTTGATGCAGCTTATAGTCGTGAAGAATCATTGACCGGAATTTTCTCAGATAAGAACTTGAGAGCAACCTTACCGTCAGTGGCGTCTGCTATCCTTGAATTAATTCGAACTTCTAATTGAATTGAAAAAATAGACTGATGGTGGTCGTATTACAGGACACCGCATAAAGGAAAAAGTGGTGTATTAGATTCGACAAAAAACAAGGTGTGTCCGATGAAAGATGGCTTATTCTGTGACTGTGATGAGCGCAGAAACTCAATGCATGAAGTGTACTAGTGACTAGTGATGTCAATGATTTTGATGTAGAAGACAGAACACAATGTACACCGATAGCAGGACTTGCAAAATTTGTGCTAATAAAGCGTAAGACTATACACCATGATATGGTAGCAAAAACGAACGCTTCAGTTGTTAAAAGTAGAGCTCTGAAGAATTAGACAGTCACAGAATCACCCGTGAGTATTCCAGCGGGTGGCGAATCCTTAATCTGGTTTCTTAGTAAAAAGGAACAATATTTCTTACTATTTTCTTTTTGATCACTTCAAGTCTTTCGAGATCAAGGTCAATCAAGATGACTGTTTTTAAAAAACGGGGTTGCCTTGAAAATTATGGAATTGCTCCAATAAAACATAGAACTGGAAACACAACCAATAAAAGAAAAAGTCGATGAAATTCAAGTTAGCAAATCGAGAAGGACAGTGTAGTACCTCAAAATTTGAATAACAATCCTATTATTTTTAAACTCCTCTGAGGCGTATTCTACCCGCAAAATCAATGTGTTTTTAGTTTTTAATTCAATTTTGGACTAACAACCCTGGTAACCCTGGTACTCATTATCTGATATCCCAAAATTTGAAATCATGAGTGAATCCCCCTTTAGCCAACACCCTCTTAGGCACAATATAAAACGACCTTTAAACGAACTTGTCGTGAGCCTAAACATAATGAGATTGATTCGGAATTGTGTAAAGGCTCGTTCATATGCGAAATGCGAACGCGAACTTGCGGAAACACTCTATTCCAACAAATGTAAGCAAAAAGTTTCATTTCTGGATATGCGAAAAGATAGTAACAGAGTTTTTTTACCGACACAAATATCAACAAGAGTAATTTTAAGGATTGAAATTAATGATATAAAAGTTTTTTCTGCTAATCAACCATTTTCTCGATCTTTCAAGTTAAGTTCGTAATGCACGAAGATTTAAACACAATCCAAAACATTCCCGACCAAAAAATTTGCAATGAAGCAGTGTTGCCACAGGGACACTGTTGAGAACTAATTTTTTTAGTCTGACTTGGAGACAAGAATTATCGAAACACCTAACGCAATTTCATTTCACATTTTTATTACTTTGCACGGTGTGAACTACGCTTTAATATTTCCTGGCGGTTTTCATTTAAAATGCCTAAGCACATACTAGTACGGCACGCACGAATGGCTCTGGCTAAACTTCGAGCCATTAGAGGAATGCAGTAGCATATTTTCGGATGGCATCAAAACCAATGAGTTGTCCGCTGCTGCTGGTTTGTGGAGGACGACAACATTAGATTGTGCAACTCTTTAGGTAAGTATGCGTCGGTTTTCGAAGCGCCAACCTATGCGATTCTAATGGCAACAAACTATATTGTGAAGGACAGGTGGATGGGTCTATGTGCTTGTATTTGTTGTGGCAGCCAGGCTGTGCTTAAAGCCTTACTCACTCCTTCAACCACATAAAAAATAATTCAGGAATGCAAATCATCTCTGACTTTGATTGACAGTCAAAATTCACTGAAACTCATCTGGGTTCCAGGACACCAATGAATCGCCGGAAATGAGATCGCCGATGAACTTGCTAGACAAGGGTCAGATAAAACTTTCTCCGGATTTGAACCTGCGCCGGACTACCTGTGTCAGTGTTTAGGACTTCAATTGATGATTGGGCTTCTCGAGAGCACAATAGTAAATGGCATGATTCTCCGGAATGTAGACAGACCAAGCTTTTGCTCCCAAACGTCTGTAAGAAATCCACGGCAATTCTTTCTGTCCCTTGACAGAAAATACTGCAGATGATTTACCGGCGTCTGTTTGGCCACAACACTTTTACCAAACACTTAAATGTGTTTCTTGTATCAAGCGATGACACCCTCTGCGACTCCTATGGAGAGGACGATGGCACGCCAGAGGACTTCCTCGGTAACTGTCCCAGCTCCGATCAGGTGGCAGGTCCTCGGCGCTGATGGGGTGAGAGCTGATTCTGTAGGCCCACATCACACTAAGAAAGCAATGTTTTATCATTGGAACTCGTTTATTTTCAAAAGACTTGTTTTTAAAGCTTCTGGGACTCATGGATAATTTAACCTCTGGTAACACTACAGTGAAGTGTAAGTTT
>OU744317.1:10437263-10482138 GCA_916610145.1 Eristalis arbustorum
TTTCACTCACGCTATTTGTGTGTCGAATTGATTTTTTTTTTCGTTGTACTCACTCACTTCGCACACTGAAAGGACCTCCTTTAGTTATCCATTATGTTGGTTCTTTTCAGAGAGTTACAAATTATATCACTTGAGGCTTAATGACAGGATACACTTGTGATGCGAAAACACTGCTGCGGTTGGGGGAGAGAAATGGTAATTAAATGCGGAAGGTCCTTGGACTGCGAAAAAAAATACGGATCACAGGGTTTTCCTGTGCGGAGCGAGAAAGGAATTCTTCAACTTCTTCGAAATGCAGGATTCGTGGGAAAAACACACTGCGTCCGAGAAATCCTTGTCACAGGGACCAGCGAGACCAAAGTTTATCCTCCGTTCGACAGGAGAAAAATATCAATAATTAAAGGAACACGGGAAAGAGAGAGAGCGAGAGAAAAAAAATATACACACAAAAGTGTTGTACAGAAGAATTCAGGACAAGAGAGAGCACTGGCAGCGCAAAATTCACCACGTCGCGGTGCCTGTGTGTGCGTGTGAGCAGCCACAGATCACGGGGCAGCCTTGCTGGACACAAATATCCCGGCCCCGATTGGAAATTGGCCGAAATGCCTTCTGTCGGTCGGTCGGTTTGTACCCATCGGGAAAAAAGAATATCCCCAAATATCCTTTTCTGCGCTGAAATGAACTGTGGGTGTGGGTCCGAGGGGGAGGGACGCAAATGAATGTATCAGACTTTTGGAAAATAGAGTCACTGTGGTGAATTGGTGCCGTGCGCCACCCCCAAAAATTTGGCACACACCGAGAGAGCGCGAGAGCGAGCCACACTCAATGTCAAACGGAACGGAATGAGCTCTCGTCTGCAGTGGTGGTGGTGGTGGTGGTCTGGTGGGTGGCGTGTCGAATATCCTGCCAAAAATGTCTCTCCTTCAAATGTGGGAATTTTTCGGTGGGTGGCTTTGGCAAGTGGTGTGATGTTGGCGTTGATGATGATGGTGCTGCTCCTGCTGGTGGTGGTGGTGAGGGTGAGGTGGTGTTGGGCTCTGGGAAAATTTTCACATTTTCAACGTGTGCACGCGCGCGGGTGTGGTCCTTTGGAAAAAAAAAAAAAAAACCATCAACGTTTTTCTTCGGGATGTTTCAGAGCCTGCCTGACGGTCTGCCCAGTGGCCACTGCCACTGCAAAAAAGTCCTTGAAATGATGAAACATTCTTTTAGTAATTTTTTGTCACAAGCACACACACCCGACGCACCAGGAGTCAGCCCAAAAAGTCTTCGTTTCTGCACTCTCCCCCCGCTGCAGGTGTCACAGAATTTTTTTTCACACGTCCAAGGAAAACCCAGAACACACACTTTTCACTGGGAAAGGACATGCACCCGAAGGGAGGAAAAAATGCACACAAAAATCAACAAACAGGATCAATTACCAAAATCAACGAGAAGTGTGTGTAGTTAAACAGAATTCTTATTTATTTATTTTTTTTTTTTTTTTATGATCAATCAAAGACTGTGTCTCCGCGAGATAGCGAGATCCGTACGTACACACGTTTAATATAACGGCACAACACAACTGAGAGCTGAAACCGGAGAACCCACACAAGAACCCGTATGCCTGGCTCGGTCGTCGTCGTCGTCGTCGTGACACCAGCAAAAGAGCACCAGATACCACGGCTCTCAGCGGCTGGTTGGGAAATTTTCAACCAGGCGCGCGGACATTTCGTTTTCTCTCGTCGGTGTTGCCCGGTGTTGGTGTGGTGGTAGCGAAGACGAAGAACCCTCATTGGGTTCTTCCAGAGTCCACAATTCGAGAAGAAAATGAGAGGCGTGAGAGCGTGAGACCCCGACAGAGAGAGTGAGTGAGTGAGCCAGAATGCCGTGGAGGGGAAGTGTGAAAATGAGAAATGAGCCAGAACCGCCGGACGAGGGGGAAAATCCACCGTAGTACACGTGCGCACTCCGTAGTAGAGGCGATGGTCCGGTCGGGTCCGGCGAAGCCCGCGCTCAAATCATCCATCCAGCGTCCAGCAGAGATCAGGGGGCCCCGTCTTCGGGCAAACCAGTTTGTCGCCCAAAAAAAAAAAAAAAATAAAACAGCTTCCAGGTTCTTGGACAATTATCGCATCGTACTCTCACTTACGCGGCCTGGCCTGGCGTCGATTGAAACGGTACCAGTCTGATGCGCGCTGACAGACTGACATGAGTGACGGCCGATCGTGAACCTGTTCTGTCCCATTTTGGGGTGTCTCCTGTGGCCGTGTGCGTGCTTGTCGTCCTCGGCCAGCATTCTTAATTCACCACACACGACCTTTACGATGTGAATTCTGGGGTAACTGTCGGAGCGGAGCACAGCAATTGTGTGACTTTGAGGTACAATTCCCACGATTCATTCATGGGCGACCGAGGGTGTGTGGGTCATTATCACTTGCGTTGCCCTATACCCGCGGCCGGAACGTACGGAGCCAGCCAATTCAGTTCACCAATACAACGCCCAGAAAAATGTTCCACGATACAGTCCAATTTTCATTCCACACGAGGGTTGAATGAATGGATGATCCTGACGCGTTCAGCGTGAGAGCCGAGAGGAGAGCGTGAGCGTGTGCGTGTGGATTGAGGAATTCCCAGGATTAGTGCACGGAGTGGGACTCGACTCACTCGAGTTGGCAGTGTTGCCGATGCTCGGTGGAGGGTGCGCTTGCGATGATTATCGCTGCTGTTTGAAGTGCCGACACATAAATCAAGTGATGGATGTGCTGCGTGGACGGGGGTCGGTGTCTTATCGGGTCGATAAAAATGTGCTGTGTCCCCCTAGTCGAGTGGTGTTGCGATGACAGATCAGGGTACGGTATGATTTATTTGTGTCATACTAGGAACGATTATCTTGCGTTAAGCGAGAATTTAGAAAAAATAACTGACTAGACAGCGATTGCGGCGCACTCAGGAGTCGTGCGGGGCCGCCAATAGGTCAGGATTTATTCCCATGGACTTCTGGGAAAGGCAGACAGATAGCCCTTGACCGAGTGGATGGCTGGCTGTGGTCGGAATGGAGACTTTGGGGACGGCTCACTTAATTTGTTGACAAAATATTTGACGAAGGCTGTGGCGAGATGATGATGAAGTGGTTGTGCGCTTGGGAGGGAAATGTTGAGCGGGTGATTTCTGGATTAGAGGGAGATCAGTCGTCTAGCGCCACAAAGGACATTTGCGATTAAAGCAAAGCACTCACTTAGAGGAAGACATCAACCAACTCTGGCGCAGGACTAAGACTGTCCACGGCTCTAATAGCTGAGCGACTTCCAAATTGGCTCGGAAGTCATTAAAATCAAGGATGCCGTAAGGTACCTGGGATTGAGTCTCGAAACAAGATTTCACGTCAGACTTACCAGCTCTAGCCGATGCAGTAAAATGATGTCAGGCGACTCACTGACATACGCTACATCAATCACTGACATAGGAAGAGTTGAAAACCAAGGATTGAGGAAGTACTACACCAAATGCGGTATCCGAATAAATGCTGAGAAATCGGTACTCATGCGCTTAAGAGGACCAACCGGAGGTAGATACAGATCACTAATGTCGCGTGACACCAACAGACAAGGTGAAGCATCTCGGTATCGACTTCTGCGAGAAACGAAAACTTAACAACAAGTCGAAGCTGACTCTCAAAAAAGCCAGTTTTAGATTTTATCGCATCATGCGAAAACAAAATGGACAAAGCCAGAAGACGAAGTTTATACTCTATAAGCAACTCAACAGGATGGAAAGGATTTAGATCTTCGAGAGGAAGAATATGCACTGGTGTCACCTACGACAGGGACCGCCAGAAGTAGCCAAACAACAGAAGACTTTTGGAAGAAGCCCGCATCTTGACATTGTGTCAGAGCTAGCTGCACGACATCCACAACAACCCAACAAAGGTAGGTAGAGGTACAAAACAGGACATTTTGGCAACGAAGAAAGTTCGCAGTGGAGAGAACCTCTAGAGTTACAGCATCTGTTGTTAAATTAATCTTTCTGTCAATTCTGTAGGTCTGTCCAAGCCCTCTTTATTTTCGAAACTTCCATCTTTACCAAATTTTCTGACCTTGTCAGTGTTTATAATTTGTATTACAATAAATTGATGAATCTGAGCGGATCAGACAAGAAACAGCCTCTAGAGTCAATCGATTGTTTGTGGCGAAACCAACTTATTGACAGAAGGGTTATTGGTGAACATATGTGGTCTAATACCAAACAAGCGCAGATCATTAATGTCCGGAACGCATTGCAGTCTGCCAAATGGAAGTGAGATTTTGGCAGACGGGTTTCGATAGGAAAAGTACAAAAAGCACGTAGTGAAAGAAGTGGTGCTCTACGCTTGAATAGCTTTTACCGAACAGTGTTGGATACAGTCGTCCTATTCGTTGCAAAATTTATTCCCATCGATCGCGAAATCAAGGCGGAACTGGCAATCGACCAAAAAGAACAGCAAAAGTTACAAAAGCGGCAAGAGTGCTGGAGCTCTGAAAGCAAAGGACAGTAAACAGCGAGGAAGCACGGTGAGATCAACTATTTCGTCACCCAGTTTCTCACCGGACACAAAAGACTTAAGGTCTTTCTGCATATCATCGGCAAAACAGAAACCCAGCCTGTCAGTACGAAGATTCCCCAACAGGCGACGCCCATCATACGGTTTTCGCCTGCAGGAGATGGGAAGCCAAACACTCTCTGATCGATGACATGAGGAAATGAAAAGCACATGTCCCTGAGAGGCCGTATGATTACAGACCCCCTGAAATCGTACGTTAATCGGTCCCAGGAGGGTGTGTCAGAAACCTAAGGGTTATGAGGAGTTATTGTCTGCATGCCTTGAAAGCACATGGAGAGATCCGGACAACGTGAGCGCACCTCCTTAATCCTCTTCGCCCTGATAAGTGAGTACAGTAAGGTGGATTGTTGGACCAGAAGACAATCGACTTAGCAGTTTGGTAATTGTTAGGTTCGGTTTTTGAGCTGCTAGCGCAATTGCCAGCCAGCACATCAATGGGCTTTGTTACTTTTGTGCTACACGATAGGCAACATACGAAGTACTGCCAATGTTCTATGTTTGACACCTCAAACATCATCAGTTACCATTATGTACGTTCAGACTATACTACCGTAGTACAACATGTCCGAACGACCAACAAATGCTTTGCGTTCACATTGTACAACGCGGTTGATGGCCTTTACTTATGAGTATAGTTCCGTGGCATCAACATCCGAGCGCTGTTCTTCTTTCAGCGGTGGTGCCCTAAATAATCAAACGACCCTTGAGTTTAACGAGAAACCATTTGTATACATCTGCTGATGCTTACGCGTTGAAATCCAAAACAGAATGAGAATTTGTAAAATAGGAAATATTTGATATTCCATACCACCGTCGTGTGGAGTGTTCACATTTGTACGATCTACTACACATAGGTTCCTACGACCAGGGCGGTTAACCGGGTTTTATAATGTGTACCGTACCTTTTGTCTCATTTCATTACGGAAAGCCTTCTTCTTCTTTGTGTGGCGCTACAGTCCGGGGTGGACCTGAGCCGCAACCAACAAGCCTCTATTAGTCTGAGACTGCACAAAAAATACAGGTCGTGTAAGGATTTAAGTTGAACGGCCTGCAATAGCGCCTAACTTTGGGTGAGCTTGTCTTAAAAAAGCTGTAGAAATGTACGCATTTCAGGGTTGTATAGGTCTAAATCGCGTCTAATTCGGTTTGATGAGCAATTTCAAGGAGTTTTCTGGGATTCAGGCACAGGGAAATCGTCCGTTGGAAACACGACATCGTCAAAGGCATCCATGATTTTTGAATAATTTCGCAGTTCATGTAGAACTGGTCGACATGTTGCTCTAGCAACACTTTGCAGACAGCGAGGAATTGGCAAGAAATGGTTATCTACACGAGACTGTGCAATTTGCTAACCTAACACTAGGATAAGTGCTGAGTCCATACTCCCAAGCGAAGGAGTCGATGCACACTACGTCACGGCGAACATGACCTAAAGATAGGACATGCTGTTGAAAATTATGTATTCTGTTTAAGTTGGATTTGGAGGGTGGTTAGACGACTTTTAGCCAAGTCTCACATAAGATGCTGGATCTATTGTGATGACCGTTACAGGAAGAATCCTCTTTACATCTCCTCCCTTTAGATTATGATTGTTGTGTTCTATGTCTCAACTGTCTCCAAGCATGTGCCCTTTTTTCCCTTCGTCACAGCAGACTTTGCGTATACAGTCGTTGGCTGGTTCCATATGACCATTTAGTGCTCAAAATTACCTTCGCCGGCAACTTGTTTCCTGGGTTTCGATTTTTGTACTGCTAAACTTAAACTTAGGTATCTAAGTTGTCTCGCAGGTGGTTTGAAGCCATACTTGTAGCTCCCAACTCCATATGATCCATATGATCGGCTTAAGCGTATCAGTTTCGTTCCTTTTCGTGGTATGTTTTTCCGTGGCTGCAATGCTGACTATACCACTACGGACCGAGACCGAGAATAGATATATCGAGTGCAGAATGCTGAGAATTGTGAGCTCTTCGCTGAACCATGCTACCAGCCTGAACTTGACCTCTATTTCTGGAACTGCTTAAATTGCCCCTTGACTTTGAATAACAATTCTAACATTAAAAATTCATATTATTTTGGCCACTTCCTTGACTGCCAGGACAACAGAATTGTGACGGATTCTGAATGATCAATTCGGTGAACATGACCGCGCATTTGTCGCTCAGCCTCTGCGACTCATCTATGGGTGATTAGTTCACTTGGTTGGGAAATAACACCTGAAGGGTGTTTAAAAGTCGATAAACGAAATAGTATAATCCCAATTGACATGTTCGGTTTGTGTACCATTTAGTTTGCTTTCATGACCAGTGGAGTCTCCGTAAGTGACGTTGGATTGGCTGATCCTTATGCCCCTTTTTGCAGCAGTCTTCTGGACATAGACCTCAGGTGGAATCTCAAAACTGCGTCAGATCTACTCCGTTTATCAGAGACCTCCCCACTTCGTAAGACCTTCACTTCGATGACAGTGCCAACTTGGCAACTTTTTCTGTTTAAGATTATTGACCAGAAAAGCTAAACGCACCTAACAATCAATTTTCAACCAATTAATCTACGAAATCACACTGGATTGAGCAAAACGAGAGGTCCTGCAAATGTCGTGGTTTTTATTGGATGACATGAGGAAATTTGATGGCAGTCCTCAAAGGTTTCTGGAAAAGAAACAGGCCCCACCTTGTCTTGTCATCATCCGCTGTTACTCCTCTCCAATCAGACATTTGCTTCAACGAACCAAAAACTTTCCAAAAACTATGCGCCAGTACCAATTTTCGCTACAATTTCGACTACCAACCAGTTCCCAATTGGAATGTATTTCCAACTCACTTTGAGTGCAACTCCTGAGCTGAATCAATCCTCAAATCGAACTCAAATTCCCAGCCACCTGCACTCAACGCCACCAGCCACTGTCCTTCTTCCAGTGCTCGTCCGAAAATTCCCTTAGTGGAGTCGGCGCAGTGAAAATATCCCTTTCACCGAGTCTCTCCCTCAAAACCAGTCGAAAATCCCTCTCACCCGCTCTCTCTCTCACACACACACTCGCATTCACATTTCCACAGGTTCTCACTTCCAGCGAAGGATTAGACAAAAAATATCCCTAACCCATGGCACAAGGTGTGTACCCATCTAACTACCTGTCATATATCATCCCTAATTCGTGAGGGATGAATTCCTTGCGGAGCTAATTTCGCAGCGAGCACAGAAAACGTTTCCATGCCCAGTGTGTTCAACAAACATGAGTTGTTCTGTTGCCTGCCCAGGTAATGCATTCGCCAACAGCGCACCCTGCACTGGCTCTCCAAGGACCTGCATTAACTTAATTGTACAGCAGCATCGAGGAGGAAATAGCGCACAAAACAAAAAATCCTTTTTAAGTTCAATGCAAATTGTTTACAAAAGTTTTTCATACTTATGCAAGTGGTCGGCGGTGGTGGGGTTGCTGGGGTGACTTGCTGGCTGTCGGGTGGTGTTGTTGATCGCATTCAGGAGATACACCGAGCATGTGGGTGCTGAACTGGGTATTGGCCCAGTTTACACCGATAAGCAGGATGATGCACAATCGAGGAGTAGATGGGGCGCATCGGTGGCGAGGACATCCGCTTTTAATAAACTCCAGCAATGTCAACACAGATATGCTAGAGTGTATCTGGGTTAGTTGAACAGAAGTCTAAATCTGTGGGTAAGTGATGCAGCCAGTAAATTGTTAAGCAAAGTCACCCTCTGTGTGTGTGCGGAGGTGGGTGGTGTGTGTGATTAGAAGGGTAAACTCGTATCCATCCAACACACGGCCTGCGGAAGGGAATGAGTGGGTAACAGGAAATGGGGGCAATTGTGGAACTAGAATGGGATTAAGAGCACGGGGCCTACGGGTGAGTCTTGTGGTATGCCATGCTGGGCTTATGGTCAAGTGGCAGCGCGTTTTTTTTTCCTGCCAGATCAGGTGGTTTACTTTGTGCTGGTGCAGGTGAATGTTACTCCAGTCGATTATGGTCAGGATATGTTGACTTGCTGTCGGATATTCTTGACTTAACAGGTCCAAGCCCTGTCGTGGAAGCTTCCCAACATTGACATCATTGTAGCCACTTCCATGAATGCCAGCAGCTGCGCTTGAACAAATATAGGGGAATACTCAGGGAATTCGAGCCTTTGTCTCTCATCATCTTAGATCCATCTGTTGGTTATTAGTAGTCAACTTACCCTTGGGTGCTGAGCCACTCAGTGATTTGGTGACGAGCAGTTGACGCGTTTGCGACGTATTAGAGCGAAATGGCTGCGCGACATATCTGAGCGATATTGTCTTACGACCGCCATAGATGACAATTTATTGAGCTCCATCGCTTAACCTGAATTCATAAGGACATCAGGACATACCAAACAGATATCGCCAAGTGGTAAAATTCAACGAACAGGATTGTGTAACGACGTTTTCCTTCGTTACTTAGCAACATTATCCATCACTCAAGGACTGTGAAGCCACAGAGAAGTTTTATTGAAGTGGAACTCGAGAGCCGGTTGGTTATAATGGACAAACCTTGAAAAGGGCTGTACAGCTAAGATTGTGACGATGGGTGGTGAGGGAGGCCAGTTCGATGTACGCTGAGCTGCCTGGTTGTATAACCAGCAATTACTTATTTGAGCAACTCGGTGGTTGTGCAAGTTTCGGGCTATTCATTTGGACAAGATCGCGTAGAGCGAAATGTGGAAGCCTGCGGTGGACTGCTTCAATATGAGTTATGACGAATGCGGATTCCCAAGCGAGCTGACCATACTTGAGTGACATAGTTTGAAGAGATATACAGAGTTTTTGTGAATTTTGGTCTTTTGGGTTTTTATTGCCAATGAACTCACGATCGAGCACTAAGCCTCAGTCCCTTAGAGTTGAGGGCGGCTGGAATATTTCATTTCAGAAAACAAATTCTGTTTAGGTCACCTAGAAGACTGTCGGAGTCTTAGATAGAGAAGATGAATGAATGGAGTCTCATGTCGTTGGCGCAGACGGAGATGAGAGGCCGTGGCAATATGGTAGCACGTGTGAAAGTCAGTGGACCGAGGTGTCTGCCTTGTGGTACACCCGACGACGATCTAAACGCAACATGGTATTGTCTCCTTTCTAAAAGAAATCAAAGAAGGTTGGATGAATCGTCTTCGAATCCACCCCCGAGGGACGGCGTAGTAGAGAAAGACCGCGACCCAGGTGGGGCTCGCAAGTGGAAAGGGACCTCAACCAACTATGCGTGCCAAAGCTAAGCATCGAGCTGGCTGGAGACGCTTGTTGGTTGAGGCCTAGGTCGAACCCGGACTGTAGCCGGGGTCCATCTGACGAATCATTCTTAAAACTTTGAGCTGTCAATTTAAATGTGACTTAACGTGAAATTGAACCAAAAGACCAAAGAATGGTGCATTGAGTCGTACACGCTCGAAGTTTAGTTAAGGCAAAAATAGGCGAGTGATGCAACGATATTAACTTATGTTGGAAGTACGGACCTTCCACGTATGCCTATGAGAACATTCAAATAATTCTTCCAAACCTGCTAGGAATTATCCGATTGAGCTGGGCACATTGAGAAGAGTTGGCCAAAAATTACCAAGATATATCCCATGTCTTCACCTTATTGCGCCTGGGATGCAGTCGTCCTCAGGTTAAGTCAAAGTGGCTGAAAAGTGGCTCAATTAAGCCAGAGTGAGTTCGTTTGGTACGCCATTAAGAGCAAAAGTCTTCCTTTGGAATCCTTGGCCGAATATTGGTATTCATTCGCCAACCTAGAACTATGAGACGAAAGCCAGGCATGTCGCTGTAAAGCTCGTAAAATTCTCCCGAAGCGGGAAATCATCTTTTCCTCTGACATTGGCAATGGCCACTCCGGAAAGTAGCAAGGGTCAATGGCTCGAATTTGTTCTTTATGCTGCGTTTGTTCTCTGTACTGATGCAACTTCCACAATGCTGAGTTAGTAAAAGTTTTTGTCTAGCTTGGGGCGACCGTGAACTAGACAGAACTTCAAACAACTGACAAAAATTATCTGACAGATAAGTCAAAATTCTGGACACCAAGCGGGCAGACCTGATTGCGTCTTCTAAATAAGGATTCTGTGTTTGCAGTCCTTTGGGGAGGAGGGTGTCTTAAACAGATGAGTACGTAGATGATTAATAAAAAAATGCATCAACTGCACGGACAGTAGAGAAGCGTGCTCAGTCAACGATGGAAAGTGTAGACATTGCGCAGGCTCACAGCCCACAACCTCGAATGGTAGACGAAGACCTTAATTATCACAAAGTCACAGTAGCCGATGTGTCACTTTCCTAAAACCGCCGATGTTGGATGTCCTGCCATGAGACAGACAGTGAATGTTGTCTTAACGGACATCCCTCTCTAAAGGACACCTCCTTTTCCTTCCTTTTTTCCAAAGAATCCCCATCATAATAGACACGGATATGATTTTCAGGACAAGCTGAGCATTGGTAAGCCCAATAACAGAGAAACCAAACACAAGCATTCTAAGAGACAGAGAAATGCTGCATATGCGGCACTGACCTTTATGCTGGTTAGTACAGCCATTTGGTGAAGTAGTAGGCTTCTGGGTGAATCCTTCTTTGACAAGAGAGAACGTTTCGATTAATGAAGACAGCTTGTTTCTGTTTTCTGTTTCTGTTTCTTCCTCCTCCTCTGCAGCTTTTGCAAAAGTCATTGTAGACATTGTAGGGAGGCGCTAACCTAAAAGCGAGTGCTTTAGATAGCACTGATGTAAGTTCTGAGACTCTGCCTATTCATTCACATCCTTATGAAATTACGTGTAATGTAAATTGTGACGTGTTGTGCTACGCTTGTGAGTTTATTCATGGAGTGGAAAACCTGCGATTCAATTCTAATGCATTAACCCCTCTCGAACGGACAACTCTGCATAGTCAGCATACTTAGACCATTGTTGGTGCGTTGTGATACCCAATCGTTAATTTGATAACAAAGACAAATGGTGGCCAGACCAGATTTGAAAACCAGATAAAAACACATTAACTTTAGCTTTCACAGGGATTCGAAACTGGCACCCCTTCAACCGAGGGCAGGCACTTAACCAACTGCTCCGTCCAGCCGTTTTATCCGCTCTACATAAAGCACAGTCATGATGTGTCCACGGGTGTCCGCTTTAGATGTTTTACTGCACTTACTTCGCTTGTCCATTATACTCTGCCAGACAGACATCGCTTTATAAAACCCTCATATGGCGCAGAAGCATCGACTCTAACTAAAGCGCACGAGGATATTCTTGGGCGCTTCGAGAGAAAAGTCCTCCGAATTATCTTCGGTCCCGTATGTACGGATGGTGTTCGGAGGAGGAGACTGAACGACGAGCTGTACGGGCTGTACAGCGACATCGACCTGGTCCAAGGAGTTCGAATCTCTCGTCGCAGATGGCTAGGTCACGTCGAGCGAATGGACACCAATGCTCCGGCCCGGAGAGTCTTCGACTCCAACCCCGAGGGACAACGCGGTAAAGGAAGACCACGCCTACGGTGGCGCATGCAGCGAGAAGGGGACCTAAATAAGTTGAACGTGCGTGGCTGGCAGCAACTAGCACAAGACCGAGCTAGATGGAGAGGCATGTTGGTTGGGGCCCAGGTCCACTCCGGACTGTAGCGCCAACCAAAGAAGAAGAGCATGTAACGCCTTATTCCGATGGGTCTGCCCTAATCGTTGACTGTCCTTTGACTTCATTGAAGCGCAACGTCAACTAAGGCTAAGGCAAAGATAAGGCCGTAGTCAACGACACATGTTCACACACTATTTCCTTTGAAATCGATTCGATGCATTACTCAAACTCCCAGGTCTACCCACCTCCTACCTTTGCCAGGATCTCCCTGCTTATCAACCACCACAATCCCGATTTAACGCACTACACCCATTGTCACACATCACGAGGCGGTGCTCGTCAAAAATCCCCCGAATGGGTTATCAGTGCAAACGATGAATGTAAAGCCAAACTTTCGCAGGTCCCCTTCACAAAACCTCCAGGCCAGCCACTATGGCCAACTTATCCCCCCCATGGCATCGGCAATTTGGGCACCACTTGGCCCGTGACTGTCTTGAACCAGTTTTACACAACAAAACACGCAATTCTTCATTCAAGTGCCAGTTAACCCCGTGGTGCATGTCTCTCTCGCGCTCTCTCTCTTTTGAAAAGCCACTTGAATCCCGAGTCCTGAATCCTCGGTACACAACAGCATTACCATGGAGTGAGCAGAGCCCGCTGTTGGTTGCGCCCCCATTTCGCAGCACTCATGTGTGTGCTCGCTGCTCAGTGACAGTCGTAAGTACGGCAACGACGACTACTCACCGTGATTTGGGCCACCACCGAAACGAGGGTGGGTGGCTGGTGAGCGCTGGGTGGTGGGCGCAGAAGTGAAGTGGAATTTACGGTTTATTGGATCAAGGTTATAATTTGTTGTGTGGCGCGCACGATGTGTGTGTGTTCCAGCGGAATGTGAAGTACCGCTCAGAAGGGGGTTGGGTGGCGGCCACAATTACCGATACAGACCGTGTGTCTTACATGCCAGCGGGGTTGAATCCCCCGTCGATGGCTTCGATTTTTATGCGGCCAACCAGGCCAATGGGTTGAATACATTACCCACACCCGCGTGGCTCCCTTTCTCGAGCTCAATCCCAAAAATAGTGCTGCGAGCGGTGATAGACGCCAGCCACCACCGCAGGCTACAATAGAAGGAAGCGCCGCTCGCTCGCTCGTCGTCTTATGCACAAAATAATTGGATTCTTGTTTGCACCGAGCATATGCGCAAGGATCTGCTGCAGCACACATTAAACTCGCTTCCTCCCCCTCCTCCGCCACCTCTCTTCAATCAAGCACCAGCCGCCACCCTCTCAGTGAAACCAGAGAAAGCGCTAGTCACCCTTCAGCGTCTCGGATATGCATGCACAGCAGGCGATGAGCAGCGGGGTGGGTACTGGGTACGAGTAGTGGAAATTTTGTGTCTAATTTTTTTATATCTCACTTCGGAGCGAAGCGGAGATGCCGACCGACATCCTCGTGACGCAACAGAATACCGAACAACAAAAGGAGGAAAAGGGATGATTACGCGCTTCCATATTGAGCAGGCGAACGCAGAGACATTTAAGACCCTCTGAGCGGTTGTGAGTGCTGGGGTGGCTGGGCGGAGGGAGAATTTAATGGTCGCATATTGAACATGTGTTTTCAGCTAGCTGGGTTGTAAAATGAAGACTACAGACAGTGCACAGGGTTGTTTGCTTGCTGTTTAGCCGGCGGTGGGGGTGACTTCAATTCTTTTCTTCATTCCTTGTTGGCTTGCCATATTTTTTTCTTCGCTTTTTTTTTGTGTTGCGCTCGCTCTCCTTGTGGTGGTTTGACTTGAAATTGGTTTATAGGATAATTCGATTGAAAATAATGTATTTTGTGGACGGAACCTTCGATGGCGCAAATCGATTTAATCTCACTTTGGGCCTAAGCGCTGGGCTGCTGCTCTTCCGTCTTTCTGTTCAGCTGTTTGCAGCTACGGGTTGGGGGAATTTGCATTTGGACGACATGATATGACAGTTATTGCTTATTTGGGTGGTCCTAGGGTCATGCAGCAGCATGTGCATGACATGCTTCCTTATGGCTTGCTTAACTCGTGATGAACGATGGCGGAAGGACGTGAGGGTTCAGATGGGGATGATGCGAATGAAGCAATTCGCCGAGTAGGATTGCGCTGGTGGAGCAGTGGAATGAGTCTCGAGAGAGCCATTGATTGAGTGATACATTCAATTTATGAAATTATCTGAGCTCAATAGTGATCAGCTTTAGATCGGAGAAAGGTTGTGAGAGCCGCATCGTTAAGTGAATTCCTTGGTGCCTTTAAACAGATCTTTAATCGGAAATCAAAAGTTTCTTGCATGGAAACAGTCGATCCATGGTCGGAAAAACTGTCTCCAGGGTGGTTACATGACTTCAAATGAGAAGCCCGGGTCAGAGATCGACTTTTGAAATGCATGCATTTGACGTGATACATGAGCAGTGCTCCATTCATGTGGTCGTCCTTCTTAGCATATCGTATGTGAATTGCAACGTTTTCCACAGTTATTCAGTATTGATCTGCTATACAATTTGAGACTGATAGACACTCCATAAGACGGAGCAAGAAACAGGATAGTGGCTGGGTTGTAAAATTATCGCTTCGACCAAGTGATGACCGCCCGTAGCCAAAAATCTCCTTCCCACCTTCGAGCGCAACGGCCCTTGTGTAGTACGGATATCCTTCCCTTTGGAATTACATCCATTGTTATGAGTGGCATATGAATGGAGCGCCTCTGCTTCAAATAGACTCTTCCACGTGTTAGATGGTCACCGAGACTGCGGCTACTTTGTTGATTCCAGAGTCATGAACTTCTCTCATGATGTCGTCATGAGGTTTACACAGTGTATGGCCTAACCACGTTCGTCAAATATGCTTAGTTTGTAGATATGAAACTTTTTCGGATGTACTATGTAGGTCCTTGAGTACTAGAGGAGGAATCGAAAGTAATGGACGAGCATTCTAAATGTGAACAAATAGTAGAAAGTATTTAAATAATTTAAGTGTTAACGATTCTGTTAAATATTACCGAACTCATCATTTCATCATTCATCAAGACGAGGGCGCTTAAGATCGCTAATAATATAATCATATAAGATCGGCGCTGTGAATATCTTACAGTTTGAAATATTGAGTGGTTATGCAGGACCGGAAATTGAGTAATAGTAGAATCGCAGTCGATGCTGAGAATTTGGAAAAATCATTTCTGTAGACTTTAAAACGATGACGACACAAATGCCGCTGTCAGGCAAAGTGTTTTTCTCAATTTGGACGATGATGAACACGAATTCCATCCCCCCGACTTAGGCGAAGTCAATATAGACGTATCTAGACTAAAGTCGAACAAAGCTGCTGGAGCGGACGGATTGTCCGCGGGACTGTTTGAAGCAGCTGGAGATGATCTGGTTGGTCGCATGCACCAGCTCATCTGTAAGATATGGTCGGAGGAAAGCATGCTCGATGAGTGGAATCTCAGCGTCGTATGTCAGGTTCACAAGAAAGGACACCCCTTTGACTGCGCCAACTATAGAGGGATCAGCCTAATTATCATCGCTTATAAGATACTCTCTGCCGTTCTGTGTGAACGCCTGAAACATTTTGCCAACAACCTTCTTATCAGTGCTGTTTCAGGCCAGGAAAGTCCACAATAGACCAAATATTTACACTTCGGCAGATCCTGGAAAAGACCCAAGAGATGCAGATCGACACCCACCACCTATTCGTCGATTCCAAGGCCGCATATGACAGCGTGCATAGAGACGAGCTATACAACGCCATGTCTAGTTTTGACATCCCTGCCAAACTCGTCAGGTTGTGCAGGATGACGATGGAGAACTCTCGCTGCTCCACCAAGGTCGGTAGGGAACCCACCGAGACCTTAAATGTCAAAAAAGGTTTTAGAAGCATACTTGACAATATCGTGCGAAACTCAAACGTAAACATTCGAGGCACGGACTTTCAAAAGTCCGTTCAACTGCTTGCTTGCGCGGACGGCATTGACGTGTTTGGACGAACACAGCGAGCCGTCAATGAGGCGTTTGCTGGCATTGAAGCGGAAGCGGCTAAAATGGGTCTAGCGATAAACCAGGGCAAAATAAAGTACATGCTGTCATCACGGAAGGACGCACAACATCGACGTCTCGGACAGAGCGTCATATTGGGCAGCAGAAACTTCGAGGTAGTTAAGGACTTCGTCTACCTAGGCACTAGAACTATGAACAGCAGCGGGTCGAGATGACTACCTTGGGGACAACCAGTAGTAACTTCCATTGCGGAGGCGAATTGCCCTCTGAATTAGAGGGAGGCGTCTTCGATAGTGTTGGACCAGAAAACCCGCTCAATCTGCCGGCGACTACGACTGATAAATACCGGTATTGCTTGTGATTCGCATAAAAAGCGGCGTTGCAAGGAAGGACGAGAGCTGATCTTGAGCTCTACGAGTAGAAAAGAAGTGAGCCAGCTTCTGTGCGATCGTAAAGAAAGGAGACCCTCTTAACTGGTTTAAAAGGATAAGTCTGCTAAATATATCGTACAAACCGTTCTGTGTAAACGCCTGAAACCCAACGTTAACAGCTTGATTGGCCAATATGAGTACGGGATCAGGCCAGGGATTCACTACTGACCAAATATTCACATTACGATCTTGGAAAAAACGCAGGAGTTTCAAGTCGATACCCAACACCAATTCATCGTATTTAAGGCCGCCTATGACAGTTTTACAGTGCCTTCTCTATCTTTGGCATCCCTGAAAAACTCGACCGTCTTTGCAGAATGACGATGGAGAACACTCAATGTTCCGTCAAGCTAAAGATTGTACCGAGGCCTTTGATGTCTAAAAAGGATTTGCAATGTGCCGCACTGTCATGCATCATGCATCATTCTCGAGAAGATCGTGCATAACTTAAACGTCAACAACAGAAACACGATCTTCCAAAAATCTGTGCAACTAATCGCATATGTCGATGACATCGACATCATCGGAGGCACACAACAGGTTGTCAGTGGGGCGTTTGTGGGCATCGAGAAGGAAGGGACCAAGATGGAGCTTGCGGTTAATGAGGGTAAGACGAATTAAAAAGGTCCACCAACACGGACGTCTTGGATAGAACGTCACTGCAACTGCGTGCAATTGTTCGCCAACACCGACGTCTTCGACACAATGTTACTATAGACAGCTATAACTTCGAAAGTCATTTTCTTCTTCAACGACACCACCGTCGAGATAAAATGGAAGTTCAAGCTGGCCAATCGCTGTATTTTTGGACTTGGAAGGCCACTGAGGAAAGGACCATCTTTCGAAGAACCAAGATATGATAGTCCCAGTCCTGTTCCGGCTTGCTTCGACTAACGACTTGGGACCACTGTGACCGTGATTTTATGTATACTTCTATCATCTGATCTGTACTCTGTACTACTGGAACCATCCTAGCACCTTTGAAAACTTTAGAAGCTTTTCCAGCTATACACCACACAAGTCCACCAGCTCTGCAAAGTAAAATTTGCCTAAATAGTGCATCCCTCTCTTTGGACTAGGCATTCGCAGAGCAGATGTTGGATTGATTCTATTTCTTCCCCATATCTGCAGCCCCTGTGGTTGTTCAGTCGTGATGCATGCGTGCCTATGACACATTGGCCGGAAAGGTTTCCCATAAGTGTTCGCACCTCAATGGACTAAAAGTGATCAGTTGTTTTGATCTTTTTTTATTCAACGTCGGCCACAGGGCCCTTGTTATTGCTTTAGTTTCCAGACAGAGCCATCGAGTTTTTATCGATGGCCTTCGTCTTGCAAATTTCTTATAGAGCTATGGAGCGTGAGCGCGTAAGGAATTGCAAGGGTTACTCCAACGATAGGCTAAGGAGCGATTGCCAGGGACACTCCAACGAAAGGCCTATGCTTCGTTGGTTTTGTCATGTACCAGGAATGTTCCCATCAGTACGGCGTTTAAAGCGCCCGTTGAATGTAATTGCATTTCATTAGCGACCGCTTGGCAAGCCCAGGGCAAGGTGATTAGATCCAGTCCAAAAACTTGCCTGGTTACTTATCAGAATCGACGGAGGACGATCGACTGGCCTGGAAATATGACGAACATGTTTTCAGTTTTGCCTTGGCCCTTTACTGGATTATGAGGGACCCAAAATTATCTCGTCCAAGGACACAGTTTGTTCACCATGATCCCGATCACCGAGCAACTTGTAGCGTTTCTTATCGTCCACCTAGCGAATTAACTACGTTTTCTATGGTCGTACGGTTGCAATGTAGGCCCGAAGTCCACCCTCAAAGTAAGCCGACTCGACTCTCTGGCACTGCTCAGTTCAGCTGAACGGCGCCGAAACGAACTTACTAGGTCGGTGCTACGTTGGTGCTCGCCCCACGGACTCTAATTAATTTCATACCAATCTCTGTGCAGTAAAGGTCCAACAAATGGTCTCAAGCACAAGCTTTGAAACGGGGTACAAAGTACAGGCACTGAAGTCATAATTGCGGCCGATGATGCGTATTAACAAGTAAGACAATGTCCTCAGGGTCAGTCAACGTAAAACTAGTTGCGACGAATTGGTCAAGCTGGTTAGCCGCTGACACACAGCAAGTTGAAACAAATTTTCTCTCCGCCCACCCTTTGGAACATCGTGACTAAGCGGGGTCCTAATTCTCCTAGTTGTTTCAACATGTCACAAGCCCTGAAATTGCCTTGCCGTGTGTACATCACCTGGTTTTTGGTGTAAGTACGGTGATTTTCTGCGACAATTGATCCAAGCATAACCTCTACGTCTCGGTTTAGTATTGGGACAAGTTCTATTCGCACGAGTCCCGAGAGTGATCAGTGGGATCACCTAGGGACCTCCAAGCATCGTCGTGTCCAGTCCAATTCTGAATCGTGCGAAATTCCTGTTCCTTCTGATCAATGGGCCCGTCTTTTTGACCCACCGGTTGACTCTAGGCCTCGTCCCACCAGCAGCCTCCACTCCCTATCCAAATAACTCACTCCGTCGCCTTCTTATCAGTCCGATTTGAATACGCCGGGACAAAGCGGAGGTGCCTGGCTCTTCTATCGATGCCGGCATCTTGGAGTAACAAATTGCTGACACCGCCAAGGGCATATGCAAATGACTTTCCATCTAGCGCGCCGCCACTCCCGCAGCCCCAGCTCCGGTCCACACCCGGTTTTTGTGACTTCATTCCGCACCTGGCCGCCTCTCAGCACCACCCCGCCGGTCGTGGAGGTCGCTGCGAATGAGTTATAGGCCAACTGATAATTTCGAGAATTTATTGCAGAGCGACTCCCCGAGAGTCCGGTGCCCATGGGCCAGTGCGGGCGTGTGCGTGTGTGTGCCGGTGTCCCCAGTCAGTGATAGCGGACAAGGTGCTTACACAAGTCGAATTGCATTCAACCGACTCATGCTGTGTTAATGCCCCGAAAATGAATACCGTTCCTTGTGTCTGTTTAACGTCGGAGATTATGATTTAGAGCCCTGCCCGGCATAATGGCCTTCGCAGGCACACAGTCCACGCACCGCGTCCGGACGTGGCTCTCGCCTAACATGAGTAATTATACGGTCGCCTTAATTTGTTGAGCAATCATTAAAGGACTAACCACTTGGAAATCCTTTTTCGCAAGGAAATGTCTTCATTTTGGCTTGTTGGAATTTTGTTTTCCCTCGTGTCGGTGGGTGGTGGCTAATTTTTCATTTCCCATTTTTGCTCTGCCGGGTAATTATGAAGGCCTGCGCGGCACTGGCCCTTGGTTACGTGAAGGATTCCATGTTCATTATTCATTTTTTATGTTCCCCCGCAGCCGACCGCAAGCGCAAGACGAGGCTAGGCGGCTAAGCGGCAGCCGGCCAATTAAGACGTCCCGCAGAAGACATAGTCCAACTGGGGGAGGGAGCAGCTCCTCAGATCTGTCTCCATTGCGAAGCGGAACGAAAGGAAGGAAGGATTTTACAATTTTCATTTTTTTCTGGAGATTATCAAGCTTTTATCCTTTGGCCTTATGGTTTATGTTTGTGTGCGTGTTTTGTATTTTTTGGCGTTCGCTGTTGTACTTGGCAGTTTAATTACTGTAAATTGGGGCACGGACATGAGTCACTTAGACAAGGACTACAACGACAGCAGCAAGGAGGAGCAGAGCACCAGCATGAGAGGACGAAATTTTTAGTGTCTTGTTATGTTGTTTTATTATCCTGCCGCCTGGATGCTGGTGCGACGCTGATGCCGGGGAATACATCAGTCTCGGCGATGCGTCTGTTTTTGTTTTGGTTCCCCTGTCGGTGTCGTGTTTTTTCTGTGCGCACAAAAAACCCGTGTAGACGGAAGTTTATAACTTAATAAATTTAAAATAACTTTATTTATAGCGTGCCTTATTGCGCAATAACTTCTTCATGAGTGGTTTTATGGGGTTTCGTTTTGCAAGCTCGGCTTTGCATCTACCCCGCCACCGTTTTGTGGGGCAACAAAACTAGGAAAAGCACGACGCTACCTCGCCAGTGCAGGATACATGCAAATAGTTCGGATCGCGGGCGGATTACGGGTGTTTATGGAGTTTGAAGTGCGTGGTTTTTTGTTCTCAGCGCCCGATTAGAAGCGAGACAATGCTCGATGAAGCTGGGGGTGTGGGTCGTTTATGGTATTGGCGGAGTTTCATTCTAAATTGGATTGTGTTCCGGGCCATTGTGCACTGGCGGGCGGAGTTGAGTGGCTGTTAAATGTAATCTAGCGTGGTTACGCTTGTTTCGCTGGTGGATTTTTAATTGAACAAGCGAATGCGATTTTAGTGAATGGTGATAAGTTTTGCGGTTAAGACTTGAAAGCAGTGTTCTTCGTCGGTAACGGCAGTACGTGGCGGTGGTGAAGTGCATTTGAAGGAGTTTCAGTGCTGACTGAAGTGTGTACAGAGTTCTTGGGCAATAAAAGCGTGGATTACGCTTGAAAGGGGAAATTGGGAGAATATGCAGGAGTCGAGGAAATAACTGCTGATGTGGAACTTGGCGGAAGAGGAAATAGTCTCATTTTCACAAATGACTTGCTGCGTTTCATAGATTGTGGATACACGCACATAATCCAAGGACGCGATGAAGTGCGTTCCCACATTTAGGAAAATAAAATCCTTAGGCACTGGAGTGAGCAACAAACTTTTGAGCGATTGGGTAACGAGCGATCAAATGAAGAGCCAATTTGAATTTTATTTATTTTTATCTTTCCATAACAGCTGCCCTTGATGCCCAAAATGACAAAGGTCAAATAAAAACCTCTGTGACTTATCGTTGAGTAGTCAATAGCTCAGGTTGTAATCGTCCTTCGTTACGTGCGCTAAGCTAAATACGGTTGCCAGCATTGAACATGTGCGTGACACTGACTACCGAGGCTCGCCTGGGTCAAGCTTCCACTCTTGTTTGTTCTCTCATGAATATACGCAACGGATAGCTTTATGCCGACTGCTCTCTTTTGTGGACAGGAGTACTACTTGAACATTGTGTTGATTCGAAAAATAAGTCGGTCTTAAAAATTAGAATGTACAGCGACTTCGATACATGCAGACACCTTACTTAATCTCGGTCTCTGCGCCGACTTGAGTCATTTAGTAAGAATGGGTGTATATTCCACTGCTCTTTGATCATGGCAGAACAGTGATGTGCGATATCATGATTAAATGCTGTCCCTTGACCGAAAACCTCATAATCATATAGTAAGTAATTCATTTATTAATAATTCTTAACAAAAGAGTGTTTTTCTTTATTTAATATGAATTTAAGAGCTATGGCTAAGCCGTCAACCTGGTAAGCAGAATTTTAAATTTCAACCCATCTTTCTAGCCTTTTTACCAAAATGCCGCAGAATTTGGCAATCGCAATTTGGCAATCGTATTCATAAAGGACATTCCTCTGTAATTTTCTGCTCTGTCGATGGGTCCTTTTTTATGAATTGGAAAAATTACAGATTTTTTTAAAAGAGGATGGAATTTCCGCTCAGTAAAGACTTTGTTGTATAGAATTTGAAGACTGTTCCAGAACGAAGGTCTTGCATTTTTAAACAATTCGTATGGGATTCCGTCTTCACCTGGTGCCTTCCCATTTTTAGCACTGAAGATCACATCCTTTATTTCTTCAATAGATACATCAGCGTCCGGTGTTTCATCAACTGTTAGTGGCTCAGCGTAGGAGTATGTTAAATCCAAAGCACTTGACAAAAGAAACTTATAGCGTTTAGCAAGGTCACCAGCAGATACGCCTACACCGATTTTATAGTTTGATCCGTTTATTTCCCTAGCGATCTTCCAAAAATCCTTTGAGCTTCTAGTTTGACCTAATGTTAATATAATAATAATATGAGTGGCGCTACAGCCCATAGAGGGCCAGGGCCTAGCTTCTCAGCAACCACTCGTGTTGTGCGTGCTATTGTTCTCTCACGAGTGGGAAGGACCTACAGTCTTACGCCGAATCCGAACGGCCAAGTTTGAGAAGCTTTTTATAGACATGAAATACTCTTTGAGCATTGTCAGTGCCTCGAAAGAGGTGGGGCCGTGAAAATTATTTCTGTCGCTCAGAGCTGGAATCGAACCTACGACGTCGAGGTTGGGGTCGACGCACGTACCCACAACACCACGGGCATAATGTTAATGCTTTCTGGTATATACCAGGTACGAAGTGAGCGTCAAGTTGCAAATGTCTCGATAGGGGACATTTGTTGTCAACGAGCCCTTATTTTTTTTTTGGTTTGCTATGACATCTGTGAAAAATATTTAGTATACATCAAATCATTGAACATACAAAATCATATTTTTTCATCGTGTTAAAAATGTCGAATTTTGTACCAGAAAGTGATGATTTGCGAAAAGCATTAATTTTTTGTTTTCATTTGAAGAAAAGTGCTGCAGAGTCGCATCGAATGCTTTTCGAGGCATATGGTGATCATGCTCTATTAGAAGCAACATGCCAAAGTTGGTTTAAACGGTTCAGAAATATGGTAGTGATCTTGATGTGAGAAATGAAGAAGGTGGAAGACCACCAAAAAAGTTTGAAGACGCCGAATTGTAAACGATATTGGATGGAGGAGACACGTTGAGCCAAAAGCAAATGACAGCAATGTTAAATGTTGCACAACAAACAATTTCCGACCGCTTAAAGGCTATGGGAAAGATCCAAAACTGTGGAAAATGGGTGCCCATGAATTGAGTGAAAGACAGATGCAAAACCGAAAAAACACTTGTGAAATTTTGCTTCAAAGACACGTAAGAAAATCGGTTTTGCATCGGATTGTTACTGGCGATGAAAAATGGATTTATTTTAAGAATCCTAAATGGAAAAAATCAGATGTTAATCCGGGACAACCATCAACAGGGACTGCAAAACCAGATCGATTCGGCAAGAAGACAATACTGTGTGCTTGGTGGGACCAGAAAGGTGTGGTTCTAGACTGAAGTCGAACAAAGCTGCTGGAGCGGACGGATTGTCCGCGGAACTGTTTAAGGCAGCTGGAGATGACCTGATTGGGCGCATGCACCAGCTCATCTGTAAGATATGGTCGGAGGAAAGCATGCCCGATGAGTGGAATCTCAGCGTCGGTTGTTCGGTCCACAAGAAAGGAGATCCCTCTGACTGCGCCAACTACAGAGGGATCAGCCTCCTTAACATCGCTTATAAGATACTCTCTGCCGTTCTGTGTGAACGCCTGAAACCCTTTGTCAACAATCTGATAGGTCCTTATCAGTGCGGTTTCAGGCCACGAAAGTCCACTATCGATCAAATTTTCACATTACGGCAGATCCTGGAAAAGACTCAAGAGATGCAGATCGACACACACCACCTATTTGTCGATTTCAAGGCCGCATATGACAGCGTGCATAGAGACGAGCTATACAGCGCCATGTCTAGTTTTGACATTCCTGCCAAACTCTTCAGTCTGTGCAGGATGACGATGGAGAACTCTCGCTGCTCCATCAAGTAACGAACTTACCGAGATCTTCAATGTCAAAAAAGGTTTTAGGCAAGGCGACACGCTGTCATGTGACTTCTTTAACATCATACTTGAGAAGATCGTGCGAAACTCAAAAGTAAACATTCGAGGCACGGTCTTTCAAAAGTCCGTTCAACTGCTTGCTTACGCGGATGACATTGACGTCGTAATTGGATGAACACAGCGAGCCGTCAATGAGGCGTTTGAGGGCATTGAAGCGGAAGCGGCTAAAATCTAGCGGCAAACCAGGGCAAAACAAAGTACATGCTGTCATCACGGAAGGACGCACAACATCGACGTCTCGGACAGAGCGTCATATTGGGCAGCAGAAACTTTGAGGTAGTCAAGGACTTCGTCTGCCTAGGCTCTGGAGTAAATAGGGACAACAACACCAGTACCGAGATCAAGCGCAGAATTACTCTTGCCAATCGCTGTTTCTTTGGGCTCAAGAGGCAATTGAGTAACAGAGCCATCTCTCGAAACACCAAATTGACCTTGTATAAAACCCTGATCATCCCAGTCCTGCTCTATGGCGCAGAGACATGGACGCTATTGAAAGCGGATGAAGAAGGACTTGGTTGCTTTGAGAAAAAAGTTCTGCGTACGATCTTTGGTCCTGTTTGCGTTGATGGCGTTTGGAGGAGAAGGTTCAACCACGAACTGTACGGGCTGTACAGCGGCATGCATCTAGTTAAGCGTCTTCGGTTCCAACGCTTAAGATGGCTAGGTCATGTAGAGCGGATGGACACCACAGCTCCGGCCCGAAGAGTCTTCGACACCGAGCCATTGGGACAGCGCAACAGAGGACGTCCTCGCACTAGATGGCGCACACAAGTTGAAAAGGACCTCAACCAACTTGGTGTGCGCAACTGGAGGCAGCTGGCGAAAGATCGTGCTGGCTGGAGAGGCATGTTGGTTGAGGCCCAGGTCCACCCCGGACTGTAGCGCCAATCAAGAAGAAAAAGAAAGGTGTGGTGTACCACGAGCTCCTAAAACCTGGTGAAACCGTTAATACTGATCGCTACCGACAACAAATGATCAATTTGAACCATGCATTGATCGAGAAACGACCAGAATTGGCCAGAAGACACGGCAAGGTAATTTTGCTCCATGACAATGCACCTGCACACAAAGCAAAACCGGTTCAGGATACAATCAAAACACTTGGTTGGGAGCAGCTACCCCACCCGCCGTATTCACCAGACTTGGCTCCTTCCGACTACCATTTGTTTTCATCGATGGGACACGCATTGGCTGAGCAGCACTTCGATTCCTACGAAGAAGTCGAAAGTTGGGTGTCTGATTGGTTTGCTTTAAAAGACGAATAATTTTATTGGCGTGATATTCACAAATTGCCAGAGAGGTGGTCAAAATGTGTAGAAAACAATGACCAATACTTTGAATAAAATGTTTTACTTTTCCAATGATAATTAGTGTTTTATTTAAAAAGAAAACCTTATTTTCCCAGATAAGCCAATATTTTGGCATCCATCATCTCATTTCGTTTCCGGGACATCGTGACATTCCAACTAATGTTCGGTTAGTACGTTTTTTCAGGTCGCGGTCTAGAAAGTTCGATGACACAGCGTCTTGAGCCATTGCGCTTTCCACTCTGCATTTTCCACACACTTGGTATCGTCCATGCTGTAATGCCATCTATCTTTTTAGATTTATAAAGGCTTACATCAGATCTGATCAGATCAGATCAGATCTGCGCGGTAACATAATGGCAAACGTTGACCTAGCTTTGACTGCTGCATGTTGACATTGAGCCACCTTAGCTAATCTTACTCGGAGCGCCTATCTTGAAATCATTTTGTTAACTTCTTCGAGATTATATTCTCCCCTGTTTCATTGATAAATTTACCTGCCGCTGCCCTTTTCCACCAGCGAGGTGCGCTATTATGATTTTGAATATCGGGCTCCCAGTAAAATTGGCCGCCGTGACGCTACTCCTGCCAGTCTCCTTCACTAATCATTTACCTACTAACGCTCAATTGACTCAGTATTCAATTCAGATGTCCCCCTCGTCGTCGTCTTCCCAACACTGGTTTACCTGCAAGAGAGAAACAAAGAACAAAGGATTAGTCATGCGACATAAGAAAAGTCATTACTTGTGTAAAATGTTCACGATATCGTCCCCAGGATACGGCAGAACGTCACCGCGCGATGACAACTCCATGCTGCGTATCTTGATCGCCCAGCGATTTGTTCCCCGCCGCCGCCGCCGCACACACATCTGCCAGTCACACGCAACCAAACCCCAGGCAATGCCGGGCGGCAAGCAATTAACACTTCAAATAGAGCGCGAAGAATATAAAAACGAAATAACTTCTTGTCGTAAAAGCGAACCGCACCAGCAACTGCTGTGACAAAGTAAACATTCGCCGAAAGGACTCACACACTCCACATGTTGACAGATTCAGTGCTGGTGCGGCGGCGGCGGAGGGGGCAAACGAAAGGCGCTACAATGTGACATTAGAGCGCTCGCCCCGGCACCATCGGATGACAGGCCGCTCTGGCGGATGCATGTGTGACCGTGCGAGGGTGGCCACCCTTTGAAGTTGCATCGCAAACACTTGTGCGACGGAAAATAAAAGCAAACATTGTTTCCAATAAGATTGCGCTGGGCTCTGGTGTAAGGCGAGCAAATCCCCCGATCGTATTCCAATCAACACTTAAGTGGCACGGGACGCGTCACACACTCGACGACTGGACGACTCGCCCCGATTGGCTTGGGGCGGCAGACATCGAGTCGGATTTTTTGTTATTTTTGCCTCGCTTGTCAAAACAAACGCTCACGGGGGTAGGAGGCAGCCGGAATTTCCTTTCGTCCTGTTTTGTTTGCTGCGACGTGGCTTTGTTGATTTATTGAGTGAGCACTTGAGCAGTAAACCTACACATGCCCAGTGAATGTTGGAATGTGCTTAAGTGGACACCCCGGGGGCTGGGTTGGACATAATGCAAATGATTGTGGTCAAGGGCGAGTGATTGACGTCACAATGAGGGCATGTGCAGCGGTGTGCTGGAACGCCATGATAATCACGACTAGCTCGGGCGGTTTCTCGGGCAATGACACGGTGTGTCGTGATGAGCGAAATAAAGGCAATCAAGCGATTGACAGTGTGACACGGGATCGGTGGGACGTGGTTATTTTGGTGGCAAGGCAAGGACGTTTTTCCAGTCGTGCCGTCATGTGGTGAATTCTGTCAGCGACTATCGTTTCTTGGAGTTGCCAATGTTTCGGAGTGGTGGTGCCTACTTGAGGGATCGTCTGTGGATCTTTCAGTTGAGTTCATGCCACTCGATGTTTTGTAGGGACGTGCTTGGATTGATTTCAAACGCAATGAAGCCGACAATTTCACATCTGCACTTAATGCGAGGAATCAATAGAGGGCGCACGTACAATTAGCATCAACCCACTTGTAAGTCTCGGCAAAAGGTGCGATTCAGTTCTTAGAGGACCCAAAGACTTCCGAATTGCTGCATCCCCAGGCACAGAAGAAGGGCTCAGAAAATAAATAAATTGTTTCGAAGAAAAAGAGCCATCTTCCGTGTCTTAAGCTTTCCAGGAAGACGGATAACGAATAGATACTGACTACAGCAGGTAACACTGTTTGCTCGAACCACGACTTGGAGAACAGCGTTCAAGCAAGCAACTCTCAACTTCGAGAAGATCTGCAACAATAGCGATCTGAGAACATTGCCTTTGTCGTGTTCAATCACGTAAACATGGCAGATAGTACCATCGCCGACGAGGGGATTCATAATTTCCGCGTGCTCAAGGGGTTATTATCTGGGATCAGGACAGAGCACGGGCCGAAGGTATAGAGGGAGAGTGGGAAAGGAGGTACCTGTGTACATTGCTCTCAAATATCAGCGGATTGTAGTCTGTAGGATATATTGGACTGGGAGGAGCATTCCATATTCGTGTGGTGCGGTTTTCCGGTTTTGTCGATACAAGCGCCATTCATGGATAATGACTGATTATCAGGGGGTTCGCTTTAGAGACAGCATTGAATTTTAAAAGCATTGAATTCCACTGTGTAGTTCTTCTTCTTCTTCTTTGTGTGGCGCTACAGTCCAGCGTGGACCTGGGCCTCAACCAACAAGCCTCTCCAACTAGTGCGATCTCTGGCTAGCTGTCTCCAGTTTCGCACACCAAGTTGGTTGAGATCCTTCTCCACTTGGGTGCGCCACCTTAAACGCGGGCGTCCTCTGTTGCGTTGCCCGACAGGATCGGATTCGAAGATTCTTCGGGCCGAAGCTGTGGTGTCCATCCACTCTACATGACCTAGCCACCGACAGCATATACTTCGTTTTGCCCTCATTCACCGCCAAACCCATTTTAGCCGCTTCGGTATCAATGTTAGCAAATGCCTCATTGACGGCTCGCTGAGTTCTGCTAATCACGTCAATGTCATCGGTGTATGCTAACAATTGCACGGTCTTCTGGAAGATCGTGCCCCTTAGTGTTGGCGTGTGAGTTTCCCACGAATTTCTCCAGGACGACGTTGAAGAAATCTCTCTCTCTCTGTTCTTCTTATCCCAGTCAATTATGGTGTCAAGACCAGAATTCAATGTGCTTGACATACGCTGCCGTTCCAATACTACGTCCGAAGGGCAGGGTCGTGAATTTTGGAACGAATTGTTGTCATCAGTGAAGGAATGATTTGTGATCATGTATCTTGGAATTTTACGAGTCCAAGATGAAATTAAGAACTTGGCTTGTAAACATAAGCGCCGCCTGGAAGAGCATACAAACTCTGCAGTCTATCCCATCATTGACGAAACTAATCTCTTGCCCCAGAAAATTATGATGAATAAGTATCAATTTGCATCAATACATTCGCTGAAAAAACCTTTTGTAACGGCTTGGTGTCGGTAGACCGAAAGTTTCTTTGTTCGAGCAAATTAACGAGGCACACATTTCTTGGAACGAATTTTATTTAGTTGCTATAGTTCCCAAAATTTTTAAGATTTTGACTATATTGAATTTACATTTCACGTATATGCTGTTCGAAGTGCACGTATCCATTCAAAAAATTAAAGCAAAGAAGAGGAGCGCGCAGATAGTATCATTTTGTTTGTGCTTGTAAGCAGGGGTGTCCGGCTTCAAATACAGAAATCGCTAAATCAAATATTAAAATCGCCAAATGTTCAAATTTTCGACGGCATAATCTCCAAATTGAAAGAAAAAATATATAAATTTTCTTCAATCTCAAAAATAAATAATTACGAAACATTATTAAAAAAAATTGTTAAATACTAGTCAACCCTAACTTACTGGCCCTTGTGGCTTAGGGTAGTAAGGCCAGTGATCAGGTTATCGGTCGGGATCATTGCTCGAGCAGTATGACCTCGAATTACCTACAAGTGGTCCCCTCGTACCAGTTTCGCCCTCTTGTGTATGACCTATTTCGAGTAAAATTGTCTGTACTGGAACTCTGCCGTTCTGTAAAGGAGGCAAACCCTAAGACAGGCACTCTCAAAATCCCAAATCCTGTCCATCGAACTTGCACTCACTTTGAACCCCACGGGACAGCCATAGGTGAGCATTGGCCGCATGAGGGCCATGTACCCTCATCCTCGCATCAAGTTGAACAGTCTCTTTATCTAAATATTTACGTCCATTGCAACAGATGTGCCATCAAAAGTCAAAAATAAGTGAAATGTAATGCTCAAGAGCAAAGAAAATATGTTCTATGTTATGTGGAAGTGTGCAAGTGCAAGTGTCAAAAAATCGAGTGTTATAATAATATAATATGGGTGGCGCTACAGCCCGTAGAAGGCCAGGGCCTAGTTTCTCAGCAACCACTCGTGTTGTGCGTGCTATTGTTCTCACACGAGTGGAAGGGACCTACAGTTTTATGCCGACTCCGAACGGCCAAGTTTGAGAAGCTTTTTCTAGACAGAAAAATACTCTTTGAGCATTGTCAGTGACTCGAAAGAGGTGGGGCCGTGATTTAATTATTTCTGTCTCTCAGAGCTGGAATCGAACCTACGACGTCGAGGTTGGGGTCGACGCACATACCCACAACGCTACGGGCCACCACAAGAGTGTTTCAATTCATTAATATACAAATAGTTCCTTCTGGCGGCAACTATGAATGAGATTTTTTAACGCGTCCTATTCAGCTATGGCAGTGACATTTTACTAAGCTGAGTACTGACCAGTCAACAAAAACACGCCTAAAGTAACAAAAATAAATAATTTCACATTTAGTGCTTGTTCAGTTGTTACATTTTGTAAATTTAAGAGTCCCATTAAAAGTGACCTCCAAAATCAAAAAACTGCTAATCGGACCACAATTCTTGGTGCCCAATTGCGATCCAATATGACAGATTTGTTTATACAGCATTAAGTTCTTCATTTTAGATGGTCTCGTTTAGGGCCAGGTAGTTTCTTTCTGGCCTGGCCTTACAGTTTTATGCCGACTCCGAACGGCCAAGTTTGAGAAGACAAGAAGTACTCTTTTGGTATTGTCAGCGACTCGAAAAGTCTATTTTATTGATTGTTAATTTGTTAAAAGCCGGTTTTGCGAGGTTAGCTGGCAAAATCGTCAAAATCTTTCCAATTTCGTAAAACTAACATATTTATAAGCTTTAATAAGTCCAAGCGTTTTGGCCCCGTGCTCTAGGCTCAACTAGGAAACTACTATAGGCTCATACTTTAATGACGGCCTCCATGATCTTAGCAAAAGACTGGGAAGATTTGCTGCCAAAACTGGCTGCCTATACTAATCACCCATCCTTATTCGAATTTCAAACGTGGCGGGACAATGGGCCTACTTTGGCCTAAGAGCAAAAATGCCACTACCTACCTTCCTAGGCACTTACAGACATTGAGTCATTTATGGAGGAGAGTAGAGTAGAGTTTGCCAGAGAGGGGGCAAAAATCAATGAAGAATGTCGTGTATCTGACGAAAAGTCAAATTTACCCTTTCAACTGAACAAAACATTGGCAATAGCAGCACACCAATAAGTTCACGAAATACAATCACACCTGCACTCAGCATCCGCGGTCGTTTTTTAAAAAAAAAGCAGCGTTTATTTGGCAAATATTTGTCTTCCTCAAATAGCAAAGAGTTTTATGAAAGAAATATGTGAATGGATTCATTAATTACCCACCATCCAGTGGGAGTCCTTTGACTTGAACGCGAAACCTAATAATAAATTTAGGATACAATTAAATAAATAAATTCGTGTGTACATGTGACCTCCCACATCAGGAGCCCACCCAAACGGTGTGTGCGTGTGTACTCACATGAGTACCTACTTTTATTTGTTCTCTCCCCCTGACGGGTGGTGAGGAGAGGTGGTCCCACCGTACCACCCACCACCCACCGGCAGTTTGTTTTTAGACAGAAACGGATTATCTGAGGCAGCTGTTAAATTTTCCAACCCGCATCCATCACCCCGTAGAGGATTAAATTGCGCTACCGTTTCCATTTTTATTTTCTGTGTTTTTTTTTGCTTCGCTTCCTACTATCTGCTCTCGTTGGATATTTATTCTAAATTCTAAATTTATAAAGATATTTGTTTGTTTTTTTTTTGTTTTGTGTTTTTCGACCGGGATTATTTTATATTTTTTGTCCCTCTTGCTGTTGTGAGTATCTTTGGCTAATACCGGACATGGGCCTTGTTTACTTTATTTATTCCCTTGTTGTGTGTTGTTGTTGTTTTTTCTGTGTGTGTGTGTATTTTTTTCGTTGTCGACGAGTTTGTTTTGACGAGAGGAAGGATGTTATTTGCAGGCAGATACCACGATACAGGATATTTGTTTTTCCCTCTGCGGGGAGTAGTTTGTTTGATTTTGCAATTTGTTATGATAGTGAAATGTATTCTATTTTGTGTGTGCGTGTTCAGTGGTGTTCCCTTTTTGTCCGATTTTGCTCTCCTGGCGAAAATATGAAGCAATAATTCATGGAGAAAAAAAAAAACAGGAAAAAATGATTTGTGTGGATTTGGTGTTGTCGGGGGTCCTTTCTATTTGGTCACACTCTGGGGACTGTTCAGCGGAATGTGCTAACATTCCAGAGATTATTAGTTTGTGCTCAGAGTCGAGTCGAGAACGGAAAAAGAACAAGTGCACTTGGTTAAGGCCGGGGGTTGATCACAGAAAAAAAGGGACCATTTGTTGGGTTTTTTATGGGAGATTTTTACTGGAGAGGGAGTCCAGTTGATGCGAGAGGTGAATGTTGGATGCCGCACCGGGGATGTGAAGGGACTTGAGAACAATTTTTTTAGTCAACCAATACCGAAAATGTCACTTACTGCGATCAATGGAATTTTTGGTATACGAAGTGCACTGTGTTTGACTTTTGTCGGTAATGAAAGCCTGAAGGATTTGCCCGATAATCATTAGAGCCCGCGTCGCTTTCCTGATAAACTCTTCGGTGTGCTTCAGATTACAATCGCCGTTAACTAGTTATTGTTAGACCCCATTTGCTGATGTCACATAAGGACATAAGAACTACTACTCCAAAACTCGGTTTTGGTAAGTTATTGATTTTTTAATAAACCTTTTTTTGGCAAGTAACCAGTCTTCCACAAGAAAGGAGACCCCTTTGACTGAGCCAACTACAGAGGGATCAGCCTCCTTAACATCGCTTACAAGATACTCTCTGCCGTTCTGTGTGAACGCCTGAAATTCTTTGTCAACAACCTGATAGGTCCTTATCAGTGCGGTTTCAGGCCAGGAAAGTCCACTATCGATCAAATTTTCACATTACGGCAGATCCTGGAAAAGACTCAAGAGATGCAGATCGACACCCACCACCTATTTGTCGACTTTAAGGCCGCATATGACAGCGTGCAAATTAAAAAACAACACGTTTTGAGTTTTTACTCGGTTGATTTGTTTCGAGTAGCGGAATGCGTCCGCTCTCGTTCAACTTTATTTTCCAACTGATTTCTAAATATATTTTCTAACCTACGGATGAAACACATTCATCGGTTCTTACATTATCTTATTTGCTTATCTTATTTTCTAGGGATGAAAGGATATCTTAAAGTAACATGACGCTTCATGTGGTCAAACATTCTTATTTTTGTGTGTTCGAAGAATTCACACCAAATTCCTTCTTATGGTGAAAATGCATCTAAAGATAACATGACGCTTGATGAGGGTCATGTAATATTGACATTTATGTTGTTCTCTAATGTTAACTTAGGGAAGATATGCCGTAATAAATTGACACTTTAACTCCCCCCTATCTTTAAAAATGACGTCCCGGCATTGACGTTCTCTGTATTTAATTATTTAGATATCCTTTCATTTTTTACTATATAAACTATAATTGTCTGCAATTTGCAATAATTTTACTATTTATTATAAATTTCACTTCATTTTAAATTTCAATTTTAATTGCTCAATTATTTATTTAATTTATTAATCAATTTCACAGTTTCAAATTTCGGTTACAATTACAATTCAAGGTTCAGGACAATATATATAATTTACATTTCAAGATCGAATATTATCCTTATGTATTATTCGATCCCTATTAAATATCCTGACTTTAGTTCGCATGTCTTCTTTTACCCTCTGTTTTTTATACCTTGAGTTAATTTTGTTGCGCTCACCTTTTATTTTTTCATAAATTATATCTCCCGGATTATACGTTTTTCGAACTTTACCCTTATTGTGGTATTTTAACATGTTTGTTTGGGCATGTTGCATTTTTGAAACTAAATTATCATGACTTTTCTTATTAAACATAATGTCGTACGGTCTTTCGCCAGTTACTGAGTGATATGTTTTATTGTATTGCTGCACGGCCCTGTACATGGACTCAGAATAACTAATCAAATGGAACTCTTCCTTTATGCACCTTGCTATTTCTATTAATGTATAATGGGCTCTTTCTACTTGTCCATTCGTCGTACTGTGTTTGGGATCACAGTAGTACAGTTCAATATTTAAACGTTTCATTAAAGACTTAAATTGTGGTGTACTGAAACCCGGTTCATTATCCATCGTTATTTTCCTGGCATCAGGGTATCCCTGTAGTATCTCTAGAACCTTATCATCTAGATTCATTTTATCATCAATCATTTTTATTGTAAGATATTTAGAATAGGCGTCAATTATTGTGAGAAATTTTAAATTATGCGCAAAGAATATATCTAAATGTAATTGTGTACCTACTTCTTTGGGGATTGGAATTTCTCCAACAGGAATCTGTTTCGGATGTCTTTCATACTTATTTTTATTACAAATTTCGCAATGTCTCACGTATTCTTTAAATTCTTTTGACATTTCAGGCCAAAAATATTTTTCGTAAATTTGTTTCAGATTTTCTCTATAGTTTCTGTGTGCCCGGTTATGTGTTTGTTGGATGATCGCTTTTTGATCATCTACGTTGGTAATGTCTATTGCAAATAGTCTTGTGTAGACAAATTTTATGTCGAAGGTTTTAAGCAAAGCATCCTTTATTTCATACAAATCTTCAGGGGTACAGTATATTCCAGTTATGACATTTCTTATTAAGTGTTCTTTTAAAATCGTTATTAAATTTTCGACCGTATCATACTCTATTATATGCCTTGTGCGTCCAAAATTCTGAATGGATTCGTGAATAGTGAATTTGTTTTTGGTTAATAAAATTTGTTGTTTGAATTGATTCAAAGGCCTTCTTGTATCTGCTATTTGCAAATTATCGCTGCTTTCAGCTGAATGTTGAGTTTCGTTAAGGGAGGAAACGGATGATTCACTAATTTTATTTAGGAACTGTCGAGATAATGCATCTGCCACAACGTTTGTTGTTCCTGGCTTATATATTATTTTCGGTGCGAATTCTTCTATAAACGCACGCCATCTTTTTATCTTTGCATTAGGATTTCTATTTGATATTGCAAATGTCAATGGCTGATGATCTGTATGTATCTCTAAATCTCTAACGCCATATAGGTAATTTCTAAGAGATTTTAATGCCCAGACTATGGCATATAATTCTTTCTCATTAGTTGCGTAGTTTTGTTCGGTTTGATTAAGGGTTTTCGAAATAAATGTTATAGGCTTTCCTTTTTGAGTAAGCACTGCGCCTGTGGCTACATTTGATGCATCAGTTGTCAAAATAAACTTTTCTTCGAAATTTGGTTGAGCTAATTCTACATTACTTGCTAATAAATCTTTCAAATCTTCACATGCTTTTATTCCATTTTGATCAAGTTTTATTTGTGTTTTCTTGGAAGCATATTGAGAAACCTTTCCATTATTACCGGATAAATGTGTCGTTAATGGTTTTGCAATTTTAGCGTAATCTTTTATGAATTTCCTATAATAACCTGTTAGTCCAAGAAAACTTCTTAATTGTCTAAGAGTTGTAGGAATTGGGAAGTTCGAAATTGTTTCAACTTTGTTCGGATCAGTTTTTATAGTTTTATGTCCGACAATATATCCTAAAAATTCAGTTTCTAAATTAAAGAACTTGGATTTTTCAAGTGAAATTTTCATATTTGCGTCACGCAAAGTTTTTGTTACAATATGTAAGTGATTTGCATGTTCGCTTATATTGTCCGAGAACACGATAATGTCATCTATATAAACGTGACAAAATTTTCCAATATAATTTCGAAGTATGTCGTCCATAGCTCTTTGAAATATGCTTGGAGCATTTTTTAAACCAAAAGGTAGTCTGACATATTCATATTTGCCGTTATTTACTGAGAAGGCTGTTTTTTCTATATCAGACTCTTTCATACGAATTTGGTGAAAACCTGACTCTAAGTCAATGGTTGAGAAATATTTTGCGTTACCTAGGTTTGATAATATTACATCTGTATTCGGAATGGGATAGCGGTCGGATACGGTAAATTCGTTTATCTTTTTGTAGTCAACTACTAACCTTTGTTTTTGTGTACCATCTTCATTGATACCCTTTTTTGGTACAACCCATATTGGGGAATTATATGGACTCTTACTAGGACGGATTATTCCATCATTCAATAATTTTTCAATTTCACTATTGACAAATGCATTTGCCGAAAGAGGATATGGATACTGTTTGCTCCATATGGGAGTATTAATTGTCATTCGTATTTCGGCTTGTAAATCTGTTCGAAATGGTATATTTATATTTATGCCAGAGTGTGTAGATATAATTTCATCTATAATCTGGGCTCTTAGAACAGATAATGTGTCATTCGATTCACTTAAATTTAGGTTAGTTAAAGATGTAATAATATGGTTAGTTTTTGAGGGTTGTGTATGAACATTTTTTGATTTTTCGCGGGGTTCTTTCAAATATATTTTCTCAATATTATTATTTTGGGATAATATTTCATTTTTTAAATCTAATATAACATTTGCTCTCTTAAGCAAATTAAGACCTATAAGAAGATCAGATTCAAGTCCTTGTATTTCGTAAAACCGTTCCTTAATACCAAACATCACGAATTCGGCGTAGTGGGTTATAAGAACGTAGCTACTTACAGTTCTTACTCTTTTCTTAATCGGTAACTTAAATCTATTTTTCAAGATGTATGGTTTACAGTAGCAACTTGATGCTCCTGTGTCAATCAAAATTTTAAATTGTCTTCCAGTTAAGTTACTGGTTCTGTAAATGAAAGGCAAATCGGTTCTATCTTTAAAAAACGAATTTTCGTTTAAATTGTTTACCCGAATTGCTTTTGATTGTGGTTGTACAAAATTATTACAATTACTAAGAACTGGTTGACTTGTATTTTGATTTCGTTGAAGTGACAACCGTGCATTACGCAATGGTTTAGGGTTACAGTATCTATTAGAATTTCTTTGGGAAAATTTTAATACGTTTGGCATTTTTTGCTGAGTAATTTGAGTCTTAGCAAACTGCATAGCAAAATTTGCTCTTAAACTATTCGATTCTAGTTCTTGGGCTTTGGCCAGTGCAGTTGGTAAATCCTCAGGGGATATGGAAAATAAAATGTGAGACAATGATTGATTCAAGCCCGTTATGAATACGCGTAAAGCATTTTTCCGGTTTATATTATTGAGCTCATTTGTAATCAATGTGGCATGACCATATGTCATAATTCTCTTATTAATTATTAATGTCAATTTATTATTGACTTTATTATAGAAATCTATTAATGTTAGATTTCCTTGACGAAGGATACTCATCTCTTGCTCGAGAATATAAACTGGACGCTTATCCGCATAAGCAAAGTCCAATCGTGCAATAATTGCATCGAAGTTGAGCACAGTACTATGATTAGTAAGTGTATCATTAGCATTTTCAGTTATTTTATTTCTCAAAATGGTTAAAGCTGCGAAATATCTCGTGCTACCTTTAGTATATAAACTAATTGTATTTTTGGCTGCTTCTCGCCAACTTACGTAGCTAATATTTCTACCAGAAAATTCCGGTAATGAACGAATCACTTCTAAGGATTCGTCGCAATTTATACTTGGTTCAATTGTCTGCGTTTGATATTCTATTGCTGAACAACTCCCTTTTAACACACTTAAATCTTTTTTTAAACCTTCAAGTTCGTATTTCAAGCTAGCATTATTGGAAGCAATAAGCGTAGCTACTACTTCTGTTGTCAACTTGTCCTGAGCCATATTTCTCTTATGTAATCTATTATTTTTTTCTTAAATTTATTAATTATTTTTGGATTTTTCTTTTTGGTATTTTGGTTCTTATGTCTACCTTATTCGAATACTTGATACTTATGGCTGAGTAACTTACTAAACGTGGATTCTGCTTCTTCTGCTTGTTGCTGCTCGTTAGTGTTTCTCTTCATCTGCTGGTGGAGAGGTTCTGCTACCGCTACTGATGCTTCATATGTTTTTTTTTGTATGTTGACACTGAGGATACTCTTCTTATATTATTTCTTCTTTTATTAATATTTTTCGAACTCTTGTTTTATACACTTAGTTCATATTTTTAGATTATTTTTCTCTTTTCCACTCATATTTTTTATGATTTTTTTTTTTTTTCACTGTCGTGTACTTGGTCGTACTGGTTGTTTAGATAGTTTTCAATTTTATTTAATTTTTATTTTCTTTTGCTTTTATTCATTTATTTTTTGTATTTTTCCTTATTCTCCGTCACTGATTTCAATGTAATGCTTAAACTATTCACTTTTATAGTTTTCGTAGTTGATTTAATTTTTCTTTGCCACTGGTTCTGTTTTATAACCTTTTTTGATTCTAATGATTCACTACTAAATAATATATAATACTTAATAATACACTACTGTTCGCTCTAATTATATATTATGGGTTATTTTACTTTTCTCCCCTTTAATAATGAGGATACTTGATTTATTCGAAATTTTTGTTGAAATCACTTACTTAAAAATTTTTTTTTTTGTTTACTTTTCTCCTCCTTGACACTGAGGATACTTGATTATTACTTTTTTGCATTTGGTCCCTTGGAGTAACATTAATTTGTAGCTCTCCTGGAGTAACTTTATTTTGTTACACTCCTGGCAGGATCGCCAATTAAAAAACAACACGTTTTGAGTTTTTACTCGGTTGATTTGTTTCGAGTAGCGGAATGCGTCTGCTCTCGTTCAACTTTATTTTCCAACTGATTTCTAAATATATTTTCTAACCTACGGATGAAACACATTCATCGGTTCTTACATTATCTTATTTGCTTATCTTATTTTCTAGGGATGAAAGGATATCTTAAAGTAACATGACGCTTCATGTGGTCAAACATTCTTATTTTTGTGTGTTCGAAGAATTCACACCAAATTCCTTCTTATGGTGAAAATGCATCTAAAGATAACATGACGCTTGATGAGGGTCATGTAATATTGACATTTATGTTGTTCTCTAATGTTAACTTAGGGAAGATATGCCGTAATAAATTGATACTTTAACTTGCATAGAGACGAGCTATACAGCGCCATGTCTAGTTTTGACATTCCTGACAAACTCGTCAGGTTGTGCAGGATGACGATGGAGAACTCTCGCTGCTCCATCAAGGTCGGTAACGAACTCACCGAGACCTTCAATGTCCAAAAAGGTTTTAGGCAAGGCGACACGCTGTCATGTGACTTCTTTAACATCATACTTGAAAAGATCGTGCGAAACTCAAACGTAAACACCCGAGGCACGATCTTCCAAAAGTCCGTTCAACTGCTTGCTTACGCGGATGACATTGACGTCGTAATTGGATGAACACAGCGAGCCGTCAATGAGGCGTTTGAGGGCATTGAAGCGGAAGCGGCTAAAATCTAGCGGCAAACCAGGGCAAAACAAAGTACATGCTGTCATCACGGAAGGACGCACAACATCGACGTCTCGGACAGAGCGTCATATTGGGCAGCAGAAACTTTGAGGTAGTCAAGGACTTCGTCTACATAGGCTCCGGAGTAAATAGGGACAACAACACCAGTACCGAGATCAAGCCAGAATTACTCTTGCCAATCAGTGCTTCTTTGGGCTCAAGAGGCAATTGAGTAACAGAGCCATCTCTCGAAACACCAAGTTCACTTTGTATATAACCCTGATCATCCCAGTCCTGCTCTATGACGCAGAGACATGGACGCTATTGAAAGCGGATGAAGAAGCTCTTGGTTGTTTTGAGAGAAAAGTTCTGCGTACGATCTTTGGTCCTGTTTGCGTTGATGGCGTTTGGAGGAGAAGGTTCAACCACGAACTATACGGGCTGTACAGTGGCATGCATCTAGTTAAGCGTCTTCGGATCCAACGCTTAAGATGGCTAGGTCATGTAGAGCGGATGGACACCACAGCTCCGGCCCGAAGAGTCTTCGACACCGAGCCATTGGGACAGCGCAAGAGAGGACGTCCTCGCACGAGATGGCGCACACAAGTGGAAAAGGACCTCAACCAACTTGGTGTGCGCAACTGGAGGCAGCTGGCGAAAGGTCGTGCTGGCTGGAGAGGCATGTTGGTTGAGGCCCAGGTCCACCCCGGACTGTAGCGCCAATTAAGAAGAAGAAGAACCAGTCTAGGCATAGTCATCATAGTCAAGGGAAATATGGACAAGACCTTATGTGACATCAGCAAAAACACATCATTACAACTGAGGCACGCCGAAGAGTTAACCAGGAAAGCGACTCTGGCTCTAATGATTGGCGGGCAAATCCTGGGGACAAAGTTCAAACATCCAATGATAGATGTTTATAGCTACTTTTCGAACCACAATCTCCTACCACGCAGTAGGATGGACTAACACAACAAACTTAAAATGTAGGGATGCCTCTGTATTACAGGGTCCATAAGAGAGCTGCTGCTCGAGCTGATTCCTCTGCATCTAGTGGTTGCAGATTGGTTACAAATGCAAACAAAGCCATCATGAATGTCAAGTAAAGGGATAGGACAAGAAAAAATCCCGTATCCCATTCAACAAATCTTTCAAAAATGTGAAAGCATTCAAACTCTACCAGGAGAAAGTTCAATTCGACTGAACAAAAACCATCCATGTCCTTGTACTGCTTATCGATTTCAGTAAAGCGTTCGACATTTTCATACCTGAAGAATTTATAGGAAATGTGAGTAAAAGAGGTAAGTTAAGTCGCAAAATGTTTCCCTCCGCCACACATGTTGCACGGAGTTAACACCGCCAATATTTCCACTCCGAAATTCCAAAGTTGAATAAACAACGGCTTCAAATCACACCTCATCCGTTCCCAGCAAACACAATCGCTGACACAACGTCTGGACCATACGACACCAGCGCATTCCATCACGTCCAGTACGGTAATCGGAAGGCACCTGTGGAAAAACATTGCATGCCGCTACGATGCAAGAGAGTATTTAAGGTTGCCCTAAGGAAATTGTATTGCAGTCGAAGTTTGACATTGAAAGGGAAAACTCTGCCCAAATAGAGTTAAAGAAAATAAATATTTTTTTTCCAAACTTAAGTAAGTGAACATTTAATTGGTACAAGGGGAACTGGCTTGGAAGTATTAAAAAAAAATATCGAGTACTTTTAAAGAGTGCTGCCTATGTTTCCCCGGACGACACAACAATAGGCACTTGGCGTTGTTAGGTTCGGTTCCTGTTCTGAGCGACCAAAATAATTTTCATGGCAACACCTCTTTCGAGACACTGACAATGCTCAAAGAGTACTCTTGTCTAGAAAAAAAGCTTCCCCCTTATAAGTCGGCATAAAACTGTAGGTCCCTTCCACTCGTGAGAAAATAATAGCACGCACAACACGAATGTTTTCTGAGAAGCTAGGGTGATGCATACATATACCGAAGTAAACCGGACTTTCAACACAAAGGCATTAACACTCTTGGCCATTCCGATGAAACATTCCATAAGGAATTTCAATTCATTAAGCTCAGCAGCAAAAAGAACTGGAGCACTTAATTCAAGATTGAGTAGCAATGGACGAAAGGTATCGACCGATTCAGAGGTTTTTGAACAGAACTGCACGGTGCATCGCGTATGTGTTAGCGTGGTGCGACACAAGCGGATTAATTTTATCGGGATCCCGAATCCCGGCCATCGCTTCGAATAGCTCCTTACGATCAATGCTGTCGTATGCGGCTTTAAAATCCATGAACAGATGGTGAGTATCGTGTATCGTATAGTATCGTATAGTGCGGTGCAAAACGGCTTTAGACATACACAGAGTACGCAGGATAGGATCTTGTAGGCGACGTTGAGCAGGGATATGTGTACCTCTGTAGTTGTTGCAGGGAGTACGGTCGCCTTTTTTGTGGATGGGGCATATTGGAGACAGCTAGCCAGGGATCGCGCTAGTTGGAGAGGCATGTTGGTTGAGGCCCAGGTCCACCCCGGACTGTAGCGCCACACAAAGAAGAAGAATTGTTTTACCAGAACTTGGTCGGAACTAATGACACTACTTTTTTCTGAGATCGACTGTCTAGCCGAAGAAAAGACCCACTCCCAAGCTCTAGCTAATATTTTACAGCTTGTTAGGTATAAAAGGGGGAACTCGAATTGATGCATGTGCCACCACTGTAAAACATTAAACTCGTCAAAAAAAAAGTCACATTTGTGTTTTCATTGTCACGGAGCTCGTCTCTTGTTTATCAGGCAGACGAACCATGAAGGGTCTGAGCCTGAGCAATTGCTGCCTTCCATCGGTGACGGTCCTGGGCACGCTGCTTCCAGTCATCAAGGCCAAGCTGTCTTGCATCCGCAATGACTTGGTCTTTCTTTTCGAAGACCATCTTTGCTGGAGCGTTGTTGTCCATTCGCTCGATGTGGCCGAGCCAGCGTAGTCGACGGATTTTTTCCTTCCGGACTACATCCACATCCTTGTACAGCTCGTAGAGGTCACGGTTGTGTCTTCTCCTCCATTCGCCTTCCTCGCAGACGGGACCATATATCCGACGTAGAATTTTTCTTTCGAAGGCATCAAGAATCAGCTCTGTAGCCTTACTTAATGTCCAGCTTTCGGCTCCATAAAGTAGGACTGGCAGGATAAGGGTTTTGTAGAGCATGACTTTGGTCCTTCTAGTCATGAGTTTCGAGCCCAGTTGTTTTGACAGACCGAAGTAGCATTGGTTGCCAAGGGCTATTCTACGTCGGACCTCCACTACGATGTCATTCGTGGAGTTAACGTTTGCCCCGAGGTAGACAAACTCCTTTACTACCTCGAAATTGTAGCTGTCGATTGTAACGTTTTGGCCCAGGTGGTGTGCGGCGGATCGTTGTTTGCTCGACAGCATATATTTTGTCTTGTCCTTGTTGACCTTAAGACCAGCTCGTTTCGCCTGTTCCTCAATTGCCGTGAAAGCTTCCACGATGGCACGTTGGGACCGCGCGACAATGTCGATGTCATCCGCGTATCCCAACAGCTGGACTGACTTGTAGAAGATAGTGCCTTCCGTGTTGACTTTTGCCCGCCGCACTATCTTCTCCAGTACCAAATTGAAAAAATCACACGACAGCGCATCTCCTTGCCGAAATCCGGTGCAGGTTTCGAACGGCTCAGAGGTTTTTGAACAGAACTGCACGGTGCATAGCGTATGTGTTAGCGTGGTGCGACACAACCGGATCAGTTTTCCCGTGATCCCGAATTCGGCCATCGCTTCGAATAGCTCCTTACGATCAATGCTGTCGTATGCGGCTTTAAAATCCATGAACAGACGGTGAGTATCGATTTGAAACTCGCTGGTCTTCTCCAGGATCTGCCTTAGTGTGAAGATTTGGTATGTAGTCGATTTGCCGGGCCGGAAGCCGCACTGGTACGTGCCGATTAGTGCGGTACAAAACGGCTTTAGACGTTCACACAGTACGCTGGATAGGATCTTGTAGGCGACATTGAGCAGGGATATACCTCTATAGTTCTTGCAAGAGGTAGGATCGCCTTTTTTGTGGATGGGGCATATGGAGCTGATATTCCAGTCGTCGGGCATGCTTTCTACTTCCCAAATTCGGCAAATCATCTGGTACATGATCCCTTCCAGTACATTGCCCCCAGCCTTGAAAAGCTCCGATGGTAAGCCAACTGAACCTGCGGCTTTGTTGTTCTTCAGCCTTTTAATGGATGTACCGACTTCTTCAAAGCTAGGTGGGAGGACTTCTTCGTCGACTGGAGTTGGGATTTCCTGGTTCCCTATCATTCTCTCCTGGTCAGGCCCGCTAAGCAGCTGTTGGAAGTGCTGCTTAAACACATCCACTATTCCCTGGGGGTCCGTAGCTCGGTTATCCTCGCAATTGCGGAGCGCCTGGGTGCCTTTCCTAAAGCCTGTGGCCAGGCTTTTGGCTTTTTTGTAAAAGGTCCGTATTTTTTGCTTGTCCCTAGACACTTCGATATCCTTGAGCTGGGAGGTTGCGAGAGACCTTTTCTTCAGGCGTGTAGAAGCTTTTTCTCCTCCCGTCTTCTAGCCCGGTACTCCTCTTGCGTTGCTCTTGTTTTCCGTTGCAGCGCTTTTTGGTATGTCTCGTCGGTTGCACGTTTTTTTTCTGCTCACACTCGCCATCATACCACGAGTTTCTTGTCGGGGGTGGTAGGTAGCCTAAGTTGACATAGGCATACCATACCATCATACTTCGATGATGCCTGGGAGACAATGCAACCACATATCGTAGGCATACCAGAGAATCTCTCACTTAATTGCTCTTCGTAGGCTCTGGCAATCTTCGGTGTGCTTAGGCGTCCAATGTCAAAAGTTTGTCGCCTTGTGTAGCCTTCTGACATTGGACAGTCGAGCTCTGAATCTTGCTGCAACAAGAAAATGGTCTCAGTCGACGCTTGCCTCCCAGAATGTTCGCACATGGTCGATTTGATCGGCTGTTCGACCGTCTGGAAATCGCAAGGTTGGTGTGTGGATATTTTTGCGAGGGAACCTTGAGATTTTGACATCGTACTCCGGAAAGGCTCAGTAGGCACCGTCCAAGAGGTCGTAATAATTCTCTTTGGGAGAGTCTTCAGCTCCGTCGGTAGGGGCGTGTGCATATGAGGCTGATGTTGTAGAATCTGCCTTGAATGCGGATCACAGCCAGGCAATCGCTAGCCATTTTCCTACGACGAATGCGCATCCAAATATGTGCAAACTTTTGTGACAGCTGTAATATATGTCGCGCTCTTTCTTTTTCATAATCCCTTGTCCTATCCAGCGTATTTACTGGAGCACCTATAGGAGGACACGTGAGGATATTTCCCAGTTCTTGAGCTGTCCCTGGAGTGTAGAGTGTTCATACATTTCAGGAGCACACTCGCAATTCCTTGTCGTTTCTCGCGCCTTGTTGTCGTTGAGGATCCGCCCGTTGTTCCGAGGCTGCTTGCTCTGCGGTAACAAACTAACTCTGCAGAATCTATTGAAATTCGCATGAAAGCACACGCCTACGGAGATTTTGTGAAGCACAAGCAGAAGAAGAAAT
>OU744317.1:10482338-10527225 GCA_916610145.1 Eristalis arbustorum
TGCTAAGCAAAACTGTAGAGCTGATTCTTGGTTTCTTCGAAAGACACGTTTTATTTCGGATATATCCTGTCTTGTCTGAGAGAAATCCCCCATCGACATCAATAAACACCAATGCTCCAGCTAAGAAAGTCTTCGAATCCGAGCCTAGAGCTTCGAGAGGAAGACCGAACCTCAGGTAAAAAGACCAAGTCATAGCGGACCCAAAACAGTCTTGATGACAGGAAGCAACGTGCCCAAGACCGACCGGCTCAAGCTCTGTCCCTCGTGGGTCTGCTAAGTAAGTAGGTAAGTAATTTTGTTCAGTTCAGTACTTAGTTCTTTCCAAAGTGTGTAAGACACAGGGAAACAATTAATTTGCAAACGATGCATTTAATTCCACAAAATGGGACACACATTCTGCAAATCAACTAATTTGCAGATAAATGTGGTGCAGTGCAAAAGTGGTGACGGTGTATTTAGTTCCCCATAAGTTCAGCACACACAAGTTGAAGACGTTGCATTTATTTTCACGTTCCCGTGATCGATGGCAGACGTATACAAGAGGTTTCAAATTACGAGCGATCAACGAGCAACCAACCCGTGAAGAACGAATTTGTAGATCTAAACAATTTGACTGTATAAATTGAATTAAAATTTATCGAATAAATCAGAATTAGTTTAACACTCAAGCAGTTTACTTCTTCTCTGAATAGCTACCCCCCCCACCAGTGATAAGGTGGCTATTCAAATCAACACAAGGATTGCATGATATTGATAATTCAGAAGTCAGTCCATCACAATCCCCGAACCTGCATGACAGTGTACAAATATAGTCCGACTTAGAAAAGGTATTAGGCAGGGCTGTTTAAAAAAAGTGGAACAAAATTGACAATATTTAACTGAGTAAGAAAGAGAATTTTTTGTCGTAACCGTCAGCATTAATAAACCATTTGTTTCCACAATAATCATTTGTCCATTAGTCGCTGTTAGAAGCGATTTAGAGTTTGACAAGGTGGAAGATCTTAGGCAAGCAACTTGGTCTAGGCTAGATTACGCTATTGGGCTGACAGCAGACTGAAACCGTTGTTGGTCCATTGTGATACCCAGATTTGATCCCAATGGCAAATGGTGACTGGGCCAGATTTGAAAACCAGATAAAATCAAATCAACTTTAGCTTTCATTGGAATTCGAACTTGGGACCCCTTTAACAAAGGGCGGGTACTCACACAATCAACTGCGCCATCAAGCCTTTAACTAGCTAACTTTGTCTCGGTCCTAGCTGATACAAGAACTGAAACTGAAGTCTAGGCCGAAGGTGTGAATTTGCATTGGAAACATTCTCTCCAATGACGTAGCTCTTTTTTGGTTCAATGGAAGTGTTCACAAACACATTTGTTATACTAGGAATAAGACTCAACTCCAGGATTGGAGGTACCAAACGCCACCCGTAAAAATTGCAACGTTTGATGCAGCTTAAAGTCGTGAAGAATCATTGACCGGCATTTTCTCAGATAAGAACTTGAGAGCAACATTACCGTCAGTGGCGTCTGCTATCCTTGAATTAATTCGAACTTCCAATTGAATTGAAAAAATAGACTGATGATGGTCGTATTACAGGACACCGCATAAAGGGAAAAGTGGTGTATTAGATTCGACAAAAAACAAGGTGTGTCCGATGAAAGATGGCTTATTCTGTGACTGTGATGAGCGCAGAAACTCAATGCATGAAGTGTACTAGTGACTAGTGATGTCAATGATTTTGATGTAGAACCCAGAACAGAATGTACACCGATAGCAGGACTTGCAAAATTTGTGCTAATAAAGCGTAAGACTATACACCATGATATGGTAGCAAAAACGAACGCTTCAGTTGTTAAAAGTAGAGCTCTGAAAAATTAGACAGTCACAGAATCACCCGTGAGTATTCCAGCGGGTGGCGAATCCTTAATCTGATTTCTTAGTAAAAAGGAACAATATGTCTTACCATACTTTCGGAAACACTCTATTCCAGCAAATGTAAGCAAAAAGTTTCATTTCTGGATATGCAAAAAGATAGTAACAGAGTTTTTTTACCGACACAAATATCAACAAGAGTAATTTTAAGTATTCAAATTAATGATATAAAAGTTTTTTCTGCTAATCAACCATTTTCTCGATCTCTCCAGTTAAGTATGTAATGCACGAAGATTTAAACACAATCCCCAACCTCCCCGACCAAAAAATTTGCAATGAAGCAGTGTTGCCACAGGGACACTATTGAGTCATTTTTTAAGAACAAAATTATCGAAAAACCTAACGAAATTTCATTTTACATTTTCATAACTTTGCACGGTGTGAACTACGCTTTAATATTTCCTGGCGGATTTCATTTAAAATGACTGAGCACATACTAGTACTGCACCTAGGAATGGCTTCGAGCCAGGCAAGGAATGCAGTAGCATCTTTCCGGATGGCTCCAAAACCAATGAAGGGTACGGTGTGGAGGACGACAACATGAGATTGTGCACCTCTTTAGGTAAGTATGCGTCGGTTTAACAAGCGGCAACCTCTGCGATTCTAATGGCAACAAACTATATTGTGAAGGACGGGTGGACGTATTCGTATCTGTAGTTGCAGCCAGGCTGTGCTTAAAGCCTTTCTCAATCCTTCAACCACATAAAAAATAATTCAGGAATGCAAATCATCTCTGACTTTTGATTTTTTAGCGATTATCTTTTTGGCAACACTGGCTTAAACAGCTGACTCACGTTTCGTGTTTTGTTTCACTGTTAAACATCTTCAGTTTGGTGTATCATTTAACCATGAATCGTCTTACAAACGAACAAAGCTTGCAAATTATTGAATTTTATTATCAAAATGCGTGCTCTTGAAAGAAAGTTCATCGCGCGCTTCTTCCATTTTATGTTCAGTTTAAGCAGAATTGTCAAAATCGACAATGTGAATGTCAGCGAGAAACATTGCAAGAGCTACCAAGGTATCCAGAAAAAGTCACAGTTGGGTGCGGTTTATGGGCTGGTGGCATCATTGGACCGTACTTCTTCAAAGATGATGCGAATCGTAACGTAAATGTGAATGGTTAGCGCTACCGTGAGATGATATCCAACTTTTTTTTGCCCAAAATGCAAGAGCTTGACTTGCATGACATGTGGTTTCAATAAGACGGTGCCACATGCCACACAGCACGCGCAACAATGGACTTATTGAGAGGCGAGTTCGGTAAACATTTTATTTCACGTTCGAGACCGGTCAATTGGCCGCCTAGATCGTGCGAGTTAACGCTTTTAGACTATTTTTTGTGGGGTTAGGTTAAAGCTCATGTTTATACAGACAAGCCCCCTTCAATTGACGCATTGGAAGACAACATTGAAGCATTTATTCGTGAGATACCGGCCGAAATGTTGGAAAGAGTATGCCAAAATTGGACTAAGCGGATGGACCATTTGAGGCGCAGTCACGGTCAACATTTGCATGAAATAATCTTCAAACATTCAATTATATGGACCGTACTATCGATTCAAAGAAAGATTTCATGCATTTTTTTGACTTTCTGTTGAAAAAATAACCCTTTACAAAAAATTCAGATTTTGGGAAAAAAATACGTTTTCAACCTACTATCACCAATTTCGGCTGCAACTAGTCACAGCTAGACTTCGACTTTTGAGTTTACCTTTAGGAGACCTTTCCATTCATGTATCACTCATTTGGTTATACTTTCACGCCCAAAATTTGCTGTGGGCTCTTAGACTATTCCAACCAAGAGCAGAACTCAACTCGAGATTTGAACATCATCGGCAACAAAACAATGTGAAATTTGCCATTAGACACCACTTTTGTAGGGCCATTAATGAACACTGAGAGAAATCGCGGACCTAAAATGGAACCTTGGGGTACGCGACTGCGAACAGATGTTTGCAAATGGTTAAGCATGGTAACGACGGTTCGAGAAGGTGGACTTTTCATGAATTGACATGTCAGTTTGTGACGAAGTGTTGCCAGATGAACGGTGGCGAATAATGTCGAAAAGTCAAGCAATGCTTGTAAGTTCTTCAAAAGCTGTTCATATGTCGCCAGTTACTTTAAGAAAGGGTTCACCAAAAGTATGTTCTTTAGAGAATCATGATGGCAAAGTGACTGTGCCCTTCTCTATGATCTTTGATGACTCGACTAGATTATGATGTGAAGATTTTCGAGGGAAATGGAGACAAAATCGCCCGACATTCGGGAAGGGTTTGCTTTCTTAGGAAGTGAGGTAATTTTTGCTTCTTTTTGTATAATTCGATGAGCGTCATGACTATTGCATGGTAAAGTGGTAAAGTGGATATAAGAGCGTTCAAGGAAGTGACAGTTTTAAAAAGTAGGTGCAGATATAGTCCTTTTGGAGAATTTTGGACAATAGAGCGAAGACATCCACAAACTCATGTTATTCGTTGAAGGTACAGACATTTTGAAAAAGACGATGGAAGAGATGATGGTCAGAAACCTTCAGATATCCCTTATTTTTATTTCCTCCGATGGTTGTAAACGGTCCACCGAATCTACGGGTGGACACCTGATCTCAATCAATTTGATTTGAGAGGAAATCCTCCTCAAACGAGCCTACGCCCTTTTCGAACGAAGCAATAGATCCCTTTGATGTCCCTGAAAGGTGCCAGGTAGGTACCTGAAAGGACGTCCTTGCATTCCATTCCAATTTACATAAATGCAAGCCTCATTCACGTCGAACAACATCCTCATTTCCACCTAAGCCAATGCATGATACACTCAACAAAATCCCCTGGCATCGCTGACAAAGAACCCGTGGATGCAAAAAATTATGTCACACAGAGTATCCAGTCCATGCAGCACAGGATATGCAGAACAAATTCATTAATCACTTAGAGTGTGGCCCCAGGCCGACTACCTCCGAGAGCGCATAATAATAGGACCCAAACAATCGCCATTCCCCGCTCCATTGTCCTGCACAATCACAATGCACACGAAAACGATGGAAAATACAACCCAACACGATACAAAATAAATGTGTAATCCTACCTTTGTCTCATATTCATATCCACTCTTAGAGAAAGTCGTCCTTGTTGTCGGTTGGTTTTTTATAAATTTTCGCACACACAAACTGAGGGAGGGTGGTGGTCGTGGTGGTGGTTGCGGCGACGGCGGCGACTGTGACGGCGACTACTGGCGGGCGTGGGATTTTCCAAACAATAAAAATCAAACAAAAACAGGAAAACACACTCGGAACACTCTACGTTGGTTTTTTTTTTTTTGCTTCTTCCTCCTTCCGTTGCCAAATGGAGGATTTTTTTTTCTCTATTTTTCTTTTGTTGCTTCTGCTTATTTTTTGTGCTATTCAAACTTTCACTCACGCTATTTGTGTGTCGAATTGATTTTTTTTTTTTCGTTGTACTCACTCACTTCGCACACTGAAAGGACCTCCTTTAGTTATCCATTATGTTGGTTCTTTTCAGAGAGTTACAAATTATATCACTTGAGGCTTAATGACAGGATACACTTGTGATGCGAAAACACTGCTGCGGTTGGGGGAGAGAAATGGTAATTAAATGCGGAAGGTCCTTGGACTGCGAAAAAAAATACGGATCACAGGGTTTTCCTGTGCGGAGCGAGAAAGGAATTCTTCAACTTCTTCGAAATGCAGGATTCGTGGGAAAAACACACTGCGTCCGAGTTTTGTGCGAGAAATCCTTGTCACAGGGACCAGCGAGACCAAAGTTTATCCTCCGTTCGACAGGAGAAAAATATCAATAATTAAAGGAACACGGGAAAGAGAGAGAGCGAGAGAAAAAAATATACACACAAAAGTGTTGTACAGAAGAATTCAGGACAAGAGAGAGCACTGGCAGCGCAAAATTCACCACGTCGCGGTGTCTGTGTGTGCGTGTGAGCAGCCACAGATCACGGGGCAGCCTTGCTGGACACAAATATCCCGGCCCCGATTGGAAATTGGCCGAAATGCCTTCTGTCGGTCGGTCGGTTTGTACCCATCGGGAAAAAGAATATCCCCAAATATCCTTTTCTGCGCTGAAATGAACTGAGGGTGGGTCCGAGGGGGACGGACGCAAATGAATGTATCAGACTTTTGGAAAATAGAGTCACTGTGGTGAATTGGTGCCGTGCGCCACCCCCAAAAATTTGGCACACACCAAGAGAGTGCGAGAGCGAGCCACACTCAATGTCAAACGGAACGGAATGAGCTCTCGTCTGCAGCGGTGGTGGTGGTGGTGGTCTGGTGGGTGGTGTGTCGAATATCCTGCCAAAAATGTCTCTCCTTCAAATGTGGGATATTTTCGGTGGGTGGCTTTGGCAAGTGGTGTGATGTTGGCGTTGATGATGATGGTGCTGCTCCTGCTGGTGGTGGTGGTGAGGGTGAGGTGGTGTTGGGCTCTGGGAAAATTTTCACATTTTCAACGTGTGCACGCGCGCGGGTGTGGTCCTTTGGAAAAAAAAAAAAAACCATCAACGTTTTTCTTCGGGATGTTTCAGAGCCTGCCTGACGGTCTGCCCAGTGGCCACTGCCACTGCAAAAAAGTCCTTGAAGTGATGAAACATTCTTTTAGTAATTTTTTGTCACAAGCACACACACCCGACGCACCAGGAGTCAGCCCAAAAAGTCTTCGTTTCTGCACTCTCCCCCCGCTGCAGGTGTCACAGAATTTTTTTTCACACGTCCAAGGAAAAACCCAGAACACACACTTTTCACTGGGAAAGGACATGCACCCGAAGGAAGGGAAAAATTCACACAAAACTCAACAAACAGGATCAATTACCAAAATCAACGAGAAGTGTGTGTAGTTAAACAGAATTCTTATTTATTTTTTTTTTTTTTTTATTTATGATCAATCAAAGACTGTGTCTCCGCGAGATAGCGAGATCCGTACGTACACACGTTTAATATAACGGCACAACACAACTGAGAGCTGAAACCGGAGAACCCACACAAGAACCCGTATGCTTGGCTCGGTCGTCGTCGTCGTCGTGACACCAGCAAAAGAGCACCAGATACCTCGGCTCTCAGCGGCTGGTTGGGAAATTTTCAACCAGGCGCGCGGACATTTCGTTTTCTCTCGTCGGTGTTGCCCGGTGTTGGTGTGGTGGTAGCGAAGACGAAGAACCCTCATTGGGTTCTTCCAGAATCCACAATACGAGAAGAAAATGAGAGGCGTGAGAGCGTGAGACCCCGACAGAGAGAGTGAGTGAGTGAGCCAGAATGCCGTGGAGGGGAAGTGTGAAAATGAGAAATGAGCCAGAACCGTCGGACGAGGGGGAAAATCCACCGTAGTACACGTGCGCACTCCGTAGTAGAGGCGAGGGTCCGGTCGGGTCCGGCGAAGCCCGCGCTCAAATCATCCATCCAGCGTCCAGCAGAGATCAGGGGGCCCCGTCTTCGGGCAAACCAGTTTGTCGCCCAAAAAAAAAAACAGCTTCCAGGTTCTTGGACAATTATCGCATCGTACTCTCACTTACGCGGCCTGGCCTGGCGTCGATTGAAACGGTACCAGTCTGATGCGCGCTGACAGACTGACATGAGTGACGGCCGATCGTGAACCTGTTCTGTCCCAGTTCTGTCCCATTTTGGGGTGTCTCCTTTGGCCGTGTGCGTGTCTGTCGTCCTCGGCCAGCATTCTTAATTCACCACACACGACCTTTACGATGTGAATTCTGGGGTAACTGTCGGAGCGGAGCACAGCAATTGTGTGACTTTGAGGTACAATTCCCACGATTCATTCATGGGCGACCGAGGGTGTGTGGGTCATTATCACTTGCGTTGCCCTATACCCGCGGCCGGAACGTACGGAGCCAGCCAATTCAGTTCACCAATACAACGCCCAGAAAAATGTTCCACGATACAGTCCAATTTTCATTCCACACGAGGGTTGAATGAATGGATGATCCTGACGCGTTGAGCGTGAGAGCCGAGAGGAGAGCGTGAGCGTGTGTGCGTGGATTGAGGAATTCCCAGGATTAGTGCACGGAGTGGGAATCGACTCACTCGAGTTGGCAGTGTTGCCGATGCTCGGTGGAGGGTGCGCTTGCGATGATTATCGCTGGTGTTTGAAGTGCCGCCACATAAATCATGTGATGGATGTGCTGCGCGGACGGGGGTCGGTGTCTTATCGGGTCGATAAAAATGTGCTGTGTCCCCCTAGTCGAGTGGTGTTGCGATGACAGATCAGGGTACGGTATGATTTATTTGTGACTAGCAACGATTATCTTGCGTTAAGCGAGAATTTAAAAAAAAATACTGACTAGACAGCGATTGCGGCGCCCTCAGCAGTCGTGCGGGGCCGCCAATAGGTTAGGATTTATTCCCATGGACTTCTGGGATAGGCAGACAGATAGCCCTTGACCGAGTGAATGGTTGGTCGGGGCCGGAATGGAGTCTTTGGGGACGGCTCACTTAATTTGCTGACAAAATATTTGACGAAGACTGTGGGGAGAGATGATGATGAAGTGGTTGTGCGCTTGGGATTTTTGGATTGGAGGGAGCTCAGTCGTCTAGCGCCACAAAGGACATTTGCGATTAAAGCGAAGCACTCACTTAGAGGAAGACATCAACCAACTCTGGCGCATTCATACTCAGACTAAGACTGTCCACGGCTCTAATAGCTGAGCGACTTCCAAATTGGCTCGGAAGTCATTAAAATCAAGGATGCCGTAAGGTACCTGGGATTGAGTCTCGAAACAAGATTTCACGTCAGGCTTACCAGCTCTAGCCGATGCAGTAAAATGTTGTCAGGCGACTAACTGACATACGCTACATCAATCACTGACATAGGAAGAGTTGGAAACCAAGGAGTGAGGAAGTACTACACCAAATGGGGTATCCGAATAAATGCTGAGAAATCGGTACTCATGCGCTTCAGAGGACCATCCGGAGGTAGATCCAGTTCACTAAAGCCCAGCATCAAACAATAACAGCAACAGACAAGGTCAAGCATCTCGGTATCGACTTCTGCGAGAAACGAAAACTTAACAACAACTCGAAGCTGACTCTGAAAAAAACGCAGTTTTAGATTTTATCGCATCATGCGAAAACAAAATGGACAAAGCCAGACGAAGTGTACACTCTATAAGCAACTCAACAGGATGGAAAGGATTTAGATCTTCGAGAGGAAGAATATGCACTGGTGTCACCTACGACAGGGACCGCCAGAAGTAGCCAAACAAAAGAAGACTTTTGGAAGAAGCCCGCATCCTGACACTGTGTCAGAGCTAGCTGCACGACATCCACAACAACCCAAAAAAGGTACGTAGAGGTACAAAACAGGACATTTTGGCAACGAAGAAAGTTCGCAGTGGAGAGAACCTCTAGAGTTACAGCATCTGTTGTTAAATTAATCTTTCTGTCAATTCTGTAGGTCTGTCCAAACCCTCTTTATTTTCGAAATTTCCATCTTTACCAAATTTTCTGACCTTGTCAGTGTTTATAATTTGTATTACAATAAACTGATGAATCTGAGCGGATCAGACAAGAAACAGCCTCTAGAGTCAATCGATTGTTTGTGGCGAAACCAACTTATTGACAGAAGGGTTAATGGTGAACATATGTGGTCTAATACCAAACAAGCGCAGATCATTAATGTCCGGAACGCATTGCAGTCTGCCAAATGGAAGTGAGATTTTGGCAGACGGGTTTCGATAGGAAAAGTACAAAAAGCACGTAGTGAAAGAAGTGGTGCTCTACGCTTGAATAGCTCTTACCGAACAGTGTTGGATACAGTCGTCCCATTCGTTGCAAAATTTACTCCCATCGATCGCGAAATCAAGGCGGAACTGGCAATCGACCAAAAAGAACAGCAAAAGATACAAAAGCGGCAAGAGTGCTGGAGCTCTGAAAGCAAAGGACAGTAAACAGCGAGGAAGCACGGTGAGATCAACTATTTCGTCACCCAGTTTCTCACCGGACACAAAAGACTTAAGGTCTTTCTGCATATCATCGGCAAAACAGAAACCCAGCCTGTCAGTACGAAGATTCCCCAACAGGCGACGCCCATCATACGGTTTTCGCCTGCAGGAGATGGGAAGCCAAACACTCTCTGATCGATGACATGAGGAAATGAAAAGCACATGTCCCTGAGAGGCCGTATGATTACAGACCCCCTGAAATCGTACGTTAATCGGTCCCAGGAGGGTGTGTCAGACATCTCAGGGTTATGAGAAGTTATAGTCTGCATGCCTTGAAAGCACATGGAGAGATCCGGACAACGTGAGTGCACCTCCTTAATCCTCTTCGCCCTGATAAGTGAGTACAGTAAGGTGGATTGTTGGACCAGAAGACAATCGACTTAGCAGTTTGGTAATTGTTAGGTTCGGTTTTTGAGCTGCTAGCGCAATTGCCAGCCAGCACATCAATGGGCTTTGTTACTTTTGTGCTACACGATAGGCGACATACAAAGTACTGCCAGTGTTCTATGTTTGACACCTCAAACATCATCAGTTAGCATTATGTACGTTCACATTATACTACCGTAGTACAACATGTCAGAACGACCAACAAATGCTTTGCTTTCATATTGTACTTCGCGGTTGATGGCCTTTACTTATGAGGGTAGTTCCGTGGCATCAACATCCGAGCGCTGTTCTTCTTTCAGCGGTGGTGCCCTAAATAATCAAACGACCCTTGAGTTTAACGAGAAACCATTTGTATACATCTGCTGATGCTTACGCGTTGAAATCCAAAACAGAATGAGGATTTGTAAAATAGGAAATATTTGATATTCCGTACCACCGTCGTGCAGAGTGTTCACATTTGTACGGCCTACTACACATAGGCTCCTACGACCAGGGCGGTTAACCGGGTTTTATAATGTAATCGCACCTTTTGTCTCCTTTCATTACGGAAAGCCTTCTTCTTTGTGTGGCGCAACAGTCCGGGGTGGACCTGAGTCTCAAACAACTAGCCTCTCCAACTAGCGCGATATCTGGCTAGCTGTCTCCAGTTTCGTACACCAAGTTGGTTGAGGTCCTTCTCCACTGGGGTGCGCCACCTTGAACGCGGGCGTCCTCTGTTGCGTTGCCCGACATGTTCGGATTCGAAGATTCTTCGGGCCGGAGCTGTGGTGTCCATCCGCTCTGAATGGTCTAAAGGTAGGCGTTTTATCCGTAGACGCCTAACTAGGCTCATGTCGCTGTACAGTCCGTACAGTTCATGGTTGAATCTTCTCCTTCAGAATCCGTCAACACAAATAGGACCAAACATCGCACGAAAAGCCTTCTACCGGAATATTTAAGAAAATATCACTTCGAGCACCATCTTATGATTATCGATTATCGAACATAGAATTTATACCGGAGTGGACAACTTGGAGGATTTAAGCTGCACGGCCTGCAATAGCGCTTAACCTTGGGTGAGCAGGTCTTAGAAAAGCTGTAGAAGTGTACACAGATCTGATTCTCCCCTTATTCTATTTGATAAGCAATTTAATGCGGTTTTCTGCGTTTCATGCGACAGCGAAATATCTTGCTAGTTTTTTCCAAAGATGTCCGTTGGAAACACGTTATCGTCTATGGCGTTCGTGATTGTTGATGTGAATATGGTGGATGTGTCGCTTTTGCAACACTTTGCAAACAGCGAGGAATTGACAAGAAATGTTTATCTAGACTAGACTGTGCAATTTGCTAACCTAACACTAGGATAAGTGCTGAGTCCATACTCCCGAGCGAATGAGTCGATGCACACTACGTCACGGCGAACATGACCTAAAGATAGGACACGCTGTTGAAAATTATGTATTCTGTTTAAGTTGGATTTGGAGGGTGGTTAGACGACTTTTAGCCAAATCTGACATAAGATGCTGGATCTATTGTGATGACCGTTACAGGAAGAATCCTCTTTACATCTTCTCCTTATAGATTACGATTGTTGTGTTCTATGTCTCAACTGTCTCCAAGCATGTGCCTTCTTTTTCCCCTTCGTCACAGCAGACTTTGCGTATACAGTCGTTGGCTGGTTCCATATGACCATTTAGTGCTCAAAATTACCTTCGCTGACAACTTGTTACCTGTGTTTCGATTTTTGTACTGCTAAACTTAAATATAGGTATCTAAGTTGTCTCGCAGGTGGTTACAAGCCATACTTGTAGCTCCCAACTCCATATGATCCATATGATCGGCTTGAGCGTATCAGTTCCATTCCCTTTCGTGGTATGTTTTTCCGTGGCTGCAATGCTGACTGTCACTACGGACCGAGACCGAGCATAGATATATCGAGTGCAGAATGCTGAGAATTGTGAGCTCTTCGCTGAACCATGCTACCAGCCTGAACTTGACCTCTATTTCTGGAACTGCTCAAATTGCCCCTTGACTTTGAATAACAATTCACATTAAAAGTTCATATTATTTTGGCCACTTCCTTGACTGCCAGGACAACACAATTGTGACGGATTCTGAAAGATCAATGAGTATTTACCAATTCGGTGAACATGACCGCGCCTTTGTCGCTCAGCCTCTGCAACTCATCTATGCGTGATTAGTTCACTTGGTTGGGAAATAACACCTGAAGGGTGTTTGAAAGTCAATGAACGAAATAGTATAATCTCAATTGACTTGTTCGGTTTGTGTATCATTTAGTTTGCTTTCATGACCAGTGGAGTTTCCGTAAGTGACGTTGGATTGGCTGATCCTTATGCCCCTTTTTGCAGCAGTCTTCTGGACATAGACCTCATGTGGAATCTCAAAACTGCGTCAGATCTCCTCCGTTTATCAGAGACCTCCCCACTTCGTAAGACCTTCACTTCGATGACAATGCCAGATGGGCATTTTTTTCTGTTTAAGAATTTTTAAAAGAAAACAGCTAAACCGAAATAACAATTCATTTTCAACCGAACTCGCAGTGAATTGGATTGACAACACGAGAGGGCCCGTATTTGTCGTGATCTCTGTTCGATGACATGATGAAATTAAAAAAAAAAATGCTGTATTTTTGATAAGGCTCCTCAAAGGTGTGTGAAAAAAGAAACAGGCCCCCACCTTGTCTGCTGTTACTCCTCTCCAATCAGATATTTGCTCCAACGAACCAAAAACTTTCTAAAAACTATGCGCCAGTACCAATTTCTGCTACAATTTCGACTACCAACCAGTTCCCAATTGGAAAGTAGTCGCAACAAACTTTGAGTGAAACTCCTGAGCTGAATCAATCCTCAAATCGAACTCAAATTCCCAGCCACCTGCACTCAACGCCACCAGCCACTGTCCTTCTTTTCCAGTGCTCGTCCGAAATATCCCTTAGTGGAGTCGGCGCAGTGAAAATATCCCTTCAACCAAGTCTCTCCCTCGAAACCAGTCGAAAATCCCTCTCACCCGCTCTCTCTCTCACACACACACTCGCATTCACATTTCCACAGGTTCTCACTTCCAGCGAAGGATTAGACAAAAAATATCCCTAACCCATGGCACAAGGTGTGTACCCATCTAACTACCTGTCATATATCATCCCTAATTCGTGAGGGATGAATTCCTTGCGGAGCTAATTTCGCAGCGAGCGCAGAAATTGTTTCCATGCCCAGTGTGTTCAACAAACATGAGTTGTTCTGTTGCCTGGTCAGGTAATGCATTCGCCAACAGCGCACCCTGCACTGGCTCTCCAAGGACCTGCATTAACTTAATTGTACAGCAGCATCGAGGAGGAAATAGCGCACAAAACAAAAAATCCTTTTTAAGTTCAATGCAAATTGTTTACAAAAGTTTTTCATACTTATGCAAGTGGTCGGCGGTGGTGGGGGTTGCTGGGGTGACTTGCTGGCTGTCGGGTGGTGTTGTTGATCGCATTCATGAGATACACCGAGCATGTGGGTGCTGAACTGGGTATTGGCCCAGTTTACACCGATAAGCAGGATGATGCACAATCGAGGAGTAGATGGGGCGCATCGGTGGCGAGGACATCCGCTTTTAATAAACTCCAGCAATGTCAACACAGATATGCTAGAGTGTATCTGGGTTAGTTGAACAGAAGTCTAAATCTGTGGGTAAGTGATGCAGCCAGTAAATTGTTAAGCAAAGTCACCCTCTGTGTGTGTGCGGAGGTGGGTGGTGTGTGTGATTAGAAGGGTAAACTCGTATCCATCCAACACACGGCCTGCGGAAGGGAATGAGTGGGTAACAGGAAATGGGGGCAATTGTGGAACTAGAATGGGATTAAGAGCACGGGGCCTACGGGCGAGTCTTGTGGTATGCCATGCTGGGCTTATGGTCAAGTGGCAGCGCGTTTTTTTTTCTGCTAGATCAGGTGGTTTACTTTGTGCTTTTGCAGGTGAATGTTACTCCAGTCGATTATGGTCAGGATATGTTGACTTGCTGTCGGATATTCTTGACTTAACAGGTCCAAGCCCTGTCGTGGAAGCTTCCCAACATTGACATCATTGTAGCCACTTCCATGAATGCCAGCAGCTGCGCTTGAACAAATATAGGGGAATACTCAGGGAATTCGAGCCTTTGTCTCTCATCATCTTAGATCCATCTGTTGGTTATTAGTAGTCAACTTACCCTTGGGTGCTGAGCCACTCAGTGATTTGGTGACGAGCAGTTGACGCGTTTGCGACGTATTAGAGCGAAATGGCTGCGCGACATATCTGAGCGATATTGTCTTACGACCGACATAGATGACCATCTATTGACCTCCATCGCTTAACCTGAATTCATAAGGACATCAGGACATACCAAACAGATATCGCCAATTGGAAAAATTCAACGAACAGGATTTTCCTTCGTTACCATGTTGCTACATTATCCATCACTCATGGCCTGTGAAGCCACAGAGAAGTTTCATTGAAGCGAAAGTCGAGAGCCGGTTGGTTATGATGGACAAACATTGAAAAGGGCTGTACAGCTAAGATTGTGACGATGGATGCTGACGCAGGCCAGTTCGATGTGCGCTGAGCTGCCTGGTTGTATAACCAGCAATTACTTAGTTGAGCAACTCGGTGGTTGTGCAAGTTTCGGGCTTCTATTCATTTGGACAAGATCGCGTAGAGCGAAATGTGGAAGCCTGCGGTGGACTCCTTCAATATGAGTTATGACGAATGCGGATTCCCAAGCGAGCTGACCATACTTGAGTGACATAGTTTGAAGAGATATACAGAGTTTTTGTGAATTTGGGCCTTTTGGCTAAGCTGAATTGGCACTGATTCAAAATGCCAACTCACGATCGAGCACTAAGCCTCAGTCCCTTAAAGTTGAGGGCGGTTGGAATATTTCATTTCAGAAAACAAATTCTGTTTAGGTCACCTTGAAGACTGTCGGAGTCTTAGAAAGAGAAGATGAATGAATGGAGTCTCATGTCGTTGGCGCAGACGGAGATGAGACTCCGTGGCAATATGGTAGCACGTGTGAAAGTCAGTCGACCGAGGTGTCTGCCTTGTGGTACACCCGACGACGATCTAAACGTAACATGGTCTTTTATTGTCTCCTTTCTAAAAAAATCAAAGAAGGTTGGATCCATCGTCTTCGAATCCACTCCCGAGGGACGGCGCAGTAGAGAAAGACCGCGACTCAGGTGGGGCTCGCAAGTGGAAAGAGACCTCAACCAACTATGCCTGCGAAACTGGAGACAGATAGCTACGCATCGAGCTGGCTGGAGACGCTTGTTGGTTAAGGCCTAGGTCCACCCGTAGCGCCACCTTAAGTAAGTACTTAAGTTGGAGCAATCTGACGAAACAGACTTGGAAACACTGAGCTGTCAGTTTGAATGTGAGGACTTAACGTGAAATTGAACCAAAAGACTTAAATGGTGCATTGAGTCGTACACACTCGAAGTTTGGTTTAGGTAAAAATAGGCGAGTGATGCAACGATATTAACTTTATGTTGGAAGTACGGACCTTTCATGTATGCCTATGAGAACATTAAAATAATTCTTCCAAACCTGGGAGGAATTATCCGATTGAGCTGGGCACATTGAGAAGAGTTGGCCAAAAATTACCAAGATATATCCCATGTCTACGTCCATTTTTCGAACGTCTGCAGTAACCTTATTGCGCCTGGGATGCAGTCGTCCTCAGGTTAAGTCAAAGTGGCTGACAAGTGGCTCAATTAAGCCAGAGTGAGTTCGTTTGGTACGCCATAAGGAGCAAATGTCTTCCTTTGGAATCCTTGGCGGAATATTGGTATTCACTCGCCAATCTAGAACTATGAGACGAAAGGCAGGCATGTCGCGGTAAAGCTCGTAAAATTCTCCCGAAGCGAGAAATAATCTTTTCCTCTGACATTGACAATGGCCGCTCCGGAAGGTAGCAAGGGCCAAAGGCTCGAATTTGTTCTTTATGCTGCGTTTGTTCTCTGTACTGATGTAACTTCCACAATGCTGTGTTAGTAAATGTCTTTGTCCAGCTTGGGGCGACCGTGAACTAGACGGAACTTCAAACAACTGACAAAAATTATCTGACATATTTCTGACAAAATTCTGGACACCAAGCGAGCAGACCTGATTGCGTCTTCTAAAGAAGGATTCTGTGTCTGCAGTCCTTTGGGGAGGAGGGTGTCTTAAACAGATGAGTACGTAGATGATTAATAAAAAAATGCATCAACTGCACGGACAGTAGAGAAGCGTGCTCAGTCAACGATGAAAAGTGTAGATATTGCGCAGGCTCACAGCCCACAACCTCGAATGGTAGACGAAGACCTTAATTATCACAAAGTCACAGTAGCCGATGTGACACATACTTTCCTAAAACCGCCGATGTTGGATGTCCTGCCATGAGACAGACAGTGAATGTTGTCATAACGGACATCCCTCTCTAAAGGACACCTCCTTTTCCGGATAATTCCCAAGAATCCCCATCATAATAGACACGGATATGATTTTCAGGACAAGCTAAGCATTGGTAAGCCCAATAACAGAGAAACCAAACACAAGCATTCTAAGATACAGAGAAATGCGGTATATGCGGCACTGACCTTTATGCTGCTTAGTACAGCCATGTTGTTGAAGTAGTAGGCTTCCTTCTTTGACAAGAGAGAGCGTTTCAATTAATGAAGACAGCTTGTTTCTCTTCGTCCTCCTCTGCAGCTTCTGCAACAGTCATTGTAGACATTGTAGGGAGGCGCTAACCTAAAAGCGAGTGCTTTAGATAGCAGTTCTGAGACTGCCTATTCATTCATATCCTTATGAAATTACGTGTAATGTAAATTGTGAAGTGTTGTGCTGCGCTTGTGAGTATATTCATGGATTGGAAAACCCGCTATTTAATTCGAATGCATTAACCCCTCTCGAACGGACAACTCTGCATAGTCAGCATACTTAGACCATTGTTGGTGCGTTGTGATACCCAATCGTTAATTTGATCCCAAAGGCAAATGGTGGCCAGACCAGATTTGAAAACCAGATTAAAGCAAATTGGCGTTTGCTTTCACAGGGATTCGAAACTGGCACCCCTACAACCGAGGGCAGGCACCCAACCGACTTCTGCATTCAGCCGTTTTATCAAGCCTAAATAAGGTACCACGGGTGTCCGCTTTAGATGTTTTACTGCAGTTACTTCGCTTGTCCATTATACTCTGCCAAACAGATATCGCCAAATAAAACCCTCATAGTCCCAGTCCTGCTGTATGGCACAGAAGCATCGACTCTAACTAAAGCGCACAAGGATATTATTGGGCGCTTGGAGAGAAAGGTGTTCGGAGGAGGAGACTGAGCGACGAGCTGTACTGGCTGTACAGCGACATGGACCTGGTCCAACGAGTTCGAATCTCTCGTCGCAGATGGCTAGGTCATGTCGAGCGAATGGACACCAATGCTCCGGCCCGGAGAGTCTTCGACTCCAACCCCGAGGGACAACGCGGTAGAGGAAGACCACGCCTACGGTGGTTGAACATGCGTGGCTGGAAGCAACTAGCACAAGACCGAGCTAGATGGAGAGGCAAGTTGGTTGACGCCCAGGTCCAACCCGGACTGTAGCGCCAACCAAAGAAGAAGAACATGTAACGCCTTATTCCGATGGGTCTGCCCTAATCGTTGACTGTCCTTTGACTTCATTGAAGCGCAACGTCAACTAAGGCTAAGTTTCCCATAAGGCTAAGATAGGGCATTAGTCAACGACACATGTTCACACACTATTTCCTTTAAAATCGATTCGATGCATTACTCAAACTCCCAGGTCTACCCACATCCTACCTTTGCCAGGATCTCCCTGCTTATCAACCACCACAATCCCGATTTAACGCACTACACCCATTGTCACACATCACGAGCCGGCACTCGTCAAAAATCCCCCGAATGGGTTATCAGTGCAAACGATGAATGTAAAGCCAAACTTTCGCAGGTCCCCTTCACAAAACTTTCCGTGCCACTATGGCCAACTTATCCCCCCCGTGGCATCGGCAATTTGGGCACCACTTGGCCCGTGACTGTCTTGAACCAGTTTTACACAACAAAACACGCAATTCTTCATTCAAGTGCCAGTTAACCCCGTGGTGCATGTCTCTCTCGCGCTCTCTCTCTTTTGAAAAGCCACTTGAATCCCGAGTCCTGAATCCTCGGTACACAACAGCATTACCATGGAGTGAGCAGAGCTCGCTGTTGGTTGCGCCCCCATTTCGCAGCACTCATGTGTGTGCTCGCTGCTCAGTGACAGTCGTAAGTACGGCAACGACGACTACTCACCGTGATTTGGGCCACCACCGAAACGAGGGTGGGTGGCTGGTGAGCGCTGGGTGGTGGGCGCAGGAGTGAAGTGGAATTTACGGTTTATTGGATCAAGGTTATAATTTGTTGTGTGGCGCGCACGATGTGTGTGTGTTCCAGCGGAATGTGAAGTACCGCTCAGAAGGGGGTTGGGTGGCGGCCACAATTACCGATACAGACCGTGTGTCTTACATGCCAGCGGGGTTGAATCCCCCGTCGATGGCTTCGATTTTTATGCGACCAACCAGGCCAATGGGTTGAATACATTACCCACACCCGCGTGGCTCCCTTTCTCGAGCTCAATCCCAAAAATAGTGCTGCGAGCGGTGATAGACGCCAGCCACCACCGCAGGCTACAATAGAAGGAAGCGCCGCTCGCTCGCTCGTCGTCTTATGCACAAAATAATTGGATTCTTGTTTGCACCGAGCATATGCGCAAGGATCTGCTGCAGCACACATTAAACTCGCTTCCCCCTCCTCATCCTCTCTTCAATCAAGCACTAGCCACCACCCTCTCAGTGAAACCAGAGAAAGCGCTAGTCACCCTTCAGCGTCTCGGATATGCATGCACAGCCGGCGATGAGCAGCGGGGTGGGTACTGGGTACGAGTAGTGGAAATTTTGTGTCTAATTTTTTATATCTCACTTCGGAGCGAAGCGGAGATGCCGACCGACATCCTCGTGACGCAACAGAATACCGAACAACAAAAGGAGGAAAAGGGATGATTACGCGCTTCCATATTGAGCAGGCGAACGCAGAGACATTTAAGACCCTCTGAGCGGTTGTGAGTGCTGGGGGTGGCTGGGCGGAGGGAGAATTTAATGGTCGCATATTGAACATGTGTTTTCAGCTAGCTGGGTTGTAAAATGAAGACTACAGACAGTGCACAGGGTTGTTTGCTTGCTGTTTAGCCGGCGGTGGGGGTGACTTCAATTCTTTTCTTCATTCCTTGTTGTCTTGCCATATTTTTTTCTTCGCTTCTTTTTTTTGTGTTGCGCTCGCTCTCCTTGTGGTGGTGTCGAGGGATGTTTGACTTGAAATTGGTTTATAGGATAATTCGATTGAAAATAATGTGGTTTGTGGACGGAACCTTCGATGGCGCAAATCGATTTAATCTCACTTTGGGCCTAAGCGCTGGGCTGCTGCTCTTCCGTCTTTCTGTTCAGCTGTGTGCAGTGACGGCGGGGGAAATTTGCATTTGGACGACATGATATGACAGTTATTGCTTTTTTGGGTGGTCCTTGGGTCATGCAGCAGCATGTGCATGACATGCTTCCTTATGGCTTTCTTAACTCGTGATGAACGATGGCGGAAGGACGTGAGGGTTCAGATGGGGATGATGCGAAAGAAGCAACTCGCCGAGTAGGATTGCGCTGGTGGAGGAGTGAAATGAGTCTCGAGAGAGCCATTGATTGAGTGATGCCTTAAATTTATGAAATTATCTGAGATCAATAGTGGTCAGCTTTAGATCGGAGAAAGGTTGTGAGAGCCGACTTAACGATGAATTCCTTGGCGCCTCTAAACAGATCTTCAATCGAAAATCAAAAGTTTCTTGCTTTGAAACAGTCGATCCATGGTCGGAAAAACTGTCTCCAGGGTGGTTACATGACTTCAAATGAGAAGCCCGGGTCAGAGATCGACTTTTGAAATGCATGCATTTGACGTGATACATGAGCAGTGCTCCATTCATGTGGTCGTGGTTCTTAGCAAATCGTATGTGAATTGCAACGTTTTCCACAGGTATTCAGTATTGATCTGCTATACAATTTGAGACTGATAGACACTCCATAAGACGGAGCAAGAAACAGGATAGTGGCTGGATTGTAACATTATCGCTTCGACCAAGTGATGACCGGCCGTAGCCAAAAATCTCCTTCCCACTTTCGAGCGCAACGGCCCTTGTGTAGTACGGATATCCTTCCCTTTGGAATTACATCCATTGTTATGAGTGGCATATGAATGGAGCGCCTCTGCTTCAAATAGACTCTTCCACGTGTTAGATGGTCACCGAGACTGCGGCTACTTTGTTGAATCCAGAGTCATGAACATCTCTCATGATGTCGTCATGAGGTTTACACAATGCAGCCTAACCACGTTCGTCAAATATGCTTAGTTTGTAGATATGAAACTTTTTCGGATGTACTATGTAGGTGCTTGAGTACTAGAGGAGGAATCGAAAGTAATGGACGAGCATTCTAAATGTGAACAAATAGTAGAAAGTACTTAAATAATTTAAGTCTTAACGATTCTGTTAAATATTACCGAACTCATCATTTCATCATTCATCAAGACGAGGGCGCTTAAGATCGCTAATAATATAATCATATAAGATCGGCGCTGTGAATATCTTACAGTTTGAAATATTGAGTCGTTATGCAGGACCGGAAATTGAGTAATAGTAGAATCGCAGTCGATGCTGAGAATTTGGAAAAATCATTTCTGTAGACTTTAAAACGATGACGACACAAATGCCGCTGTCAGGCAAAGTGTTTTTCTCAATTTGGACGATGATTAACACGAATTCCATCCCCCCGACTTAGGCGAAGTCAATATAGACGTATCTAGACTAAAGTCGAACAAAGCTGCTGGAGCGGACGGATTGTCCGCGGGACTGTTTGAAGCAGCTGGAGATGATCTGGTTGGTCGCATGCACCAGCTCATCTGTAAGATATGGTCGGAGGAAAGCATGCTCGATGAGTGGAATCTCAGCGTCGTATGTCAGGTTCACAAGAAAGGACACCCCTTTGACTGCGCCAACTATAGAGGGATCAGCCTCCTTAACATCGCTTACAAGATACTCTCTGCCGTTCTGTGTAAACGCCTGAAAGCTTTTGTCAACAACCTTCTTCTCAGTTCGGTTTCAGGCCAGGAAAGTCCACAATAGACCAAATATTTACACTTCGGCAGATCCTGGAAAAGACTCAAGAGATGCAGATCGACACCCACCACCTATTTGTCGATTTCAAGGCCGCATATGACGGCGTGCATAGAGACGAGCTATACAACGCCATGTCTAGTTTTGACATCCATGCCAAACTCGTCAGATTGTGCAGGATGATGATGAAGAACTCTCGCTGCTCCATCAAGGTCGGTAGGGAACCCACCGAGACCTTAAATGTCAAAAAAGGTTTTAGGCAAGGCGACACGCTGTCATGTGACTTCTTCAACATCATACTTGAGAAGATCGTGCGAAACTCAAACGTAAACATTCGAGGCACGGTCTTTCAAAAGTCCGTTCAACTGCTTGCTTGCGCGGACGGCATTGACGTGTTTGGACGAACACAGCGAGCCGTCAATGAGGCGTTTGCTGGCATTGAAGCGGAAGCGGCTAAAATGGGTCTAGCGATAAACCAGGGCAAAACAAAGTACATGCTGTCATCACGGAAGGACGCACAACATCGACGTCTCGGTCAGAACGTCATAAATGGCAGCAGAAACTTTGAGGTAGTCAAGGACTTCGTCTACCTAGGCTCCGGAGTAAATAGGGACAACAACACCAGTACCGAGATCCAGCGCAGAATTACTCTTGCCAATCGCTGTTTCTTTGGGCTGAAGAGGCAATTGAGTAACAGAGTCATCTCTCGAAACACCAAATTGAGCTTCTATAAAACCCTGATTATCCCAGTACTGCTCTATGGCGCAGAGACATGGACGCTATTGAAAGCGGATGAAGAAGCTCTTAGTTGTTTTGAGAGGAAAGTTCTGCGTACGATCTTTGGTCCTGTTTGCGTTGATGGCGTCTGGAGGAGAAGGTTCAACAACGAACTGTACGGGCTGTACTGCGGCATGCACCTAGTTAAGCGTCATCGGATCCAACGCCGTTATCATCATCCAACACGTCATTGGGTACCGAGCCATTGAGACAGCGCAACAGAGGACGTCCTCACAAGAGATGCCGCACCCAAGTGGAAAAGGACCTCAAGCAACTTGGTGTGCGCAGCTGGAGGCAACTGGCGGAAGATCGTGCTGGCTGGAGAGGCACGTTGGTTGAGGCCCATTTCCAGCCCGGACTGTAGCGCCAAACAAAAAAAAAAAAAAAAGAAGATGCATTACGTTACACCATTCTAATAATGCATAGATGTCCCATTGAAAACGAATTTTCATAATTTTTTGCATTTATATGATGCTTTTTTTAAGTCGCCCGACAATGTTAGTAGTTACCTCGAAAAAATCAGTGTATCGTGATTATTACTTATACAAAATATGAACTGCAGCGGGTCGAGATGACTACCTTGGGGACAACCAGTAGTAACTTCCATTGCGGAGGCGAATTGCCCTCTGAATTAGAGGGAGGCGTCTTCGATAGTGTTGGACCAGAAAACCCGCTCAATCTGCCGGCGACTACGACTGATAAATACCGGTATTGCTTGTGATTCGCATAAAAAGCGTCGTTGCAAAGAAGGACGAGAGCTGATCTTGAGCTCTACGAGTAGAAAAGAAGTGAGGAGCGCCAGCTTCTGTGCGATCGTAAAGAAAGGAGACCCTCTTAACTGGTTTAAAAGGATAAGTCTGCTAAATATATCGTACAAACCGTTCTGTGTAAACGCCTGAAACCCAACGTTAACAGCTTGATTGGCCAATATGAGTACGGGATCAGGCCAGGGATTCACTACTGACCAAATGTTAACATTACAGCAGATCTTGGAGAAGACGCAGGAGTTTCAAGTTGATATCCACCACCTATTCATCGTATTTAAGGCCGCCAGTTTTACAGTGCCTTCTCTATCTTTGGCATCCCTGAAAAACTCGACCGTCTTTGCAGAATGACGATGGAGAACACTCAATGTTCCGTCAAGATAGCTAAAGATTGTACCGAGACCTTTGATGTCTAAAAAGGATTTGCACAATGTGCCGCACTGTCATACATCATGCATCATTCTCGAGAAGATCGTGCATAACTTAAACGTCAACAACAGAAATACGATCTTCCAAAAATCTGTGCAACTAATCGCATATGCCGATGACATCGACATCATCGGAGGCACACAACAGGTTCTCAGTGGGGCGTTTGTGTGCATCGAGAAGGAAGCGCCCAAGATGGACCTTGCGGTTAATGAGGGCAAGACGAATTAAAAAGGTCCACCAACACGGACGTCTCGGATAGAACGTCACTGCAACTGCGTGCAACTGCTTGCCAACACCGACGTCTTCGACACAATGTCACTATAGACAGCTATAACTTCGAAAGTCTTTTTTTTCTTCAACGACACCACCGTCGAGATAAAATGGACGTTCAAGCTGGCCAATCGCTGTATTTTTGGACTTGGAAGGCCACTGAGGAATAGAGCCATCTTTCGAAGAACCAAGATATGATAGTCCCAGTCCTGTCCTGGCTTGCTTCGACTAAGGAGTTGGGACCATTGTGACCGTGATTTTATGTACACTTCTACCATCTGACCATTGTACTACTGGAACCATCCTAACACCTTTGAAAACTTTAGAAGCTTTTCCAGCTATATACCACACAAGTCCACCAGCTCTGCAAAGTCAAATTTGCCTAAATAGTGCATCCCTCTCTTTGGACTAGGCATTCGCAGAGCGGATGTTGGATTGATTCTATTTCTTCCCCATATCTGCAGCCCCTGTGGTTGTTCAGTCGTGATGCATGCGTGCCTATGGCACATTGGCCGGAAAGGTTCCTCATAAGTGTTCGCACCTCAATGGACTAAAAGTGATCAGTTGTTTTGATCTTTTTTTATTCAACGTCGGCCACAAGGCCCTTGTTATTGCTTTAGTTTCCAGACAGAGCCATCGAGTTTTTACTCTGTCTAGGCCTTCGTCTTGTAAGTTTCTTCTTATAGAGCTAAGCAGCGTGAGCGCGTAAGGAATTGCCAGGGTTACCCTTATCCCTTTACTCCAACGACAGGGCTATGCTTCGTTGGTTTTGTCATGTACCAGGAATGTCCCTATCATTACGGCGTTTAAAGCGCCCGTTGAATGCGATTGCATTCCATTAGCGACCGCTTGGCAAGCCCAGGACAAGGTGATTAGATCCAGTCCAAAAACTTGCCTGGTTACTTATCAGAGTCGACGGGAGGGGATTGAGTGGCCTGGAAATATGACGAACATGTTTTCAGTTTTGCCTTGGCCCTTTACTGGATCATGAGGGACCCAAAATTATCTCGTCCAAGGACACAGTTTGTTCACCATGATCCCGATCACCGAGCAACTTGTAGCGTTTCTTATCGTCCACCTAGCGAATTAACTACGTGTTCTATGGTCGTACGGTTGCAATGTAGGCCCGAAGTTCACCCTCAAAGTAAGACGACTCGACTCTCTGGCAATGCTCAGTTCAGCTGAACGGCGTCGAATCGAACTTACTAGGTCGGTGCTACGTTGGTGCTCGCCCCACGGACTCTAATTAATTTCACACCAATCTCTGTGCAGTAAAGGTCCAACAAATGGTCTCAAGCACAAGCTTTGAAACGGGGTACAAAGTACAGGCACTGAAGTCATTATTACGACCGAGAATGCGTATTAACAATTAAGACAATGTCCTCGGGATCAGTCAACGTAAAACCAGTTGTGACGAATTGGTCAAGCTGGTTAAATATACTATCACCTAACTTCTAGCCGCTGACACACAGCAAGTTGAAACAAATTTTCTCTCCGGCCACCCTTTGGAACATCGAGACTAAGCGCGGGTCCTAATTCTGCTTGTTGTTTCAACATGTCACAAGCCCTGAAATTGCCTTGGCGTGTGTACATCACCTGGTTTTTGGTGTAAGTACGGTGATTTTCTGCGACAGTTGATCCAAGCATAACCTCGACGTCTCGGTTGAGTATTGGGACGAGTTCTATTCGCACGAGTCGCGAGAGTAATCAGTGGGATCTGCTACGGCCTAACAAACACCGCCATGGCCAGTCCAATTCTGAATCGTGTGAAAATCCTTTTCTTTCTGTCAATGGACCTGTCTTTTTGACCCACCGGCTGACTCTAGACCTCGTCCCACCAGCAGCCTCCAGTCCCTATCCAAATAACTCACTCCGTCGCCTTCTTATCAGTTCGATTTGAATACGCCGGAACAAAGCGGAGGTGCCTGGCTCTTCTATCGATGCCGGCATCTTGGAGTAACAAATTGCTGACACCGCCAAGGGCATATGCAAATGACTTTCCATCTAGCGCGCCGCCACTCCCGCAGCCCCAGCTCCGGTCCATACCCGGTTTTTGTGACTTCATTCCGCACCTGGCCGCCCCTCAGCACCACCCCGCCGGTCGTGGAGGTCGCTGCGAATGAGTTATAGGCCAACTGATAATTTCGAGAATTTATTGCAGAGCGACTCCCCGAGAGTCCGGTGCCCATGGGCCAGTGCGGGCGTGTGTGTGTGTGCCGGTGTCCCCAGTCAGTGATAGCGGACAAGGTGCTTACACAAGTCGAATTGCATTCAACCGACTCATGCTGTGTTAATGCCCCGAAAATGAATACCGTTCCTTGTGTCTGTTTAACGTCGGAGATTATGATTTAGAGCCCTGCCCGGGATAATGGCCTTCGCAGGCACACAGTCCACGCACCGCGTCCGGACGTAGCTCTCGCCTAACATGAGTAATTGTACGGTCGCCTTAATTTGTTGAGCAATCATTAAAGGACTAACCACTTGGAAATCCTTTTTCGCAAGGAAATGTCTTCATTTTGGCTTCATTTGGTTGGAATTTTGTTTTCCCTCGTGTCGGTGGGTGGTGGCTAATTTTTCATTTCCCATTTTTGCTCTGCCGGGTAATTATGAAGGCCTGCGCGGCACTGGCCCTTGGTTACGTGAAGGATTCCATGTTCATTATTCATTTTTTATGTTCCCCCGCAGCCGACCGCAAGCGCAAGACGAGGCTAGGCGGCTAAGCGGCAGCCGGCCAATTAAGACGTCCCGCAGAAGACGTGGTCCAACTGGGGGAGAGCAGCTCCTCAGATCTGCCTCCGTTGCGAAGCGGAACGAAAGGAAGGAAGGATTTTACAATTTTTTTTCTTCTGGAGATTATCAAGCTTTTATCCTTTGGCCTTATGGTTTATGTTTGTGTGCGCGTTTTGTATTTTTTGGCGTTCGCCGTTGTACTTGGCAGTTTAATTACTGTAAATTGGGGCACGGACATGAGTCACTTAGACAAGGACTACAACGACAGCAGCAAGGACGAGCAGAGCACCAGCATGAGAGGACGACATTTTTAGTGTCTTGTTATGTTGTTTTATTATCCCGCCGCCTGGGTGCTGGTGCGACGCTGATGCCGGGGAATACATCAGTCTCGGCGATGCGTCTGTTTTTGTTTTGGTTCCCCTGTCGGTGTCGTGTTTTTTCTGTGCGCACAAAAAACCCGTGTAGACGGAAGTTTATAACTTAATAAATTTAAAATAACTTTATTTATAGCGTGCCTTATTGCGCAATAACTTCTTCATGAGTGGTTTTATGGGGTTTCGTTTTGCAAGCTCGGCTTTGCATCTACCCCGCCACCGTTTTGTGGGGCAACAAAACTAGGAAAAGAACGACGCTACCTCGCCAGTGCAGGATACATGCAAATAGTTCGGATCGCGGGAGGATTACGGGTGTTTATGGAGTTTGAAGTGCGTGGTTTTTTGTTCTCAGCGCCCGATTAGAAGCGAGACAATGCTCGATGAAGCTGGGGGTGTGGGTCGTTTATGGTATTGGCGGAGTTTCATTCTAAATTGGATTGTGTTCCGGGCCATTGTGCACTGGCGGGCGGAGTTGAGTGGCTGTTAAATGTAATCTAGCGTGGTTACGCTTGTTTCGCTGGTGGATTTTTAATTGAACAAGCGAATGCGATTTTAGTGAATGGTGATAAGTTTTGCGGTTAAGACTTGAAAGCAGTGTTCTTCGTCGGTAACGGCAGTACGTGGCGGTGGAAGTGCATTTGAAGGAGTTTCAGTGCTGACTGAAGTGTGTGCAGAGTTCTTGGGCAATAAAAGCGTGGATTACGCTTGAAAGGGGAAATTGGGAGAATAACTGCTGATGTGGAACTTGGCGGAAGAGCAAATAGTCTCATTTTCACAAATGACTTGCTGCGTTTCATAGATTGTGGATGCACGCATATTTTCCAAGGACTGTGTACAATTTTTAGTAGGTTGTGTGGTTACTTCCACGATAGAGTGAACTCCCACATTTACAGAAATGCGCCGACAGTGGCAATGGAATGTGCAACAAGCAGCTGAGCGATAGCACTGAAAATTATTTGTTTGCTTTGATTTGTTTGACGCGTATTTGTTTAAATATGGCAACCGATTTTTTTTTTCTAAGAGTTCTTGTTCTTGAGTTGTATGTAGCTTACTTGCCCTTCTTAGGCAAAAGGAAAGCTGACTAGCATGTGGAGCTTGTTGTACAAGAGCTAGAGTGCAGCATGAGAATTAAATCCATTTCGTGTACTCGCAAGAGTTGTAAAAGACTGCAATCTTTTGAGAATGCAATCTCTGAATTCCAGGAAAGAATTATCTGTTTTGTTATTCAATCAATCGACTTCATTTGGAACTTCTGGACTTCAGCATCGAAATCACCATTCTGTTTGAAGTCTTGATTGGATCAATCTTTGCGACCAGTCTTTTGATTTGAAATCAATTGAATTCAAGTCTATCGACTGACAGTGCATTCACTGAAGTCACTTAAGTTTGTACCATGCACTTGACACGCATTCAGTCTTTAGGACTTCAAGAAATTTCGATGCAGTTTTTGTGGTCTTTGTGGCCCGTGGCGTTGTGGGTAAGTGCGTCGACCCCAACCTCAACGTCGTAGGTTCGATTCCTGCTCTGTGCGACACAACTAATTTTCACGGCCCCACCTCTTTCGAGTTACTGACGATGCTCAAAGAGTACTTCTGTCTAGGAAAAGCTTCTCAAACTTGGCCGTTCGGAGTCGGCATAAAACTGTAGGTCCCTTCCACTCGAGAATGAACAATAGCACGCACAATACGAGTGGTTGCTGAGAAACTAGGCCCTGGCCCTCAACGGGCTGTAGCGCCACCCATATTATTATTATTATTATTTGTGACTCCAAAGTTTTTTGTTGCAGTCTTTGGGATTTCAGTATGTGAGCAGGCTTGAACAAATCAGATCAGAATCAGGAATAACACTTTTATATGGTGTACAAAGGGCTTTTAGGTTAAGAGGAACAGGAGTACGTTGTGTTCACGTCGGGAGGAGGGAATGGGGATGTAACTAAAATGAATAAAATTTATTTGTATTTAGAATTTGCATATATAACAATTTTCTTAACGATTAATTTTCAGAAGCATACATTTTTCAAAATTGGAGTCTGAAGGCGCTCCTCGCCGAGGGGTATTCAGTAGACCAGCGTATTCTAAAAACAGCCTTCCCACTGCTGCTGAGACAGGTAGCGGCGTATTATACCTTAAAAATGTTTTCTTTTTCGGGGCTGGATATTTGCAAAGGAGTTCTATAGATGTCGACGGATGCGCAAGATATGCATAATATTCATTATCTACAGCGTGTGTAGAATGCGCGCAAAATCGGTGGAAAGAACTAAGTTAAGCGTATGCGTTGCACATTTAATATGTTTCGGTAGCGAATTCTCAAATACATCATTCGTTAACTCAGCTGTTTCCATGACATTGTCTTTTGAAATGTTAGTGCTTTCATTATTGTTGGCAAAATATGTTTCTATCCCAAATTCTTTGAACGCTTTTACGAAGTTGTAACCGTTTCCAGTGACTGTTGCCACAACATTATTGCAATCCAGTCCAAACCGAGCATTCATTTCCAGAATAAGGTCATGAATCCGATCATATGAATGTGATAAAGAAAATTGCTTACAAGCAAAAGCAACTGATTGCCTGTTGAAGTCTTCGTCGGAACAAATCTTCTGTGTTTCGTTGACCACTCATCGGCGGTTGTGCAAATATATTTTTGTCTTGCTATTGAAGATTTCAACCTTTCGATCATGGAAAATAATGCGTCGTGTATGAGCTTTACGGTTGTTGGCGACTCATGGCTTCAAGATTCCCTTCTTAATGATTAATCTTTCACAGTCGAAATTGGCATCATATAACTTGCTAACTTGAACCAATCAAGACAAATAGAATGGTGATTTAAATTTTGAAGTCTGCATCTGAAAGTGAATGCAGGAATTGAAAAATTCCAAACATGTTACAACTCTGGTACTCGCATTTGGACAGATTTCCACAAATTCTAGGTGATTTATGTAAGTCAGGAGCAGGGTGAAAGATTCCATCAGGATCTTTAGACAATGGAAGAGCGTTATTAGGAGCGATGGGACTGACATATGATGGCAGACTGCAGCTGCAGTTTGCAGCAGTCGTTAATTCAATTAAATCTTGAGAAATATCATTCAATGGGACAACTAGTGTTAACAATTTTTGTCTAACGAGCGACTGGACAATGTTCGATCAAACGATGAGCGACTGGCTAATCAGCGATTGAGCAAGGCATCAATAGATCATTTGAATGAATTTGTGTTGAAATGAATTCGAACTTTCGGAGCTGTGCCTGTTGATTGAGATATAATCACTTGGATCTAGACCGATTCCTGATGTTGTGGAACCGATTCCATGATGTAGTGGAAGGGCGTCGACTAGCGACTCAGATATCACTTTTCAGTTCATCATTTTACCACTTTTGTGGTGGCCCGTAGCGTTGTGGGTATGTGCATCGACCCCAACCTTGACGTCGTAAGTTCGATTCCTGGTCAATGCGACGGTCCCACCTCTTTCGAGTCACTGACAATGATCGTAGAGTACATCTGTCTCTAAATAGCTTCTCAAACTCGGCCATTCGGAGTGTGCATAAAACTCTAGATCCCTTCCACTCGTGACAGAGCAAGCAGCTTCACATTGCTCGTTTGAGCTCCACTTTTAGTTTAAACTTCAGAGCTCTATTTGGTTTCCCAGTTTTGTTTGAGCCTTGAACTGAGTTATATTTGCAGTTTAAGTTAAACGAGAGCACACTGTTGGTTAAACCTCAGTTATGCAGTGCAATATTGTTTCGCTCTAATTTCTCTCATTTGTCATTTCTTTGCCCTGACATCTGCTGTTCGGTAATGAGATCCCTTTTTTTATTCAAATCATTTGCAATCGATTGATATACTACAGCTTTATCCTTTCCTTGGTTGAGAGACGAGCTAAAACATTTCAAAAGGACTGCAGCAACGCACAAAGCAATGCGAATACATACGACAGCTTTTACAATTTTTAGCCGATACATGCATGATCGATCTCTTTACAAAAAAAAAGTTCAACTAAACTGTTCAGTTTTGACTGTGAAACTGGACGAGTTCAACCAAAAATTTTAACTCTGTTCAAGGTTCAGTTGAATGTAATCAGTACTCAGCTGATAGTAATGATTTCCAACAAAACACATTTTTTCTGAGTTAAGTTGTTCTTCCGAAAGCTAGTACGTGTGCTTACACCCATTGCATTAGATGTCAAAATACTTTAATAGTCAAAATACTGGATAGCCAAAGAAGTAATATGAACGATTTGATATTTTATAAATTTGCACAAGTAACATCAACAAGTCAACACTTACAAGTGTCAAATAATCGAGTAATACTAAATAGTTTCCTCTGGCGCCATCGATGAATGGGATTTTCGACCGCGTCCTAGGCAGTGAAATTTTACTTAGTAGTTTTAAGTCAGTAAGTTGTTTTGTTGTTGCTTCCCGTGCAAAATCTTACTCAGCTGAGTACCGACCAGTCAAAAAAACAGGCATATTGTGAAAGTGGCCATAAGAAATTTCAAACTGAAATTGCTTCTACCTCCTAAACGGGGTGAGATAGACACACTCCCACAGTGAAAAAAATACTCGTTATTGACCCCTCAACCAGAAAATTGTTGGCGCCCGACACGAAATATTTAAAATGCTTTCCTGAACTGTATTGTATATACCAGGTGTACCAGTATGAAGTGAGCGCCAAGACACAAATGTCTCGATAGGGAACGTTTGTTGTGAACGAGCCCTTATTTTGTTTGTTTGTTTGCTATGACATCTGTGAAAAATATTTAGTATACATCAAGTCATTGAACCGACAAAATCATATTTTTTCATCGTGTTAAAAATGTCGAATTTTGTACCAGAAAGTGATGATTTGCTGAAAGCATTAATTTTTTGTTTTCATTTGAAGAAAAGTGCTGCAGAGTCGCATCGAATGCTTGTCGAGGCATGCTCTATCAGCAGCAACATGCAAAAGATTGGTTCAGAAATAATGATTTTGATGTGAGAAATGAAGAAGGTGGAAGACCACCAAAAAAGTTTGAAGACGCCAAATTGCAAACGGCTTCGGATGGAGATGACACTTTGAGTCAAAACCAAATGGCAGCAATGTTGAATGTTGCAAAACAAACAATTTCTGACCGCTTAAAAGCTATGGGAAAGATCCAAAAGTGTGGAAAATGGGTGCCACATGAATTGAATGAAAGACAGATGGAAAACCGAAAAAACACTTGTGACATTTTGCTTCAAAAACACGTAAGAAAATCGGTTTTGCATCGGATTGTTACTGGCGATGAAAAATGGATTTATTTTATTAATCCTAAACGGAATAAAATCATGGGTTAATCCGGGACAACCATCAACATAGACTGCAAAACGAGATCGATTCGGCAAGAAAACAATGCTGTGTGTTTGGTGGGACCAGAAAGGTGTGGTTCTAGACTGAAGTCGAACAAAGCTGCTGGAGCGGACGGATTGTCCGCGGAACTGTTTAAGGCAACTGGAGATGACCTGGTTGGGCGCATGCACCAGCTCATCTGTAAGATATGGTCGGAGGAAAGCATACCCGATGAGTGGAATCTCAGCGTCGTTTGTTCGGTCCACAAGAAAGGAGATCCCTTTGACTGCTCCAACTATCAAGAGATCAACCTCCTTAACATCGCGTACAGATATTCTCTGCCGTTCTGTGTGAACGCCTGAAACCTTTTGTCAACAACCTTCTTCTCAGTGCGGTTTCAGGCCAGGAAAGTCCACAGTAGACCAAATATTTACACTTCGGCAGATCCTGGAAAAGACTCAAGAGATGCAGATCGACACCCACCACCTATTTGTCGATTTCAAGGCCGCATATGACAGCGTGAATAGAGACGAGCTATACAGCGCCATGTCTAGTTTTGACATTCCTGCCAAACTCGTCGGGTTGTGCAGGATGACGATGGAGAACTCTCGCTGCTCCATCAAGGTCGGTAACGAACTCACCGAGACCTTCAATGTCCAAAAAGGTTTTAGGCAAGGCGACACGCTGTCATGTGACTTCTTTAACATCATACTTGAAAAGATCGTGCGAAACTCAAACGTAAACACCCGAGGCACGATCTTCCAAAAGTCCGTTCAACTGCTTGCTTACGCGGATGACATTGACGTCGTAATTGGATGAACACAGCGAGCCGTCAATGAGGCGTTTGAGGGCATTGAAGCGGAAGCGGCTAAAATCTAGCGGCAAACCAGGGCAAAACAAAGTACATGCTGTCATCACGGAAGGACGCACAACATCGACGTCTCGGACAGAGCGTCATATTGGGCAGCAGAAACTTTGAGGTAGTCAAGGACTTCGTCTACCTAGGCTCCGGAGTAAATAGGGACAACAACACCAGTACCGAGATCAAGCGCAGAATTACTCTTGCCAATCGCTGTTTCCTTGGGCTCAAGAGGCAATTGAGTAACAGAGCCATCTCTCGAAACACCAAATTGTGCTTGTATAAAACCCTGATCATCCCAGTCCTGCTCTATCGCGCAGAGACATGGACGCTATTAAAAGCGGATGAAGAAGCTCTTGGTTGTTTTGAGAGAAAAGTTCTGCGTACGATCTTTGGTCCTGTTTGCGTTGATGGCGTTTGGAGGAGAAGGTTCAACCACGAACTGTACGGGCTGTACAGCGGCATGCACCTAGTTAAGCGTCTTCGGTTCCAACGCTAAAGATGGCTAGGTCATGTAGAGCGGATGGACACCACAGTTCCGGCCCGAATAGTCTTCTACACCGAGTCATTGGGACAGCGCAACAGAGGACGTCCTCGCACTAGATGGCGCACACAAGTGGAAAAGGACCTCAACCAACTTGGCGTGCGCAACTGGAGGCAGCTGGCGAAAGATCGTGCTGGGTGGAGAGGCATGTTGGGTGAGGCCCAGGTTCACCCCGGACTGTAGCGCCAATCAAGAAGAAGAAGAAAGGTGTGGTGTACCACGAGCTCCTAAAACCTGGTGAAACCGTTAATACTGATCGCTACCGACCACAAATGATCCATATGAACCATGCATTGATGGAGAAACGACCGGAATTGGCCAGAAGACACGGCAAGGTAATTTTGCTCCATGACAATGCACCTGCATACAAAGCAACCGGTTCAGGATACAATCAAAACACTTGGCTGGGAGCAGCTACCCCACCCGCCGTATTCACCAGACTTGGCTCCTTCCGACTACCATTTGTTTTCATCGATGGGACACGCATTGGCTGAGCAGCACTTCGATTCCTACGAAGAAGTCGAAAATTGGGTGTCTGATTGGATTGCTTTAAAAGACGAACAATTTTATTGGCGTGGTATTCACAAATTGCCAGAAAGGTGGTCAAAATGTGTAGAAAACAATGGCCAATACTTTGAATAAAATGTTTTTACTTTTCCATTAATAATTTTATTTAAAAAGAAAACCTTATTTTCCCAGATAAGCCAATATTTTGACATCCATCTCATTTCGTTTCCGGGACATCGTGACATTCCAACTAATGTTCGGTTAGTACGTTTTTTCGGGTCGCGGTCTAGAAAGTTCGATGACACAGCGTCTTGAGCCATTGCGCTTTCCACTCTGCATTTTCCACACACTTGGTCTCGCCCATGCTGTAATGCCATCTATCTTCTTAGATTTATAAAGGCTTACGGAGTGAGTTTGATCAGATCTGCGCGGTAACATAATGGCAAACGTTGACCTAGCTTTGACTGCTGCATGTTGACATTGAGCCACCTTAAGCTAATCTTACTCGGAGCGCCTACCTTGAAATCATTTTGTTAACTACTTCGAGATTATATTCTCTCTTGTTTCATTGACAAATTTACCTGCCGCTGCTTTTCCACCTGCGAGGTGCGCTATTATGATTTTGAATATCGGGCTCCCAGTAAAATTGGCCGCCGTGACGCTACTCCTGCCAGTCTCCTTCACTAATCAATTACCTACTCGTGCTCAATTGACTCAGTATTCAATTCAGATGTCCCCCTCGTCGTCGTCTTCCCAACACTGGTTTACCTGCAAGAGAGAAACAAAGAACAAAGGATTAGTCATGCGACATAAGGAAAGTCATTACTTGTGTAAAATGTTCACGATATCGTCCCCAGGATACGGCAGAACGTCACCGCGCGATGACAACCCAATGCTGCGTATCTTGATCGCCCAGCGATTTGTTCCCCGCCGCCGCCGCCGCACACACATCTGCCAGTCACACGCAACCAAACCCCAGGCAATGCCGGGCGGCAAGCAATTAACACTTCAAATAGAGCGCGAAGAATATAAAAACGAAATAACTTCTTGTCGTAAAAGCGAACCGCACCAGCAACTGCTGTGACAAAGTAAACATTCGCCGAAAGGACTCACACACTCCACATGTTGACAGATTCAGTGCTGGTGCGGCTGCGGCGGCAGGGGGCAGCAGAAAGGCGCTACAATGTGACATTAGAGCGCTCGCCCCGGCACCATCGGATGACAGGCCGCTCTGGCGGATGCATGTGTGACCGTGCGAGGGTGGCCACCCTTTGAAGTTGCATCGCAAACACTTGTGCGACGGAAAATAAAAGCAAACGTTGTTTCCAATAAGATTGAGCTGGGCTCTGGTGTAAGGCGAGCAAATCCCCCGATCGCATTCCAATCAACACTTAAGTGGCACGGGACGCGTCACACACTCGACGACTGGACGACTCGCCCCGATTGGCTTGGGGCGGCAGACATCGAGTCGGATTTTTTGTTATTTTTGCCTCGCTTGTCAAAACAAACGCTCACGGGGGTAGGAGGCAGCCGGAATTTCCTTTCGTCCTGTTTTGTTTGCTGCGACGTGGCTTTGTTGATTTATTGAGTGAGCACTTGAGCAGTAAACCTACACATGCCCAGTGAATGTTGGAATGTGCTTAAGTGGACACCCCGGGGGCTGGGTTGGACATAATGCAAATGATTGTGGTCAAGGGCGAGTGATTGACGTCACAATGAGGGCATGTGCAGCGGTGTGCTGGAACGCCATGATAATCACGATTAGCTCGGATGGTTTCTCGGGCAATGACACGGTGTGTCGTGATGAGCGAAACAAAGGCAATCGAGCAATTGACAGTGGGACACGGGGTCGGTGGGACGTGGTTATTTTGGTGGCAAGACAGGACGTTTTTCCGTGAATTCTGCCATCGACTATCGTTTCTTGGAGTTGCCAATGTTTCCGAGTGGTGTTGCCTACTGGAGGTATCGTCTGTTGATCTTTCAGTTGAGTTCATGCCACTCTATGTTTTGTAGGGACGTGCTTAGATTGATTTCTAATGCTTTGAAGGCGACAATTTCACATCTGCACTTAATGCATTTTCAACGATGTAATAAAGGAACAGCACGTATGAACAACATCGGTCTGGTTAGTCCAGCACACATTTCCCGACGAGGAACGGCAAAAGGCGCGATTCAGTATTTAGTGGACACAAAGAATTTCGAATTGCTGCATACCTTGGCACAGAAGAAGAGTTTAGCCAAGTGTACTCTCAAGGCGGTGAACTTTTTAACGTTCAAGCTCGAGGTAAAGGGCTACATTCTGTATAGAATCAGAGGTTTCGTGTCCAACAGATTCTTCTACTTAGAATGAGGGAACTATAGCACAGTCAGATCTGCTCTATCCTCAGCTGAAGAATGGATGACTATTGAAGCAATTAGATTACACTTTTGTCTCTGATGATATGCTACAGCAGTGGAAAGCAAATTCCCACAGAACATCACTTAAGCCATATAACACACTGTAAGTTTAGTTATCACATAGGACACAGCGTGTACTCCTTAATAGAGAATTGTAACTTCTAATAGTGAATACCCCCCAATGCAGAGTAGCTGGAAACAAATTACATCTTGTCATACAAGGAAATGTAGCGGTTGTACTGTAACCATAGAAGAGACCCGTAGACAACCAATTGAAACTCCAACAAAAGATGGTACACTCAAGATAGACACCAATTGTTGGTTCAGTGTTCCTATTTGACAGACTGTGGTGGTCCGTGGCGTTGTGGGTATGTGCGTCGACCCAAATCTTGACGTCGTAGGTTCGATTCCAGCTCTGAGCGACAAAAATAACTTTCACGACCCCACCTCTTTCGAGTAACTGGCAATACTCAAAGTGTACCCCTGTCTAGAAAAAGCTTCTCAAACTTGTCCCTTCCACTCGTGTGAGAACAATGGCACGCACAACACGAGTGGTTGTTGAGAAGCTAGTCTCTGGACATCAATGGGCTGTAGCGCCAGCCATATTATTATTATTATTTCACAAACATAGAAACAAACAACTCTCTGTGGTCCTCAGGCATCTTCTTTTTCTTATGGTACTACAGTCCGGGGTGAACTTGGGTACCACCTCTAGCCAGCTGCCTCCAATTTCGCACGCCAAGTTGGATGAGTTACTTCTCCACTTGAGTGCGCCATCGGCTTTGCGGTCGTCCTTTATTGCGTAGTCCCCCTGATTCGCAGCTGGAGCAGTGTTGTCCATGAATCCGCTGTACATCGACTCATGTGCTTACGATAGTCCAAGCTTCCGCGTCATAGCGCAGGACAGGGGTGACATGTGCCTCTTGAGTCCTAAGAAATAGCCTAGCCGCAGCCTACTTAGGCTACGTTGAGAACGAGCATTCTCTATCGTCATTCTGCAGCAGCAGGGTTTGTATGGATACCGGAACTAGAATTGCTATAGAGCGCTATAAATACAAATACAGTCATAAGCGGCCTTAAAGTGGATTAATAGATGTTGGTGAAACTCCTTTCCGTGATCTTCCGTAATGTGACTATTTGGTGAACAGTGTCTTTCGCCGGCCAGTACTGGCACGTGTAGTCTGTTAACTTGGAGTTTTGAGCGCTCCCACAAGAGGGCATTGAAGATCTAATGCTAATCGGACCATCAACCACTTAGATGCTATTCGTTGCTAGTATTTTTATTGGCTAATTTCAAATGTAGAAAAAGCCATGCAATGTCCTTGCATTTACGATCCGCATCTGGAAAATCCCAGGCTATGTACAGTCAAGAATTTCATTCGCTTGCGTTTGCGTGGTTCCCCGTTTCTTGTAACCCTTTAATGGCAATCGTTAACTCCGCACGCGACATCACAGTGCAGCCCCGACGTAGAACCACCCGGTTGCCAACGATGTTACTTCGGACTGTCGAAACAAGTGGGGTCAAAACTCCTGACTCGAAGGACCAAGATCATGCTCTAAGAAACTCTTATACTGCCAGACCTGCTTTATGCAGCCAAAAGCTGGACACTAAGCACAACTGTAGAGCTGATTTTTAGTGCCCTTGAAAGAAAAACGTCGGTCTCGTCTGCGAGGAAGGCACATGGAGGAGAAGACACAATCGCGAACTCTACGAGCTGTACAACGATGTGGATGTGGACTACACTGGCTAGGTCAACGCTCCAGCTAAGAGGGTCTTCGAAGCCGAGCCTCCTTTCTGTTAAATTGCTTAAGGCCGGTTTTGCGAGGTCAGCTGGAAAATTCATCATAATCGATTTCAAACTCCTTCAACTTCAACTGAGGTGCTCTAGCCTCAACTAAGAAAACCACTACAGGCTCATCCTTTAATGACTTCCTAAATGATCTCAGCAAAAGACTGGCAAGATTTGCTGCAATCACCCCTCTTGGATTGAATTTCCCCCGAGGCGGTACAATCGCCTAAGTGCAAGAATGCCACTGCCTACCTTCCTGACCCTTACAGACATTGAGTCATTTTCGGAGGTTAAAGAGTGATACAGAGAGACAGAGAGAACGAGAATCCATGCAAAATGTCGTGCATAGGCCAAAAAGTCAAATTTACCCTTTCAACTGAACAAAACATGGACAATAGCAGCACAGCAGTAAGTTAACAAAATATAATCAAACCTGCACTCAGCATCCGCGATCGTTTTTCAAAAAAAGGCTCAGTTTATTTGGCAAATATTTGTCTTCCTCAAATAGCAAAGAGTTGAAATGAAAGAAATATGTGAATGGATTCATTAATTATCCACCATCCAGTGGGAGTCCTTTGAATTGAACGCGAAACCTAATAATGGAGCGGATACAATTAAATAAATAAATTCGTGTGTACATGTGACCTCCCACATCAGGAGCCCACCCAAACGGTGTGTGCGTGTGTACTCACATGAGTACCTGCCTTTATTTGTTCTCCCCCGGTGGTGGGTGGTGAGGAGAGGTGGTCCCACCGTCCCACCCACCACCCACCGGCAGTTTGTTTTTAGACAGAAACGGATTATCTGAGGCAGCTGTTAAATTTTCCAACCCGCATCCATCACCCCGTAGAGGATTAAATTGCGCTACCGTTCCCATTTTTATTTTCTGTGTTTTTTTTTTTGCTTCGCTTCCTACTATCTGCTCTCGTTGGATATTTATTCTAAATTCTAAATTTATAAAGATATTTGTTTGTTTTTTTGTTTTGTGTTTTTCGACCGGGATTATTTTATATTTTTTTTCCTCTTGCTGTTGTGAGTATCTTTGGCTAATACCGGACATGGGCCTTGTTTACTTTATTTATTCCCTTGTTGTGTGTTGTTGTTGTTTTTTCTGTGTGTGTGTGTATATTTTTCGTTGTCGACGAGCTTGTTTTGACGAGAGGAAGGATGTTATTTGCAGGCAGATACCCCGATACAGGATATTTGTTTTTCCCTCTGCGGGGAGTAGTTTGTTTGATTTTGCAATTTGTTATGATAGTGAAATGTATTCTATTTTGTGTGTGCGTGTTCAGTGGTGTTCCCTTTTTGTCCGATTTTGCTCTCCTGGCGAAAATATGAAGCAATAATTCATGGAGAAAAAAAAAAAAAACAGGAAAAAATGATTTGTGTGGATTTGGTGTTGTCGGGGGTCCTTTCTATTTGGTCACACTCTGGGGACTGTTCACCGGAATGTGCTAACATTCCAGAGATTATTAGTTTGTGCTCAGAGTCGAGTCGAGAACGGAAAAAGAACAAGTGCACTTGGTTAAGGCCGGGGGTTGATCACAGAAAAAAAAGGGACCATTTGTAAGGTTTTTTATGGGAGATTTTTACTGGAGAGGGAGTCCAGTTGAAGCGAGAGGTGAATGTTGGATGCCGCAAGGGGGATGTGAAGGGACTTGAGAACAATTTTTTTTAGTCAACCAATACCGAAAATGTCACTTACTGCGATGCATCAATGGAATTTTTGGTATACGAACTGCACTGTGTTTGACTTTTGTCGGTAATGAATGCTTGAAGTTCGTCCCCAGAATTTGCCCGACAATCATTAGAGCCCGCATCGCTTTCCTGATTAACTCTTCGGTGTGCTTCAGATTACAATCGCCGTTAACTAGTTATTGTTAAACCCCATTTGCTGATGTCACATAAGGACATAAGAACTACTACTCCAAAACTCGGTTTTGGTAAGTTATTGATTTTTTAATAAACCTTTTTTTGGCAAGTAACCAGTCTTCCACAAGAAAGGAGACCCCTTTGACTGCGCCAACTACAGAGGGATCAGCCTCCTTAACATCGCTTGCAAAATACTCTCTGCCGTTCTGTGTGAACGCCTGAAACCCTTTGTCAACAACCTGATAGGTCCTTATCAGAGCGGTTTCAGGCCAGGAAAGTCCACTATCGATCAAATTTTCACATTACGGCAGATCCTGGAGAAGACTCAAGAGATGCAGATCGACACCCACCACCTATTTGTCGATTTCAAGGCCGCATATGACAGCGTGCATAGAGACGGGCCATACAGCGCCATGTCTAGTTTTGACATTCCTGCCAAACTCGTCAGGTTGTGCAGGATGACGATGGAGAACTCTCGCTGCTCCATCAAGGTCGGTAACGAACTCACCGAGACCTTCAATGTCAAAAAAGGTTTTAGGCAAGGCGACACGCTGTCATGTGACTTCTTCAACATCATACTTGAGAAGATCGTGCGAAACTCAAACGTAAACATTCGAGGCACGGTCTTTCAAAAGTCCATTCAACTGCTTGCTTGCGCGGACGGCATTGACGTGATTGGACGAACACAGCGAGCCGTCAATGAGGCGTTTGCTGGTATTAAAGCGGAAGCGGCTAAAATGGGTCTAGCGGTACACCAGGGCAAAACAAAATACACGCTGTCATCACGGAAGGACGCACAACATCGACGTCTCGGACAGAGCGTCATAATGGGCAGCAGAAACTTTGAGGTAGTCAAGGACTTCGTCTACCTAGGCTCCGGAGTAAATAGAAACAACAACACCTCTACCGCGATCAAGCGCAGAATTACTCTTGCCAATCGCTGTTTCCTTGGGCTCAAGAAGCAATTGAGTAACAGAGCCATCTGTCGAAACACCAAATTGTGCTTGTATAAAACCTTGATCATCCCAGTCCTGCTCTATGGCGCAGAGACATGGACGCTATTGAAAGCGGATGAAGAAGCTCTTGGTTGTTTTGAGAGAAAAGTTCTGCGTACGATCTTTGGTCCTGTTTGCGTTGATGGCGTTTGGAGGAGAAGGTTCAACCACGAACTGTACGGGCTGTACAGCGGCATGCACCTAGTTAAGCGTCTTCGGATCCAACGCTTAAGATGGCTAGGTCATTTAGAGCGGATGGACACCACAGCTCCGGCCCGAAGAGTCTTCGACACCGAGCCATTGGGACAGCGCAACAGAGGACGTCCTCGCACTAGATGGCGCACACAAGTTGAAAAGGACCTCAACCAACTTGGTGTGCGCAACTGGAGCCAGCTGGCGAAAGATCGTGCTGGCTGGAGAGGCATGTTGGTTGAGGCCCAGGTCCACCCCGGACTGTAGCGCCAATCAAGAAGAAGAAGAACCAGTCTAGGCATAGTCATCATAGTCAAGGGAAATATGGACAAGACCTTATGTGACATCAGTAAAAACACATCATTACAACTGAGGCACGCCGAAGAGTTAACCAGAAAAGCGACTCCGGCTCTAATGATTGGCGGGCAAATCCTGGGGACAAAGTTCAAACATCCAAAGATAGATGCTTATAGCTTCTGTTCGACGCACAATCTCCTACCACGTAGTAGGATGGACGCACACAACAAACTTAAAATGAAGGGATGCCTCTGTATTACAGGGTCCATGAGAGAGCTGCTGCTCGAGCTGATTCCTCTGCATCTAGTGGTTGCAGATTGGTTACAAATGCAAACAAAGCCATCATAAATGTCAAGTAAAGGGATAGGACAAGAAAAAATCCCGTATCCCATTCAACAAATCTTTCAAAAATGTGAAAGCATTCAAACTCTACCAGGAGAAAGTTCAATTCTAGACTGAACAAAAACCATCCATGTCCTTGTACTGCTTATCGATTTCAGTAAAGCGTTCGACATTTTCATACCTGAAGAATTTATAGGAAATGTGAGTAAAAGCGGTAAGTTAAGTCGCAAAATGTTTCCCTCTGCCACACATGTTTCACGGAGTTAACACCGCGAATATTTCCACTCCGAAATTCCAAAGTTGAACAAACAACGGCACCACACCTCATCCGTTCCCAGCAAACACAATCGTTGACACAGCGTCTGGACCATACGACACCAGCGCATTCCATCACGTCCAGTACGGTAATCGGAAGGCACCTGTGGAAAAACATTGCATGCCGCTACGATGCAAGAGAGTATTTAAGGTTGCCCTAAGGAAATTGTATTGCAGTCGAAGTTTGACATTGAAAGGGAAAACTCTGCCCAAATAGAGCTAAAGAAAATAAATATTTTTTTCCAAACTTAAGTAAGTGAACATTTAATTGGTACAAGGGGAACTGGCTTGGAAGTATTAAAAAAAAAAATATCGAGTACTTTTAAAGAGTGCTGCCTATGTTTCCGCGGACGACACAACAATAGGCACTTGGCGTTGTTAGGTTCGGTCCCTGTTCTGAGCGACCAAAATAATTTTCATGGCAACACCTCTTTCGAGACACTGACAATGCTCAAAGAGTACTCTTGTCTAGAAAAAAAAGCTTCCCCCTTATAAGTCGGCATAAAACTGTAGGTCCCTTCCACTCGTGAGAAAATAATAGCACGCACAACACGAATGTTTTCTGAGAAGCTTGGCTCTGGCCCACTACCGGCGGAAGCGCCACCTATACTATATTATTATTATAAACGCAGCAAAAACTAGGGTGATGCATACATATACCGAAGTAAACCGGACTTTCCAGACAAAGGCATTAACACTCTTGGCCATTGCGATGAAACATTGCATAAGGAATATCAATTCATTAAGCTCAGCAGCAAAAAGAACTGGAGCACTTAATTCAACATTGAGTAGCAATGGGCGAAGGGTATCGACCGATTCAGAGGTTTTTGAACAGAACTGCACGGTGCATCGCGTATGTGTTAGCGTGGTGCGACACAACCGGATGAATTTTACCGGGATCCCGAATTCGGATATCGCTTCTAATAGCTCCTTGCGATGAATGCCGTCGTATGCGGCTTTAAAGTCCATGAACAGATGGTGAGTATCGATTTGAAACTCGCTGGACTCCTCCAGGATCTGCCTTAGTGTGATGATTTGGTCTATAGTCGATTTGCCGGGCCGGAAGCCGCACTGGTACGTGCCGATTAGTGCTGTACAAAACGGCTTTAGACGTTCACACAGTACGCTGGATAGGATCATGTAGTCGACATTGAGCAGGGATATACCTCTATATTTCTTGCAGGAGGTAGGATCGCCTTTTTTGTGGATGGGGCATATGGAGCTGATATTCCAGTCGTCGGGCATGCTTTCGACTTCCCAAAGTCGGCAAATCATCTGGTGCATGGTCCCTTCCAGTACATTGCCCCCAGCTTTGAAAAGCTCCAATGATAGCCCATCTGAGCCTGCGGCTTTGTTATTCTTCAGCTTTTTGATGGCTGTACCGACTTCTTCAAAGCTAGGTGGGAGGACTACTTCATCGACTGGAGTTGGGATTTCCTGGTTCCCTATCACTCCCTCCTGGTCAGGCCCGACTAAGCAGCTGTTGAATGTGGTGCTCAAACACATCCACCATTCCCTGTGTAGCTAGATTACCCTCGCAATTACGAAGAGCTTAGCCTTTTCTAAAGCTATTCCCCTGTGGCCAGGCATTTGGCTTTTTTGTAAAAGGCCCGTATTTTTTGTTTGTACCTAGACTCAAGACACTCAAGGTCTTGTACCTAGACCTTGAGCTGGGAGGTTGCGAGACACCTTCTCTTCAGGCGTAGAAGCTTTTTCTCGTCCCGTCTTCTAGCCCGGTACACCTCTTGCGCTACTCTTGTTTTCCGTTGAAGCGCTTTTTGGTATGCCTCGTCGGTTGCACGTTTTTTCTGCTCACACTCGCCATCATACCACGAGTTTCTTGTCGGGGGTGGTAGGTAGCCTAAGTTGACATAGGCATACCATACCATCATACTTCGATGATGGCTGGGAGACAATGCAACCACATATCGTAGACATACCGGAGAATCTCTCACTAAATTGCCCTTCGTAGGCTCTGGCAATCTTCGGTGTGCTTAGGCGTCCAATGTCAAAAGTTTGTCGCCTGGTGCAGCTTTCTGACATTGGACAGTCGAGCTCTGAATCTTGCTGCAACAAGAAAATGGTGTCAGTCGACGCTTGCCTCCCTGAATGTTCGCAGATGGTCGATTTGATCGGCGGTTCGACCGTCTGGGGATCGCCAGGTTGGTGTGTGGCTATTTTTGCGAGGGAACCGTATGCTACTTGCGACCATATTACGTGCTGTCGCAAAGTCTGTGAGTCGGAAGTCGTTATCTGTTGTAGTGTAGTGGAGGCTGTGCTTTCCGGTCACTCCGTCAAAGATGTTTTTCCTACCGATTTTAGGATTGAAGTCTCCGAGTACGATTTTGACATCGTACTCCGGACAGGCTTCGTAGGCATCGTCCAAGAGGTCGTAATAATCCTCTTTGTCAGAGTCTTCAGCTTCGTCGGTAGGGGCGTGTGCACATATGAGGCTGATGTTGTAGAATCTGCTTTGGATGCGGATCATAGCCTTTTGGTCTTAGCCATTTTCCTACGACGAATGCACATCCAAATAAGTGCAAACTTTTGTGACAGCTGTATTATATGTCGCGCTCTTTCTTTTTCATAATCCCTTGTCCTATCCAGCGTATTTACTGGAGCACCTATAGGAGGACACGTGAGGATATTT
>OU744317.1:10527425-10757859 GCA_916610145.1 Eristalis arbustorum
AAGCAGAAGAAGAAATAAGATCGAAAGAACAATATCTAATTCTCAGTTTCCTAAAGGAAATAAACTGTAATTTGTACATCGGAACGGCCAATCCAATTCTAACACAAACCGGGGTGCTACAGGGCTGTGTCTTGGGACCATTTTTGTTTTCAGAAGATATATAAAATCTCTTACAGGTGATTCGGAACTGAATAATTCACATGTCCAGTCGGATAGAGTACAAATTGGATGACAAGAAACAATGCACATGCGAGGAGAATACGGAAGAGAACAGTGCAATGCTTGGTGAATTTTGAAGAAGTCTGGACGATCTCTGATTGGTGCCAAGGCCCAGTTTGGGAATAAAATTTGGGTAATGACAGAAAGAATAATGATCGCGAGTGCATGCTGCAGAGATCGGCATTCTTCCTGCTATTGTGACACGAAGAAGGCAGGGAACTAGACTCCAATGATTTGCATTTTCAAACGGAAGGGAATTTTCTTCGACGGTTTGGTAAAGTAGCACGAGTGTACCCATTAGCACGACTGCCAAGATCTGCCTTGAATACTATTCCGTGCGATATGCGAAGGCTTTGCAGACGCAGGACAAAATGGGCGGACGCGGCACAAAATTACGCCTGACTGCGTCTGATCACAACCTCAGAAGAGTTAGTGTCGATCGCGGCCCATCTTGTAGCCTAGAGATCCTTAGTGCGTGCTTTGCCCGCACGAGCCTTTTGGTGGTCGACGATGAGCACTTTTAAAATCTTGTTTCTGTTTCCAACCAGTTGAGCGCAAATGCATTTACTGCCGAATGAAGTTTGTTGTTAGCTCTGAGACCCCTTTCTGGTAACAGATTCTCGAGTTGGAGCTCCAAAGTAACTCGCATTGAACTTTAAAAAAACTTAATTTTCCGCGACTAGCCAAGAATTGATTTGGCAGTGTGGCAAGGCTCAGGACTTCTATAATTTCTGTTCCTCCTTGAGGTCTTATGATTGGCGAATTGTTTCTTTCGAGTCTGCAATGGAATACCTTTTCTTCTGTGGCTTGTTGATTACTACTTGTTGATCATAAAAACCAAACCTCCTTCACAGTCTGCGGCTATTAGAGCAACTTATAGTAGAACAAGTCTTCCTAGTAGTGACAGCTAAGGTCGTGTTCCTGACTTCCTTTGAGTCCACCGCAAAAATCGGAAATCACACAGAAACCAGCCATTGGTTGAGACACTGACAAACCTTCTCAGTTCACTTGCGGTTGATGCGTCCTACAAACAAAGCAAAAATTCCCCCGCTTAAAGCTCTTAATGAAAAGCCAACCCCTTTAAGCATAAATCATGCATCGAAATAATTCCTTTGGCAACTTTAAGCCACAGCACCCACAGCCGTCCGAATTGGTATTCATAGATTCATCAGCAACCCTCAGACAATAGGATCAGGAACTCCAATTGGTATCACTAGTCATTTTGCAGTCATGAAGCGCCAGCAAATCCCTCCGAACTGCAGAACCGAAAAAAAAACCGAACAGAAAGCAGACACAAGAAGAAACAATCCGAATTCGTCGTTCTGCAGCACTGGAGTCCGGCAAGGATATCCCATCTCAATTTAAGTTGCGGTTTACAGAGGCTATGTAATTGAATTAAAACTCTTGCCATGCCATCAACCACGAGAGAAGACAACGACGACGCTGCCCGGACCAAGAACGACCGAAAGAACACAGAACAAGAGCGACTGACAAGGGAGAACAGCAAAAGAAAAAAATGTGAAAATACTCCCAAACCGCATAAGATATGATCTCTCCAGAAAGTCCTTCGAGGGCGGGCGCACACACACCCCGGGCGGCGCTCCCACTCGGCGAGCACAAAAGGCGCAGCAAAGCAAACCGAATGAAAACAAAAGCTTCTATTTCAGGAGAGGACAGGCAAAGTGATGAACAGTGGTTGCGAGGAGGTGGAGGGCCGGTCGCTGGTAAGGAGGCGAATAAGAGTATCCAATGAAATCCTGAAATGCGGATTTGCAGAAAGGATGCCATCAATAAAAATTGTTTTCTAAAGAATAAAACTTTTTCCACCTCCTTCTCCGTCGCTGCCGACCCCGACAATCCTTTCGAGCAGCCACCACCCCACACCCACCCACCGGCCTCTTCGCTTCGATCTTCAATTCGATTTGCAAGGATTCCTGTCGGGGTTTTTTTTTCGCCCGCATTTTCGGTCTCTCGGAAGACGGACGAGTCGAAGGGACCACGATTGAAGTTTGCGGAATTAAACGAATGCACGGCTCTCTAATGGCCTACGGCAGCCGAGATTGCCGCCAACACGCGTCCAGGACGAAGCCACAGACCGCCCGCGGCAACGACGTCATGAATTCGTAATAATTGAACACGTTCCGTGCGCCCCGCTGCCGGTGGAGGCGAACAAACTTGCGGAAGCCGCAGAATAAGTTTAATATCCGAGCACTGATTTTTATTTGAAAGTTTTCACCCGAAACTTTCGCCTCAAGTCGTCCCCGCCATCAATCATCGGCTCTTGTGTGTTCGCCGAGGACCGGCCAACGAGACAAACTATTCCAGCGGATTAAATCAAACATCCAATCAAGACAGTCGCCAGTTGTGCGGCCGATTGCAAGTCAGCCTCTTGAGGCCAGCCGTGAGAATAATTCAATAAGACCGTCCTGCCGCCTGCCTCTTTTGAATGGAAACGAAACCCCACTCCGGGTGGCCCGTTGAGTGCTATTTTCAGCTGAATGGCTGATGAAAAAGGTCAGCCTTTGTGCGGCTGAAAGTCAGTAGTTAACAACACTAATACCCGGGCGTAGGTGCACAGCACTCACACACACACGCCAGAGAAAGCAGGAAGTGATGAATAGAAGGCCACCTGAATGCCAGAGGTTGCTGCAGTGTGTGAATGTAAGGAGTTTTCGATTCGAGAACACTTTTCAATTTGCTCCTTGAGTGAACGAAAAGTAAGGCTTCAATGAATAACCGATGTGGGCATGGGGTGGGGGTCGTCGTAGTCGTCGTCTGTTCATCTCTGCCATGTATGCTCGCTCTGTAATTGGTTTGTGAACTGTGCCATACCGGTATGCATGCACTTTGTTTGCTCGGCAGTCAAGAGAGAAACCTGGCTTGGGAGGAAGGCAAATTTCAATTGATTTTTCGATGGATTCTGGTTCTGAACGATGGATCTTGAGATGATTCCGGAATTGCTTGTGTTTCGGGGGTCACTTTGAGAGCGTAACCCCGTGAGACGCTGTGGCGGTGTCCTGGGATAGGTGCGGTCAAAAGAAATGCATTTTTCCTTGAAATTCAAGGCTTTAATGGATCTGATTTAGCTCTATTATGCGCCGCTTTGCTTGACGATGTGTCTGCCGTTTTGAAGGTATTTTCATTATGGACCGCCACGTTCTCGCTCAGTGTTCCATAATGGAAATGTTCCACACGGAGACGTTTTCCACAAACCGAACTTCTCACCGTCGTAGCCATACATTTGGTGGCATGCCGGGACTAAAAGGTGCAAGGTCGGTGCTTAAGAACCTCCCAACAAGGCTCCCGCCGCGTCTGTTCTAATAAAACACAATCCCTCAAGGTGATTCCTTCCGTCAGACAGTCCAATTGTTGACGTGGTTGATATCCGGTCAATCCTCACAAAAACATATTAAAACCTTGCTTTATAATAATAATATGGGTGGCGCTACAGCCCGTAGGGGGCCAGGGCCTAGCTTCTCAGCAACCACTCGTGTTGTGCGTGCTATTGTTCTCTCACGAGTGGAAGGGACCTACAGTTTAATGCCGAATCCGAACGGCCAAGTTTGATAAGCTTTTTATAGACAGAAGTACTCTTTGAGCATCGTCAGTAACTCGAAAGAGGTGGGGTCGTGAAAATTGTTTTCGTCGCACGGAGCAGGAATCGAACCTACGACGTCGAGATTGGGGTCGACGCACATACCCACAACGCCACGGGCCACCACAAAAAACCTTGCTTTGTTACTGGTAAATAGCAGCAATCAAGTCCATCAAGAAAAACAAAGCAGTGGGTATTGATGGCATCCCTGCGGAATAATTTCAAGCTGCGCCGAATGTATCAGAGAACTTGCTGCATCCGGTGATATACACAGTTTGGGATAACGAACAATTCCCGCAGGAGTGGAAAAGGGGGATGATCATCAAGCTCAAAAAAGGGAAGCTTTATGGAATGCGGAAACTGAGGAGGTATTTGCGTTCTTCCAGCATTATCCAAAAAAAAACAGCTCGAATAGTTCTGGAACGCATCAAAGAGCATTTAAATTCAACTCTCGATGTCGAACAGGCGGGTTTCTGCGCCGGATGATTCGAACTGAAGTAAGTGGCGGTCGCAAACGTATATGGAATAGACTGCATTGGAATGTATTCCTTAAACCATCCAGTGTTCCAAAATGACCTGACAAAAGGGTCGACCATGTGGCGTTCTGGCCATTTGCGTCGATGCCTCAACTCAGTTCAGTTCTTGACCCAAGCATCTGAATTTCAAGCTCTACCGCTTTCTAATCAATCATGGTGTTGTAAGAGATACTGTGACCATGCATGAGCTCCAATAAATAAAATAAACAGCAAAAACGGAAGTCATTCGACTTTTTTATTTCCAATCAGCTCTCCCTTCCGAACAATGCACAGTGTCGAGCAGGAAGTCGAAAAAGTGAGTAGTTAGGAAGTGTGGTCTATTCTAACCGTGGTGGCACCGAACTCAAAGTTAAACCTGCCTTAGGAATATTTTTTTAAACTATGCACGTGATCAAGTGGTTATTAATACCGCTAATTGTATAATATGATGTAGTGTAGAGGAAGAGATTTCTTTGCCGACCGAGTCTCCCAGAAACTCTCTGTAAGTTCGACGCCGCCTGCACAAACCATCGAAGAAAAATGAAGTCGTTGTCAAGAAGCCATCAAAGAAGCTGCCACTGATGTGCTGGGTTTCACGACACCACCCAGAAGGAACCCATGGTTTGACGACGAGTGCAGGCAGGTACATGCAGCCAAGCAGGAGGCCTACAAGGCAACGCTGCATCGAACAACGAGGGCTGTTCGTGAGCTCTACGAACAGAAGAGAAGGGAAGAGCACCGGCTTCTCAGAAGAAAAAAGAAAGAGCATGAGAAGCGCGCGGTCGAGGAGATGGAGAGGTGTTATGGCAGGAATGACGTCCGAAAGTTTTATCAAAGGGTAAAACAATTATCCAATGGATATAAAACTCGGACAGAAGCCTGTCGGGATGGAAATGGACATCTGGTAGTAGAGTCGCAGTTGATACTGAGAAACTGGAAAGATCATTTCTGCAGACTGTTAAACGGCGATGAGGACCAAAATACCGCTGTCAGGCAGAATGTTCCACTCAATCTGGACGATGACAGACGCGAATACCGTCCCCCAGACTTAGACGAGGTCAAGGTAGCAATATCAAGACTGAAGTCTAACAAAGCTGCTGGAGCGGACGGTTTGCCCGCTGAAATATTTAAGGCAGCTGGAGATGATCTGGTAGGCCGCATGCACCAGCTCATCTGCAAGATATGGTCGGAGGAAGGCATACCCGACGAGTGGAATCTCAGTATCGTTTGCCCGATCCACAAGAAAGGAGACCCCTTCAACTGCGCCAACTATCGAGGGATCAGTCTTCTTAACATCGCGTATAAGATCTTCTCTGCCGTTTTGCGTACCCGCCTGAAGCCGTTCATTAATAATCTGATAGGTCCATATCAGTGTGGCTTCAGGCCAGGAAAGTCCACAACAGACCAAATCTTCACACTACGGCAGATCCTGGAAAAGACCCAAGAAATGCAAATCGACACTCACTATCTGTTCGTCGATTTCAAGGCATAGAGACGAGCTATACAACGCCATGTCTAGTTTTGACATTCCTGCCAAACTCGTCAGGCTGTGCAGGATGACGATGGAGAACTCTCGCTGCTCCATCAAGGTCGGTAACGAACTCACCGAGACCTTCAATGTCAAAAAAGGTTTTAGACAAGGCGACGCACTGTCATGTGACTTCTTCAACATCGTGTTGGAGAAGATCGTGCGAAACTCACACGCCAACACTAGAGGCACGATCTTCCAGAAGTCCGTGCAATTGTTAGCAAACGCCGATGACATTGACGTGATTGGCAGAACTCAGCGAGCCGTCAGTGAGGCTTTGATGGAAGCGGCTAAAATGGGTCTGAGACGGAAGCGGCTAAAATGGGTCTGGCGGTGAATGAGGGCAAAACGAAGTATATGCTGTCCTCAAAAAAGGACATACAACATCGACGTCTTGGACAGAGCGTCACAATGGGCAGCTATAACTTCGAGGTAGTCAAGGACTTCACTTACCTCGGCTCCGGAGTAAATTGTACAAATAACATCAGTACCGAGATCAAGCGTAGCGTAGCGATAACTCTTGCCAACCGCTGTTTCTTCGGGCTCAAGAGGCAATTGAGTAATAGAGCCCTCTTTCGAAGAACCAAGTTGACTCTATATAAGACCTTGATCATCCCAGTCCTGCTATAGAGGCATGGACAATCTCGAAAGCGGATGAAGAAGTCCTAGGTCTCTTTGAGAAAAAAGTTCTACGCACGATCTTTGGTCCTGTTTGTGTTGACGGGCTCTGGAGGAGAAGATTCAATCACGAACTGCACGGGCTGTACAGCGACATGAGCCTAGTTAGGCGTCTACGGATTCGACGCCTACGGTGGCTAGGTAATGTAGAGCGTATGGACACCACAGCTCCGGCCCGAAGAATCTTCGAATCCGAACCTGTCGGGCAACGCAACAGAGGACGCCCGCGTTTAAGGTGGCGCACCCAAGTGGAGAAGGACCTCAACCAACTTGGTGTGCGAAACTGGAGACAGCTAGCCAGAGATCGCGCTAGTTGGAGAGGCATGTTGGTTGAGGCCCAGGTCCACCCCGGACTGTAGCGCCACACAAAGAAGAAGAAGTAGAGGAAGAGATGGAGAGGAGGTACCTGTGCATATTGGTCTAAAATATCTGCGGCTTCTAGTCTGGGGGAAATATTGAGCTGTTAAGAGCATTCCGCGCACGAGATGGCGCACACAAGTGGAGAAGGTTCACCCCAGACTGTAACACCAATCACAGAAGAAGAAGACTGATGGGCATTACTAGCGAGATGTGTGTTCCGGGTGAATTCAAAGAGAGAAACAATGCAGTTGGCAAAGAAGACACTGCACGCACCAGACCAGATATGTTCGCTGTATTCACGCTTGGGGCGAATAAATGCCTTGCAAATTGAAGCCAAATAAGAGGGATTGAAATATTCCGTGCATCGGTTAAGGAAACAATCCTATTAAGAACTGGCAACCTTTTTAAGGTTTGAACTAAGTTGTGACTATTCCGCTCCAACATGCAATCGGTGTTCCTCTATGTATGCAGTACCTGGGAGGTGGATGGTAATACTAGTCGAAACTGTGTACCATTGACAGACTGAGAGCGAGCGAGGAACCTGCGAACATCTCTATAAATTAAACTCAATGTTTGCTTGTTTGTTTGTCATTTATAGAGTCTTAGGAGGCCCATGGCGTTGTGGGTGTGTACGTCGACCCCAGCGCTCTTGAACCTCGACGTCGTAGGTTAAATACCTGGTCTGCACAGCAAAATGATTTTCACGGCCACTCTCTTTCAGCTTAGCACTCTGATTCTAACACCCTCTTAGCTGCATTATTGGTGTTCATTCCCTATCAATGGATTCGATGGATTTTTGACGTCCTGACTACAACCACGTCCCTTAGTAATTTGCAGTCATCTATTCACCTTGGCCCGTGGCGTTGTGGGTACGTGCGTCGACCCCAACCTCGACGTCGTAGGTTCGATTCCAGCTCTGAGCGACCAAAATAATTTATATAATTATATATACACGGCCCCACCTCTTTCGAGTCACTGACAATGCTCAAAGAGTATTTCCTATCTCGAAAAAGCTTCTCAAACTTGGCCGTTCGGATTCGGTAAAAGGTCCCATTCACTTGTGAGAGAATAGTAGCACGCACAGCGCGAGTGGTTGCTGAGAAGCTGACTATTTAGGGGCTGTAGCGCCACGCATATTATTACATTATAACAGTCTTAAATGGTAAGAGACGAAGTACTGATGTATTCGGTAACTGTGTTTAGAATTGTCAGGGAAAGGTTTTGGTACATTTTTTTTTATTTTTTGTAAATGCATTGCAACGAGCGCCTAGAGCAACTAGTAACTAAATAAAGGAGAAAATGGCAGTGAATTGGTAATACGCTACAAAACGATGGCAACGCCATTGTGATCTACCCACGCAAGCAGAATACTGGTACGTCATAGGCAGACGTCGCGTATAACAGTTGAAAAGCAATCTTCTTTAGGAGTAAGTGGGGGGAGAACTCCGAACGAAATAGTGCTCCGCCGCGATTGTCACCCTATGCACCAGAGTTGAAAAACACTTCAATCATTTGAAAATGCAATCTCTGAAGTTAAGGAAAGAATTACCTTGTTTTGTGATTCAATCAATTGACTTCGTTTGGGACTTCTGGACTTCAGCATCGAAGTCAACATTCATTTTAAGGTTTTGATTGGATCAACTTACTCCTCTTCCTCTTAACTCAAAAACACATTATACTCCATATAAATTGTTATGCCTGATTCGATCTGACTTGTTCATACACACACTGAATTCGAAAAGAAAAAATTGTTGAATTCCCAAAGACTGCATCGAACATTTTTCCCAAAAACGGATGACCTCAAGTGAACGGTGTCTTCAGTCGATTTCGACTTGCATTCAATTGACTTCAAATCAAAAGACTGGTTATAATGATTGTTCCAATCAAGACTCCAAAAGGAATAATGATTTCAATATTGCAGTCTACATCTGAAAGTGAACTCAGGAATTGAAAAATCCCAGACATGTCAAGTCAATTGAATTTTTAAAATCAAAAGATTGCAGTCTTTTTGAACTCTGTAGCCCAGCAAGTTACGTGAGTGCACAGACATGTGTTCATATCGACGTATACCATAGACGTAACGTACGCACAGACGTTACATGTGGCAATATTTAGGAGAGTACTAGCTTGTGGTGGCCCGTGGCGTTGTGGGTACCCCGACCTCAACGTCTTAGGTTCGATTCGTGGTCTGTGCGACAAAAATAGTTTTCACAGTCCCACCTCTTTTGAGTCACTGCCATTGCTCAGAGAGTATTTCCTGTCGCTAGAAAAAGCTTCTCAAACTTGGCCGTTCGGAGTCGGCATAAAACTGTATCTCCCATTCATGAGATAACAATAGCACGCACAACACTATTGGTTGCTGAGAAGCTAGGCCCTGGCCCTTTACGGGCTGTAGCGCCACCCATATTATTATATTATTATATTACGATCTATTGCTAGCAGAGAGCAGAGCTATGCAGAGAGCCACAGTTTCTGCAGGCATCCATAACTACGACCAATTACCAAGTTTGTGTGATTGTAACCAGAAAGATCATGACTAACAACATATCCAAGGCTAGTAGTATACTCGACTGCCTTTACTGAGAGTTTTTGAGGTCTATGTCAGGTGATAGATCGAGATCGGAATAACTTGCGATTTTTTTGGATTTAATTGTTATCCACTGTTGATTGACTAAAAGTAGATTTGTTTCCGATCGTCCTTCATTTGGTAAGCAGGTTCGTAGAGATCAGCAAACGGTTTGAAAACATCAGTATATATTGCAAGCACGTTTGCACACAGAAGGAAGATCGTTGATGAAATTGCAGAAGAGTATTGGTCCTAATAGTGAACCCTGAGGAACGCCTAAGTGAACGTCCATAAAGGATGAAATGTTTTCTTCCAAAAAAACGAAAAAAAACGTCTCAATGAGCTTACGGAGTAAGAGAAAGAAATGCTGAACCGGCGCGATTGTCACCCTATGCATCTGGAACGGTGAAGGGACACAATTACGAAAGTAAGTATAAAGCAGCCAGCCCCGTCTGACTAAAATTGCACTCACGCCATCATCAAATCACGATACTCACAAGTCACTACAACAGCACAAGTCCTGAGCACAGCAGCTTGTTTGTTTTCAAAGTGTCCGATCAAGGCATGCAACTGCTATAAATGTCAAAACTCCATTTTCCAAGTTTACTAAATACTCGCACCGGCTCCAGAAGAGAGAATCGAATTTCAAACTCACCACCTACCTCCCATTCTCGGAAGAAATCGATTGCATTCTGGCTGGAGGAAAACTTTGCACTAACCAATGTCAATCAAATGAACATGGCTCCATCGAAAGGATAATGTGAACATTTGCTGCTCCTGCTCCTGCTCTCGGCTCCCGCTCTGCAGAACATAAAGTCAAACAATTCAGAGCACTCACCATCTGTCAGAACACTCTTGACAACTCTAATCCTCCTGAATTTATGTCTTCTCCTAAAAACCGAATACCCTGCTGCCACCACCCAGCAGGAGGGGCAGAAAGAAAGGAGATATTCAAAACAATAAACCATAACCCACTGCCTGGCTGGATGGATGGGTGGGTGGGTGATGCTGGTGGTGGTGGTGGTGGTGTATAAATCTTTTCAACCGGAAATGGTTCTCCAATCGATGACGTCCATATCAATTCACCCGGCAGAGGGCTCCCACGAATCCATCCACCCCACAGTCAGCCGTGATCCAGCTCTCTCCTCATTGTTGTATTATAGCGGATATCGATTGTGTGTAACACAACCTTCGATTACAAATCATTTTCGGATATCGCTCGCTTTTTCACTCCCGCCACCCCACCTCGATGGGTGGGAAAATTCCGGGAAATACAGAGATATAAAACAGACGGAGAGGGGGACACACAACAAAAAAAGGAATAAATATCCACCTAATTTTTTATTCACTGCGGGATGGCGGCAACAAAAGGAACGACGAGATGCTGCTGCCACTCTGATTTCGGTTCGGGATCCTGATTTCGCGCGATTCGCCGGTAATTGGCGAAAGAGAAGCGGCGCAAAAGGAAGAAAGAAGAAATTAGCATAACGCCACACCAAGTCACCGCACTTCGTCGACTGGATGGTGGGTGGCCCCACGCGAGGCAATCGAAGAACAGACAGACGCTCGGCTCGGTCTCGCTGAGTGCGATTGATTGATTGAGCAGCTGATTAAATTCTCAAGGAAGCCATAATTAGTGTCAGGATAAATGAGAGGAGAGTGCTTTCGTTGCTTTTGGATTGGACGCGTGAAGCAGGTCGCGCAGCACCAACAAGGACTGCTTCATCAATTCGATATTTTTTTCTTTTGAGTAATTCGCAAGTCCTTTAGAGGGGCGATGGAGACGCCGCGTTTCCTTGCAATCAATCGACTGACTGGAGGGCGTGGGGGCTTTCCGCTGAGAGTAATTAAGAGGGAAGTGCTTGAGAAATGCTGCAGCAGGCGCAGGGGGATGTGGTGGATCGGAATTCACGCCTAATTGGCCTGGAGTTCGTTGTCAAATTACACTCGAATTTATGCAGTGCTTCCTGCGCCTCCAAGCAGCCGAGTGTGACGTGTCCTTGAAGGCGTCCAGCCCAAGGACGGACTACTAGCTGGAGAGGACCATCGCAATTGTGGGGTGTGTCGGTTCGCATGCTGCCCGAGGTTCGAAGACGCAGCTCAGGACAATCGCAATTGTGGGGTGTGTCGGTTCACATGCCCAAGCCTGCTGCCGGAGGTCCGAAGACGCAGCTCAGGACAATCGCAATTGTGGCGTGTGTCGGTTCGAAGACGCAGCCCACGACGCCCACGCCCACGCGCACTCGCCTCTGCGGGAGCAACGTACGCTTGCTTGTGATTTCTGTTTGTTACGTCAACGCGCCTCACTTTACGACCGCACCACTCTCTCCACATCTTCATTCGCCCTCAGTGGAGCGCGGCGAGCCCAGTTCAACCTTTGCCACTGGTCCTGGTGCAGTTTACTGCCTCGCAGGCATATGCCGCACTAGATGCGACACGAACCCACCCCCTCCTCGCTCGGTTTTTATGCGCTCCTTTCTGGTTGAAAATAAAAATTTACTACAAATTGCAATGACAGCCACGTCAATGGTGGTGGCACCAGGCATCACCACCACCACCCCGCCGCCATCATCATCAGTGCCGACGTGACGGGCGGCACGGCTACTGATGCCAGTGATGCTGCTGCTGATGGCGATGACGATGACGATGACGATGACAATGACGACGATGATGCCGCTGATGATTCCGTGCCAACATTGGCCGGAAGACCTAATTTCATTCTGACCTGTTTCCATCCACCACCCCACTCAGCCGCCAGATGAGTGTGCACACAGGACGAACCCCATCGGGGCGGCACGGCGTCGTCGGTGTGTAAGAAAGCGACTTGAACGCAATCCTGCATCGTTATCATACTTTTGCGTCATCGTTAAATATTTAAGATTGTAATTTATGTGGAGCTCGGCGTTTGTGTCCCTTTTTTGCGCTGGCGGCGGAGATGGAGGTGGTCTCCTCCAGCCGGTATGTTGTTCCAAGCTGTTATGCAAGACAGGTAAGTGCTTGTAATAATTTTACCTCATAATATTCGGAACGAGGCACTCAACTGCGAGTGCGAGAGCAGCGCCGTGATGCCGTGGCGATGATGCGAGGAGCGCCCTCAGTTGATTATGGACGGGGGCGGTGCCGGTGGTGCTGGTGAGTGTTAATGAAGGGGTCCATGCTGTTGTCGGTGTTGTGTTCTTCTTCGCCTCTTTTTTCTGGTCCCCCTTTTTTTGATGCGATGCGAGTGGGCTGGAGGATGAGGTTGGCAGGCTAATAGTGGGCGTTTAAGGGTTGACAGTGGTAAATTAATTATGAATCAAGGGTTAGAAAGCAGAGAGGACATAACGGTGATAATGTATACAAGAGAGCTCGATGGTGGAAAGTGATTGTGTACAACAGTGTTATTGGTTAAGGACTGTTTGTCATTCAACTAGTAGGCCGGTCGTTCAGGCATAAATTAGGATGTCGTTTTGAGTGTTTGCCTAAATTCGTAATTTTTATGATTGGAACATATGCGAGGTGAGTGGTTGTGCTGCCAAATTGGATGCGTGAATTTCAAGATTTTTGGAAGGACATGCGGTCGTTGGGTTCGCTGGGCGTGAGATATGTTTGCGGAGGTGTGACTCGGAGTGTTGAGGTTGTGGTTTGAAGAAATCGCCTCTGAAAGAATGAGCGGGTACGTGCGTGTGTATATAGACGCGTTCAATTTTGATTGTGTTACTTGCGTACAAGCAACCAGTCCCTCTTTGGGTGGAAGCCGTGTTGGTGGATAAGACATACAGACGAAATTCCTGAGAGCGGTGGTGGTCGATAGAGAGAATTTTGAAAATTACTTTGTTCAAGATTCCTTGAGCTCAGCCTAAACAACGAAAACTGCCCGTTCTATGTAAAAGAAGTAGATGTTGTGGCAATGCACGTGAAATCAAAACAAGCTGTTAATGCGAACTGTGCACCTGGACATGAGGCTGCATCATCCGAAACTCACGAAATAACACTAACACGACTAAATACAAGAGGTCGATTGCAATCACATGCGAGTGATGATGATGATTGACCGAAGTGACAATGGAATGATCCTTCAGAGCTCTATTTTCAATTCTGAATTGAAAGGGAAACTCTCTAAACACGTCTTATGTTGTAGATTCTACAGGGAAGTGGTTCAATATACACCCCGCCCGAATGATGGGTATGAGCTGCTGTACCAATTGCGGTCTGCTGGGCACTTGGAACGCATATCTACATTTCATCGCTCCTTATTTTAATTGTCATCAAATTGTGCCTCCTATTGCCTCACGTGTTTCGCTGTGCGCTTGCAATTTTTGTTTCATCCGTTCTTCGCTAACGCCGTGTGATATTTTGATGTCTGTTCTACACTATAACGCTGCAGCCTATGCCAAATCACCGAATTGTATGGTTGCCCACGACAACGACATACGGCGAGAGACAGCGAGGCTGACAGCACGTGGTGACACGGAATCCGAAGATATTACAAGGCCTATTGTGCAAATGAAATGAGCTCAACGTGCAGTGGAACAAATATTATCATCTCCGTAGGTAAGTAGGCACGGAATAACGTTAAAGGAACTATCAAAAGACCTTTGCGGAGTCATACGTATGCCCAGATTTACAATCGCCGCAAACTAAAAAACCGAATCAAATCGTTCACCGAAGAATGTTTTGGTGACAGTTCGGATTCTAGCATTGCCTCTTCCTCATGTGCAATCATGACACCGACTCACGAAAGCATACTCAATCCTGAACCGCACTCTCATCACAACCTGGACGGTATAATTCGAGATTCAAAACAATTCAGTAGAACAACCTTCCTTGCAACAGTAACCTTTCTGGAGAAAAGCCTGAACAACGGCTGGATGGCAGAGTTGGCTGTTACGATACATAACAAACTGAAGTAGACGAAGAAGAGAGAGGATCCTCCTCACAATCGTTGCCAATGTCCCAGCTTCTGTCGATTGAGATGCAGGACCATGGGAGAATTTTTCTTCCAGTACACCCAGGAACTTAAAAATATCACCTTGGCTCATGTGTACAGGTTCATCATGATGTCTGGCTGGCTGGATGAAGAAAGAACGTCATCAACGGTCTCACTGAGTACGACTAGGGTGTAAGGAGAAACTTCAGTCTTCTCTCTGGTGCACACGACCATGAGCGTCTGCCCACATTCCAATCCAATCCCATTATCATGTGGGAACTCCATCATTTGTGGCTAGAAAATGTGAGAGAATGGCTTCCAAAACTCAAGGCTCAATTCAGACATGAGAATATGCAATCTGATGCCCAAAATGTTAACATTGTCATTGGACATCTCGATGAGACTACAGCTTCGGCAGTGTAAGACGTCATTATCAATCCAGGCATATATTCGTTAAGTTTTCATTCTGACCATCTCGAGATAGACAGGCTAGGCTTGGCTAAGCCATCTCCTGCCGATCATGTCCCATAGCATGGAGTCTCTTAATCTTTAGATAATTTTTCAAAGCCGGACCAGACGCTTTCAGTAGGAATCTCTAGTACCAAGTTTTGTAATAAGCTTCTATTTCTCCATCTTAGTGAAGTGGTGAATACGATTAAGGTGTAAAGAGAAACTTCAGTCTTCTCAGAATTGGCGCACACTATCCACATTCCAATCCAGTTCCATGATCATATGCGAACACCATAAATGTTGGCTAGAAAATGTGAGAGAATAGGGTGATCTCCTGACGATCATATCCATAGCATGGAGTCTCTTACTGTATTTCTCTATCCAGGTGAAGTGGTGAGGCTTACCTAAGACCTCTGATGTTCTTATCAGCAGCGGCCCAGTAGACTCAATAGACGATGATTGACAGTAGGTACACGTTCACCTCTCCGCGACCTTTATACTCCCAGTTGGGAACCTACTTCAAGCTTTCAGGCGGGTCTCAGAGTGTCCTCTTGGTCAAGCTCTGACCGGCAATGTCATAAAACTAGTCGAATATGTAAAAATATGGCGCTACAGCCTGTAGAGGGCCAGGATCTACATTCTCGAACTTCTGTGTTGGAAAAGACCAACAATTTCATGTCGAATCCGAACGGGGAAGTTTGAGAAGGAAGTATTATTTTGAGCATTGTCAGTGACTCTAAAGAGGTGGGACCGTGAAAAGAAAACAATTTTTTGCGCTCAGACTAGATGATGCGGATATGTGCCAAATCTATATTTCAATTAGAGCACTTTCCATATATTCCCTTGTTCACGAGCTTGAAAAAGTCGAAACCGTTATTTTTATGAGCACTGGAGTAGGAGTTTTCCTTTAACCGGTAGCTCTTAGCTCAAGATCTTAGTCGCCTCTTACAACTTTCATGCCTTACCTCGGGTATGTTCTACTTTTCATATCCAAATGGCGAGAGATTAGAACAGCTGGCTTAACAAATCGAGGCAATAACCATTAATCGCAGGATGAACAGACCAAAGACACACTCTCGCGGCAGGGAGAAGACGCACTACAACAACATTGATCGAGAAAAATAGAGACAACAAACGATATCCTGTTTTTACTATCCTCATTGTCAAAAACGTGAAAATTAACAACTTGCCCAAAGAAATCTGTTCGAAACAGCCGGGAATGTTGGTTTAGTAAAGGCCGACTTCACGACGCCGCCCAATGCACCACCTTGTCAGCTCAATGTCCTTCACGATAAAACTTCACTGGAAAACCTTGATCCCATCATTTGTAAAAAATCAGGTGTAAAAGCAAAATTTAAAAGAATATCGATCGGAATCCACAAAACTTTTCCATCGCCAAAAAAAAAACTTGTCAGCTCAATGTCCTGCCGCACGTGACACCCGCCCAAAGACAGAACTGGAATGAGTTCATAAACAAGTGCGCTGTCCCTGTGGCTCGTCGTCAGCAGTAGAACCCGAAGAGAGGGTGTAACGCTCCAAGGATTATCTTGTAAGCATCCACTCGACTCCGAGCGTCACACAGCTTGCTCTCGTGTTGTCGCCTTCGGATTACAGGGCGAAAAGTTACTGCCTAATAATAAGCACGTACACCTTCGCATTCACTCATCCATAGACCAGCAGTACAGCGGGGGCGGGTGGTCCTTGTAGACCTGCTCAGCGTAGAGCAGTCGCCCCCTCGGGGGACACACACATTCTTGCTGTTGTCAGATGCTGTGTCTCAGGAAATTATGCATCTCTTAACATTTCGCACACAAATGTCAACATTTCGGTTTCGGTTGTGCTCGGTCTCGGGCCTCTTCCCTTTTGTTGTGCTGTGTGTCGTCGAGCAGAAGGGACTGAGTCTGAGAGAAGCGGCGGCACTCGCACTCCGGACTCACCTTTCGAGCACCGAGCTGGCGACCGCCCCGGGGGACTGATTTTATTTTTGGAACCTAGTTATCCTTGTTCAATTGTCCTGCTCCTAGTGGCTTCGCCTTCGTCGCATTGTTTGACAAAGAAGTAGTTCACCGGTGGCCAAGGGAGGGCGGAGATCCTTGCGAGTCCTTGTGAATCCTTGTGAATCCACCGCCTGTCTCCTGGCCAAACAAAGGACGCTGGGAATTCTGTGTTTACTTCCAAGCTTGTGCCCCGCTGCCGCTGCTCTTTGGTAGTTCAATGAAACGTCCTCCGCCGTGGGTACTACGCGCGGCCGAGGCAATTTGCCTTCCGCCGAGGACGGCGGCGGCTGCACGAGTGGGGCTGACATGGTAAAAGGGAAATGTGGCACACTGTTACTTTTGTTTGCCAAAATAGGACATTATGTGCCGAAAATATCAAATTTACGGTGCCCGGGGGCCGGGGTGACAGTAGTCGGCGCTCGAACAAAGTGTGCTCACATCCTTGGAGCAGTGCTGCCCCCTCCCGCCGAAAGTTGTCACGCAATTCCATGTGTACTCGTTCCACCAGCGTGGGTGTGCGGGAAAGGCACGGCCTTGGTGGCGCGCCGGGGAGCTTTTAAGGACACACGTATGGATTTTAAAATTTGATACGCTCACAGCATTAGGTGTTACGTAGCTGCGAATTATTGATCAATTGAATTAGACACATATGCGCGCAGAGGTGCCTCCGCGCCTGGAAAAGGGCTCGGAGATCAAAAGGATCCCTCGGCGAAGTGTAGGCTCAGGAATGCTGACTTGACTTGCTCGGGGCATCACTACTTTCCACGAGGAGACGACGGCTGAGTTTGAGGACACGCTCCGCATGTGGGTACACGTCTGCCCGCTGGGGCGGCTTGGTGGTGGGGGCATGATTGAAATACTTAGTTGCTGCTATACCACCTTGGGGCGTGTGGAACGAACACAATGTGCTTCATGTTGAAATTTTGTTTTCAATTTCTGGGAAAAAGTTTGGCTTTGTTCCCGGGGATTTGCCGGACGAACTTTGTGTTGTTTTCGGCTGCTGATGAGGGGGCGAACTGTCACAGTTATTCTTCCAACTATTTGGGCAGCACGCGTGTGTGTGCGGGTGCGAGTGCGGTAATGGCAATGGGGTGTCTTTAATTAAGTTCTAGTTAGTTTCTGCTTTAAGCGAATGGAAGTTCATTTCAGCGAGAGTGCTTGCTGCTGATGTGGGTATCTGATTTTGGCTCGAGAATGTGGTGAAAATTGGACGGAGGGAAGTTTAAAAAGCTCTAGTGTATGGATCTAGTCCCCGACTTACACTGATAACATGAAAAAGGCCAAATCTCTTACAGACCATGTGCATACACGTTTGAGAACGTCTTCGAAGTTGTTGAGCAAGGCTTCCATTCCGAGTGCCTTTTAGAGTGACAATTGGGGCTCCGCTAACAAGCATTTGCAACCTCAGTCAGTCAGTCAGTATGGGCTGCGCTTTACTAGAAGTTCGAGTCTCCCCGTCCTTTATGTTTGTGGACCACAAGATCAGCTCCCTGAATGTGTTTGCCTGCACTCTTTGCCAAAACAGAAGAAGAGGCAATGTTTCCATAGTTCGTCGATTGTTACTCCAATCAAGGTTGAAATTTCTGAGAGCTGCATGCAGACTCCACCAAAAAACTGAGTTGGGTTGAACATGCGATCTTGCCTTACTCAGTTGCCATATTAATGTCCGTGTTCTTAGCTTTGCTAGAACAAGGACATGATCCGAGTCCATGTTGGCTGTTTGGACAAAGAGACTAGTGGGGTCGATCGCAATGTGTGGTCAATCTGTTTGACGGTTGATTGATCAGTGCCCGCCAGGTTCCTTTGTGAACGTTGTGGTGAGTGAACCGCGTGTTGGCTCACCTCGTGCCTTATTGGATGTCGTATCGTATGGTTTTAGCAAAGAGATGTCCTTCTTATCCAGCTTTGTGTTGAAAGAACGATCGTAGTCTCGACATTGGGGTATTGATCGTCAATATTAAAGATGTCACTACTTTCATTCTTGTCATGCGTGTGCACAATTCGGGCAGCTGTTCCCTGCACTCTTTGCTTAAGTCTCCCTCCTCACACAACGATTGCACATCCGATTACGCGCCCCTCTCTGTTGCAGTCACCGTTGTAGATGTTGCAGTTTTTCATCCGGCCATCGCACTTCCTAGATGGCGGTGATTTCTGCTTTACATTAGTCAACGGTCTCGTCGAGGTCTTCGGCTGCACGTGTCTTGTTAAGGGATCTCACATACCACAGAACAGAAAATCATCTCCGAAAGTCGTCGTTGCCTAAACTGATTATGAGCTTGTTCACCACCATCCGTAAAGAGAGGTGAGCCATGCTAAAGACACAACTCTCTCTCGCTCTCTTGAGGTTAACGACAACTTCCCCGCGAAATTGGGTACCCGATCTTTAAAGGCTAAGCATAGATGCCTATACCACTTTAAAAATAGTGTCTGCTCCGCAAAGAATTTCTAGGTGTCCTACAATGTTCCCTTCTTTCAAGTTGTAGGTTCTCTGTGAAGTTAAGGCTTGTTTTCCAGCTTCAGCCGGTAACATGTAGTTGTGAAGAGTTCTGTACTATTAGCGCTACAGCCTGTTGAGGACCTACTTTCTCAGCAACCACTCGAGTTGTGGGTGCTTTTGTTCTGTCACGAGTGGAAGGTGCCTACAGCTTTATGCCGGGTCCAAATGGCCAAGTTAAGAAGCTTTTTCTAGACGGAAGTACATTTGAGTATTTTCAGCGACTCGAAAGAGAGAGGACCGCATTTTTTTTTTCGTACAGACCAGGGATCGAACTTAGAACGTCGAGGTTGAAGTGTCACGGGACAACCACTAAGTGTTCGATATTGCTTCCACTAAACTCTGATCTAACTTGGATCCCTTTCAATGTGTTCCCCCTCGACTTTGTCATTTTCGTACCTTGGCTTCTTCTTCTTCTCCTTTGTATGAAGCTACAGTCTGGGGTCCACCTGGGCCTCAACCAACAAGGCTCTTGAACTAGCGCGATCTCAAATTAGTTGCCTCCAGTTTCGTACACCAAGTTGATTGGTTAGTTGGTTACCTTGGCTGCAAGGAGAAAATGTTCCGAGTCGATGTTGGCTTCTTGGAATGTTCGAACATCGAGAAGACTGGGAGAGTGTCTGACTACTTACTTACTTAAGGTGGCGCTACAGTCCGGGGTGGACCTGGGCCTCAACCAACAAGCGTCTCCAGCCAGCTCGATCTTTAGCTAGCTGTCTCCAGTTTCGCACGCATGGTTGGTTGAGGTCCCTTTCCACTTGCGTGCGCCACCTGAGTCGCGGTCTTCCTCTACTGCGCCGTCCCTCGGGGGTGGATTCGAAGACTTTTCGGGCCGGAGCATTGGTTTCCATCCGCTCTACATGACCTAGCCATCTCAATCGTTGCATCTTCACTCTTCTGGCCAAGTCGATGTAGCTGAACAGCCCGTATAGTTCGTCGTTGTATCTCCTCCTCCACTCACCATCTATGCAGACGGGACCGAAAATCACCCGAAGAATTTTCCTATCGAAGCAACCAAGAGCTGCTTCATCCGCTTTTGACAGAGTCCATGCCTCCGCACCATATAGCAGGACTGGGACGATTAAGGTCTTGTAGAGCGTTACCTTGGTTGTTCAAGAGAGGGCTTTGTTCACCAATTGCTTTCTTAGCCCAAAGAAGCACCGATTGGCAAGAGTTATTCTTCGTTTGATTTCAGCGCTGGTGTCGTTCTCTGAGTTGATAGCGGTTCCTAGGTAGACAAAGTTTTTAACTACCTCAAAGTTATATCTATCTGCGGTGACGTTCTGACCGAGACGTCGGTGTTGGGTGTCCTTTCTTGTTGACAGCATATATTTGGTCTTACCCTCGTTTACCGCTAAACCCACCTTCGCGGCCTCCGTTGCAATACTCACAAAAGCGCCTTTGTCATCACGCTGCGTTCTTCCGATAATGTCAATATCGTCGGCATATGCGAGTAGTTGGACGGACTTCTGAAAGATTGTTCCTCTGGTGTTGGCGTTTGAGTTTTGAACAATTCCTCACAAACGGACACAAACGGACGAGTTTGGTAGGGATGCCAAAACTAGACATTGCTCTGTATAGCTCGTCTCTATAAATGCTGTCATACGCAGGTGGGGTATCGATTTGTTGCTCCTGGGTTTTCTCCAAAATCTGCCGGAGTGTGAATATTTGGTCGATGGTGGATTTTCCTGGCCTAAAGCCACACTGGTATGGACTGACCAAGTTGTTGACGAATGGCTTTAGGCGTTCACACAGTACGGCAGATAATATCTTATAGGCGATGTTAAGGAGACTTATCCCCCGATAGTTGGCGCAGTCAAAGGGGTCTCCTTTCTTGTGGATCGGGCAAACAATGCTGAGGTTCCATTCATCGGGCATGTTTTCCTCCGACCATATTTTACAGATGAGTTGGTGCATGCTCCTTACCAAAGAGTGTCTGACTAGACGGTTGATTAATTTGGACACCGCTAGTCACCTTCATCATTGTTGAGGTGTGGGAACCGCGTGCTTGATACAGAGTGATTACGTCTCATGACAAAGTCCACCAGCCATAACATACCAGTTATCGGAGCGTGCAGGCTGTCCCGATGATTTTAGCAAATTAGTCTTCTCTTTCGATGCTGTGCCGTTTCTAGTAGATCATAGAAGCTGTTGTCCTCTTTCGTGGCTTTGACGCAAATCAGGCTGATGTTCCCGAATGAGGGGTTAGTGAGGAGACGTTCTGTGAGCAATGTCACAGTCTTGTTAGTGCCACATATAAGACGTCCTGCAAAACCGGCGAGGGAGTGGAGGAAATGTTCCGCGATATATCGAATATCCTGGTCGAAGCGAATCGCTCCAAGATAGAACTGCAGGCACTGCAGCAGCATGGCTTTAAGATCAACCCAGCCGACGAACCGCCAGAGGACGACGGAAACTGCATTTGTTAGTTTTGGTTACTCGTCGCGCTGTCCGGCATGCATTATTAGTTGTTACAAATTATTCTCTTTTTGTACTCGGAATGAAAGGAATGCTTATTTATTTTTAGTTATTTTTTTTAGATTAACCGTCCTCATGTGCAGGGCATCCACCTCTAGTAGATTATGTTCCACATGACAGACAAAGCCTAAGATTACTAGCCCAAATCTGACTTGGAAAAAATTTCGCGCCTCACTCTCTGTTGCAGTCGCCGTAGTAAATGTTGCAGTTTTCGACCCTTGCCGTCACATTCTGTCGCTGTTTCTGAGTAGTTTCTACTTTAAAACAGCCCAGGGCTAGTTCTTCGGCTGCATGTCTTTGAAGATATCTTAATCGAAAGTCGTTGTCCTTGTTTCGTTTGATAGGGTCGTCAATAGCAGTCTATCCAAGGAACACGCCTCACGTGATCAACCTCCGAACAACATTTGTTTTTCGTGCCTAGAGATGTCTCTCGATTGCATCCGGTGTCTATAACCTCGCTGAGGCTATACGCGCTTCTGCTCACACTGAGGCTGTACGGCTCATCCGTCGCTACCTCCATTGACAGAACCCGATCGACTGTTAGAAAGATTCTTGACACCAGAGCTGAGTATTGACGTATGCCTCTAATTGAAGCTCACATCTGTTGCCTGACATATTTTGTCAGTCCTGCTTTATGGAACTGAAAGCTGGACGATAAGCAAAACTGCAGAGCTGATTCTTAGTGCCTTCGAAAGAAAAATTCTCCTTCGGAAATATGGTCCCGTCTGCGAGGAAAAGACACAACCGCGAATGCCACAAGCTGTCCAAGGGTGTGGATGTAATCCGGGTCGAGCGAATGGACAACAACGCTCCAAAAGGGTCTTCGAATAGGAGCCTCCTGGTTCGAAAAGGAGAGCAAGACCGAACCTCCGGTACAGAGGCCAAGTCATCGCGGATATGCGACATCTTAGCCATGATGACTGGAAGCAGCGACCGTCACCGATGGAAGGCAGCAATTGCTCAGGCTCGGACCTTCACGGATCGTCTGCCTGATAAGTTAGTAAGTAAGCAGACACTGTTCTACGGCAATTTAGTCTGAGGGTTCAGTGTAAGTCGCAATAAGGTGCCGAAAGAAGAGTAAAGTAATTTTGAGTGTTCAGTGAACTTGGTAACCCACAGGATACTTTAAAATGTTCAGCCAGTCTCTCCAACTAGCTACATCATCGTTATGACATCAAACGATAAACCTGTGTCATTTCAGTGCCATTTGAAAAAAAGAGAGCATTTTCCATGTTCCATTTTCTCTACAGTAAATCCGATGATAAACCGATTCCATTCAACTGCACAGCCATGTGGAGCCAACGAGGGATTGACAAATTCAAACTCTATTTCCCACGCCCTAACAACCTGTATCCCGTCGGAAAACAAAAAGGGATACGCTCCCTGAATACCAAACCAAACACATGTCAGCTCGTGCCCCCCGCCCGTGCTGCGTGCAAACGAATCCAGCCCAGAATGCAATTACAACTGGTCCCCGATACGATCCAGCAGCAACCTGATTTCGATCGCATGCACAGCCGGATCCCCATCCCCCGCCTTTCGAACGTATTCCCAGATTTTTTTGCCTGTTCCCCTGCGCCCATCCGGTCAACCTGAAATCCCAGTGTTATTCTTCTGCTATACAGTGGCGATTTATTCAATTTGTAATAGGTTTCCATGTTTGCATTCACAATGGCGCCCGGCCCTGGCGCTGTACGCTGTGCACTGTGTGTGTTGTGTTGTGCCCCTCTCGGTGTGTCCTGTCCATTTCGAGCACCGGCACAGGGTGTGAAAATAAACAGCAAGCTGGAACACGATGTGCAGGCGCAAACTTTTCATGGCACAGCACAGCACCCTTCGCCGGCAAGGACGAGCCTCCGGAAGTGCCCACCCAAGCAACTCGGTGTACTTTAGGAGCTCCCTCCCCGTGGGACGCTCGAAAGTGTTAAATTTTTAGCCTGCATAGACAATTTCAGTCCCCGGACCGGTTGGGTGCCGTTTTAATGAAAACTACTCAGTATGCACTTATTTTCGATTGCACACCTCACGGTGGCGTGGGCATCGCCGTATCGGTGTATCTGCGACGGGAGCGTGTGTGCGACACAACACGGGGAGGACTCGCTCCCCCCCGTTATGGGGTGTGAACATTTCATTATGAATTTTAAACTGTTATTCCGAAGGCAAACAGACCGAGCCCGGACGGAGGACACAGATACCGCCTGCGTCCTGTGGAGCGGCGGCGGCAACTGCTGTGTTGACTGTGCGGAATTAAATAATTGAAGGACGAAGGCAGGACGAGTGCAGGACGCTTGTTGAAAGTTAGATTACTGCAGAGTGAATCATTTTCATCATGAGGATAGTTTTCACAGGAGGACTTCTGCGAAATGAATCGCTTTACGACTTCATTATTTATGTACTAGCCCTGACTCCTCAACTCGCCCCGACTGCTGTCGGCTCCGCTCCGCTCCTCAGACTCGCTTTGTTTCTCTGGGAGAAGCGGACACAATGGCCCGCCCGTCCGTAGTTCATTTAAAATTGGTATTCCGATGGTTATTCTACCTTGAGTGGCCACCGGAACCGTACGAATACGAGGTACCTAAGTTTTACGAGCTCGTTCTTGTACATTCTGTGGGTGTCCCGGAGTGCGAATGGGCAACGGGAAGTGGTCGGTTGCTTTCCCCGGCCGGCCATTGATGGGAGGCGTCCGATGGCAGTTAACCACATGAGGGGAGTTTCAATTTTAGAATACGTGGGGTTCGCTTAAGCGGCAATTGGGCGTGTATACGAGATGACCCCATTCGACCCTTGACAAGTTTGTTAATGTAAATATTAACCAGAGGGTACAACGGCTGGCTTTAGTGTAGTTTTTGGTGGAGTGAAGGTGGAGGCAGATGAATTCGGTTCCTTTGGGTGTGCAGGGAAGTTGTGGCACGATTCACTGGATTTCTTTTGAACTTTGAAATGGTTGATGTCCAAGGTGATATTCAAGTTCCGTCAGAGATTGTATTCAGAGGCAGACTAAGCTTCAGAGAAATCTAGATGGATTACCTCGAGTTCAATGCTATACTAGACGTCTAGCTGTAGCAGCCCTCTTGTTGTGCATTACAACGATACGAGCGGAAGGAAGACTATCACTTCAAGGATTTCAGCTGGGGCAACGTATTCTCAAGTCATTCAATCTCTCAACGAAACTCAATAAAAAGTACTATGACCATAAGACGATTATGGCGGCTTGTCCAAGAGCAACGATTTGTCGAGACTAGTAGCAAGGCCTTTTTTTTGCCTGACATATTTTTCGTCATTCCAGGTCAGACATGAGAAACTGAAAAGTGTCTGTATTCGACCGTACACCTATTTTGTGAAGGTAGGTGATTGCAGAGATGTACAGCATGGGCGTTTCATGTAATTGATTTTGAAGCCATATATAGTTATGTTTACGCATCGTGTAACAAATGACATCCGAATAAATCTTTCGCATAAGAAAATCACTGGCATGTTAATCTTGGACGCTGAGAAAGCATTCGATACCGTTTGGCATGATGGTTCGATACACAAGCTATTGAATTATAACCTTCCACTGTATCTTATTAAAATCGTTCAGTCGTTTCTATCTCTCCACACTTTCAAAGTGTCTGTAAACCAGAGCCTCTCGGACAACAAAATCATTAGCGCCGGTGTCCCTCAAGGCTCCGTCCTAGCGCCCGTCCTATTTAATGTATACACGTCTGATTTCCCAAACCTAAATAATTGCAATATTGCCTTATATGCAGATGATACATGTATCTACTCCTCGGATGCAACTGGTTCCATTATTGAAACTAATCTGCAATCTGGGATAAATACTGTCCTTCAATATTGTCAAGATTGGAAAGTAACATTAATGCTTCTAAGACGCAAGCAATCTTTTTCACTCGAAAAAGAAAAGCTTGTTTACTTCCAAGCAACAGCCTACAGTATAATCAATCGAAATCAAGACTTCTCTTTCCGTCCAAAGGAATTAGGAATTCCTGTTGCCATGAAGGTTTTTTAAGTGGCTTTTCCTTCAGACTTAAATCAAATTTTCTGTGATATGTTATATAAAGATTGTATGAATATTTTAGTAGTAAGGTGATGCAAACCAAATCTCTGCCCAACAAACTGTATGCAACATTGTAAAATTTGTGCCACTAAATAAAAAAAAAAATTGTATAGTTATGTTTACGTTCTATATTATTAAAGTGGTTCCAAATCACTTCCAAGGACTTTGCGGCACATGGTCAAATGGGTGCTCAACACCAATCGTAGGAGGCCAAGGTATGTATATGTGCAGTCGGTAAACAATTTATAGCCAGCTCTGCATAGCTTTGGTAAGTCTCTTTGAAGGGGATGTAGGCATTCGCTTATTCACCCAAAGAAACGCATATACCTAGGACACTCGACATTGTGTCATTGTAGCGGCGACCATTCTACGAGCGGCAAATTGTAGAGAGATGAAAGATGTTTAGAATATGAGATGACTGTGGGCTTTTCAGGAATCAGGATAGCCTATCCGGTAGTAAAATACAAATCCTTGTTTATTGTAGCAATTAGATCTTTAATCACACCAAGAAGAAGCCTAAATAGTGACAAGACTGCTGAAGATCAGTAAAGATAATTGAAAACAAAAACGGCGGAATAGTAGTACCTTGGGGCACACCTGTGGAAGTTGAGAAAATGTGGTGTTGTAAGGAAAAGCTTGGACACAGTAAGGTACGAAACGATTAACCTATTATTGAAATTAAAAGTTTGGTTCCATCAGTGCAGTTCGTATGCCATCAAATAAATTTAACATAGCTATTTTTTTATTTCACGTGGCGTTGTGGGTATGTGCGTCGACCCCAACCTCGACGTCGTAGGTTCGATTCCTGCTCTGTGCGACGGAAACCATTTTCACGACCCCACCTCTTTCGAGTCACTGACAATGCTCAAAGAGTATTTCCTGTCTAGAGAAAGCTTCTCAAACTTGGCCGTTCGGAGTCGGCATAAAACTGTAGGTCCCTTCCATTCGTGACAGAACAAAAGCACCCACAACTCGAGTGGTTGCTGAGAAGCTAGGCCCTGGCACCCTACGGGCTGTAGCGCCACCCTTATTATTAAATTATGTATTTATTTCGCGCAAACCTAAAACTATGGGTGCTGGGAATTTGGAAAGACCACTCCTGCGGACTGTATAACAGCAAGGACGACCAAATTACCGCTATCAGACAATGTAACTCATCCAATATAGGCGATGATGGACAAGAATTCCGCCCTCCCGAATGAAGTCAGTGAAGTGACGGCAGCAATCGCCAAACTGAAGTCCAATAAGACTGCTGGTGCTGATGGACAGCCTGCCGAGCTCTGCAAAGCAGCCGGTGATGATTTGGTAAGGTGCATACACCAACTCAGCTGTAAAATCTGGTCGGATGAAAGTATGCCCGATGGATGGAATCTCAGCATCGTTTGCCCGGTCCTAAAGAAAGGACACCCTCTAAACTGTGTCGATTATAGAGGGATAAGTAAATGCCTGAAACCCTACGTTAACAGCCTGATTGGTCAATATCAGTGCGGGTTTAGGCCAGCTAAATCCACTATTGACCAAATATTCACATAACGGCAGATCTTGGGAAAGGACCCAGGAGTTTCAAGTTCATACCCACCACCCACCACCACCATTCATCGACTTAAAGGCCGCGTATGACAGTGTTTATAGAGACGAGCTATACAGCGCCTTGTCCAGACTTGGCAACCCTGTAAAACTAGTCCGTCTTTGCAGATTATAGGGTGCTCCGTCAAGGTTGGTAAATATTTTACCGAGACCTATGATGTCTGAAAAGGATTTAGACAAGCCGACGCACTATCATCCGACTTTTTTAATATCATTCACGAGAAGATTGCGCGGTACTCAAATGCCAACACCAGAGGCACGATCTTCCACAAATCTGTGCAACTGCTCGCATATGCCGATGACGTTGAGTCAACGGGCTGTCAGTGGGGCGTTTGTGAGCATCGAGAAGGAAGCGGCCAAGATGGGGCTTGAGGTTAATGAGGGTATGACAAAGTATATGCTGTCTACGAAAAAGGTTCACCAACACCTACATCTTGGACAAAACGTCGTTATAGACAGCTATAACTTTGAAGTAGTAAAAGACTTTGTCTCTCTAGGCTCCGAAGTTAATACAAACAATGACACCTCCGCGGAGAAAATACTCGGAGGATCACGTTGGCCAAACGCTGCATTTTTGCACTCGGAGGGCCACTAGGAATAAAGCCATCTATCGAAAAACCAAGACATCTCTATATAAGATCTTGATAGTCCCAGTCCTGCTGTATGGCGCATTTTTGGTCTAATTAAAGCGGACGAGAATGATTCTTGATTGCTTCGAGAGCAAAGTCCTCCTTCGGTCCCGTATGTACGGATGGTGTTTGGAGGAGGAGACTGAACGACGGGCTGTAGGGGCTGTACAGCGACATCGACCTGGTCAAACGAGTTCGAATCTCTCGTCTCAGATGGCTAGGGCACTTCGAGCGAATGGACACCAATGCTCCGAACCGGAAAGTCTTCGACCCCAACCCCGAGGGACAACTCGATAAAGAAAGACCACGCCTACGGTGGCGCATGCAACTAGAAGGGGACTTACATAAGTTGAACGTGCGTGGCTTGAAGCACAAGACCGAGCTAGATGGAGAGGCATGTTGGCTGAGGCCCAGGTCCACTCCGGACTGTAGCACCAACCAAAGAAGAAGAAGAAACATAAAACTATACGATCTAGAATAGATGGAGAGCCAATGCGGGTGGCGGTTGTGGATTATACGGAGTATGTCACTACGGTTGTGAATTGGTTAAAAGTGTTTTGTTGTTTCAAAGACTTAATCTGTAATCGGCCGATGAAAATCTATATAGGCTTTCTTCTAATAGTGAAACGGAAGTGTCAGTGGGGTACATATCCTATAGGCTTTCTTCTAATAGTGAGACGGAAGTGTCAGTGCGGTACATATCCTATGGGGCAATGAAATCATTTCGCACGAAAGCATGTGTTACGGACAACAAGTTCTAGTAGAGGAATGAGCCTGCTGATGTGTATGCCAATATGTATACGATCTTATATGGAGCATTGTTTGTCGGATGTCTTTTATGAAGTGAGCGAGCGAATACCATAAGCTGGTGCCAAGAGGTTGACAGAATGTATACGCATCGAACTCTGTAATCAGCGAAGTGCTCAACTGTCTTCTCTGGTCGATTTGATCTCTGAAGGGACTTCCTATCGAGAAATACATTCAGGGTGTTTCTAGCAGACGTTGGTTATATATTATGCTGAAGTAAGCGAATTGTTAAACAAGCACTGGTGCATCACAATTTCTGAATACGGCAGTGTTTTTCAAGCGGAGGTCCTGGCAGTCAAAGAAACGAATGTCATCAGTTAATCTCGGCTATAAAAATTAAGTCCAAGCTAGTCACAGCCTGCCTTAGAACTAAAGATTCTTAGTACGCAGCACACGGTTACACTAAGCTTGGTCCCAGGTCATACTGACATAGCCAGCAATGTGAATGCATGGCAGCAAGTGAACTTGCCCGGAAAGCGACTGAAATAGACCCATTTCCAGCAATCCAAAACATTCACCCTTCCTGGCAGATGTCAATAAGAATGTGCATGATAGGATAATCTTCTTCTTCTTCTTTGTGTGGCGCTACAGTCCGGGGTGGACCTGGGCCTCAACCAACATGCCTCTCCAACTAGCGCGATCCCTGGCTAGCTGTCTCCAGTTTCGCACACCAAGTTGGTTGAGGTCCTTCTCCACTTGGGTGCGCCACCTTAAACGCGGGCGTCCTCTGTTGCGTTGCCCGACAGGTTCGGATTCGAAGATTCTTCGGGCCGGAGCTGTGGTGTCCATACGCTCTACATGACCTAGCCACCGTAGGCGTTGGATCCGTAGACGCCTAACTAGGCTCATGTCGCTGTACAGCCCGTACAGTTCGTGATTGAATCTTCTCCTCCAGAACCCGTAAACACAAACAGGACCAAAGATCGTGCGTAGAACTTTTCTCTCAAAGAGACCAAGGACTTCTTCATCCGCTTTCGAGATTGTCCATGCCTCCGCGCCGTATAGCAGGACTGGGATGATCAGAGTCTTATATAGAGTCAACTTGGTTCTTCGAGAGAGGGCTCTATTACTCAATTGCCTCTTGAGCCCGAAGAAACAGCGGTTGGCAAGAGTTATCCTACGCTTGATCTCGGTACTGATGTTATTAGTACAGTTTACTCCGGAGCCGAGGTAAGTGAAGTCCTTGACTACCTCGAAGTTATAGCTGCCCATTGTGACGCTCTGTCCAAGACGTCGATGTTGTATGTCCTTTTTTGAGGACAGCATATACTTCGTTTTGCCCTCATTCACCGCCAGACCCATTTTAGCCGCTTCCGTCTCAATGTTAGCAAAAGCCTCACTGACGGCTCGCTGAGTTCTGCCAATCACGTCAATGTCATCGGCGTATGCTAACAATTGCACGGACTTTTGGAAGATCGTGCCTCGGGTGTTTACGTTTGAGTTTCGCACGATCTTCTCAAGTATGATGTTGAAGAAGTCACATGACAGCGTGTCGCCTTGCCTAAAACCTTTTTGGACATTGAAGGTCTCGGTGAGTTCGTTACCGACCTTGATGGAGCAGCGAGAGTTCTCCATCGTCATCCTGCACAGCCTGACGAGTTTGGCAGGAATGTCAAAACTAGACATGGCGTTGTATAGCTCGTCTCTATGCACGCTGTCATATGCGGCCTGGAAATCGACGAACAGATGGTGAGGGTCAATTTGCATCTCTTGGGTCTTTTCCAGGATCTGCCGTAGTGTGAAGATTTGGTCTGTTGTGGACTTTCCTGGCCTGAAGCCACACTGATATAGACCTATCAGGTTGTTGACAAAGGGTTTCAGGCGGGAACACAAAACGGCAGAGAAGATCTTATACGCGATGTTAAGGAGACTGAACCCTCGATAGTTGGGGCAGTTGAAGGGGTCTCCTTTCTTGTGGATCGGGCAAACGATACTGAGATTCCACTCGTCGGGCATGCTTTCCTCAGACCATATCTTGCAGATGAGCTGGTGCATGCGCCCAACCAGATCATCTCCAGCTGCCTTAAATATTTCAGCGGGCAGACCGTCCGCTCCAGCAGCTTTGTTAGACTTCAGTCTTGATATTGCTACCTTGACCTCGTCTAAGTCTGGGGGACGGTATTCGCGTCTGTCATCGTCCAGATTGAGTGGAACATTCTGCCTGACAGCGGTATTTTGGTCCTCATCGCCGTTTAACAGTCTGCAGAAATGATCTTTCCAGATTCTCAGTATCGACTGCGACTCTACTACCAGATGTCCATTTCCATCCCGACAGGCTTCTGTCCGAGTTTTATATCCATTGGATAATTGTTTTACCCTTTGGTAAAACTTTCGGACGTCATTCCTGCCATAACACCTCTCCATCTCCTCGACCGCGCGCTTCTCATGCTCTTTCTTTTTTTCTTCTGAGAAGCCGGTGCTCTTCCCTTCTCTTCTGTTCGTAGAGCTCACGAACAGCCCTCGTTGTTCGATGCAGCGTTGCCTTGTAGGCCTCCTGTTTGGCTGCATGTGCCTGCCTGCACTCGTCGTCAAACCATGGGTTCCTTCTAGGTGGTGTCGTAAAACTAGGTGGTGATAGGATAATAGGAACCGTAAATGTGTGGTGGACAAATCTAACCACATGTGAATCTACTCGGATGCTACGGCCCAAATACAACGGCGCTAAGTCCGACAAACTCTTGAAATGCGATAAAAAGCTGCTCAGAATGGTAGTCGGTGCGCTTTGGGGTCACATAACCCTCTGAAGTATCATGAAAATAAAAAGGGCGTTACTCATGACTAAATCTGCATTTGCTGTGAGGACGTAGAAGAAAGACTCACTATCTCTGTCATTGTCCAAGACTCTGACAATTGCGTAGTAAAACTCTGGGAGAATATTTCTTGCAAGATTAACCACTAACATTCCTTTACTGGTTCATTAGGACATCGAACTGGCTCAACCCAAAAGAACAGGAACTAGAAACTTTAAAAAACGAAAGACCCTGTCTCATATTAGATGCAGGAGCAGAGGCTTCTGGGCTAAGTCTCGAGTCCAGCCGTGAAGGACTCCTTACACATTTATTCATACACAATCTTCCACGTGGCCATAAAGAAGAAGAAACCCCAAACTCTAACAACTCTCGGATGCAAGTTACATATTGATGAATCAATCTCGACAAGAATTTACTGCTGAAAAGGACCTCCCCTCCACACGCATACGCTTCAAGCGTCAAATCATCTCTGTTCGCTTTTGTCCCCCTCCAAGGCGCGGCGCGTCGGTGGCTGTGATTCCCATTCATCTTCCGCGACCTAGAACCGATACGAAATGCAATTTCCTTCCTCATCTCCCTAACGCAGGGTTGACAACATTATTATCGGTTCTAAGGACATCGCCAGACGGGCGCATACACACGAAACCCACGCTCGACTCCACGATATAGAGTGGATTTGTATCGCCTCAGTCGCTGTATTATGACGATGATCGACGGACATTTCGGTTTTATTTTTCAATCTTTTTGTGGTGCGGTGTGCGGACCGGGTCCCCCCGGCAACATGTTTCATCTCAATATTTCCTCGTTTCATCCTCGATTAAGGATGTTCCAACTTTTTCATTGTTATCCTTTTTCTTTGCGTTCCCTCACCAGAGTGGCCATGGGCGAGGTGGTTGGGGGTGGACAGCAGTTTGGGATAACTCTGCCGGCATTTCGTTTATATTGGCTTGCCTTTAACGTCGATCCTTATTATAATTATTATTGGAAAAAATTGATTGACATTCCTTCTGGAGAGGAAAAAATTCCCCAACAGGAGCACAGCCCGGACTCCGATCGGCAGACGAAACAGGACATTGGGGCGGAAAAAAAACCAGAAACGGAGACCGTTGCGAAGCCAAGGCAAAGGAATCAAGAACCGGGGTGGAAAAGAGCAAGAGAACAGAAAGAAGGAATGAAAGGAACGTAAGTTTAATTAAATTTGCCTCTCCGTTAAATTCGAATGTCCTTGAAGCGGTGCGACTGTGACAGTGGCTCGACGGATGAGGGGACCTTCGATAAGGGAAAATTGGAAAATTCCTTATCATCGATGAGGTCGTTGATTTTAAAGCGTAATCATCTTCATTCAATCTGTCCTCGGTCTCTAGTCAGCCATCTGTTCGAGGGCGGAGATGTGGGACGAGGACTGTAATTTGGAAATGTGTGTTTGCAGAACAAATCAAAGACGAGATGATGGGCACACATAGTTCGAGGCCCTTGCGGGCGCTAATTTGTGTCTCAGAAGTTGGCTGTTTCACAAATAGAGCGGCGGGCTAATTGTAAAAGTTGAATTGAACCCACATCCGATTCGCGTTACGCGATGGCTTTGAAGATGAGTGCAAATTGCTCTTGATTACTCGTTTAATCACGCGGATTTGAGCGAACTATTGCGCTGGAGGCTGGTTTTCGGAGACTCACTCTTCATTGGGCACTTCATTAGAGAGTGGAGATGAGTCGCCAAGAGCGTTCGAAGTGACGAGAATATCATTTTGAACACCAGTGGAATGGGATCAGCGGAGTGTCGTGGCGAAGAAATGAGAAATTAAGTGCTGGCGAGCTTGTTGTTCAGAGACTTTTGCGGATTTGGAAGAGATAACTTCAGGAATTGGTTTCTAAATTTGTTTGCACATAAGTACTAGAGCATTTTCGATCCAAATCAGGAAAGGTAGTGACATTAGGAAAGGTAGTGACATCGCATTCGCCCTCCTCCTCATCGGGCATCACAATGAGTCTACAGAGATCTACGTGTGGCGGGCTATCAGCCCTCGAACCCGCTTACCCAACCTAACCAAAAAATTCACAGGCTTGAATTGCCATCGAAAAATCCATAAGCCACCCGCATCAAATTATTGCCGCAGCCACATCGCTAATTATCCACCCACCCATCCACCCACACGCACCCCACACGTATGCTTGTCGGTTCCAAAAAGCTCCACAACGAATTCCATAATTAATTGGATTAAATCGAAAAATCAGTGCACATCGCACCCGGCACCGGCACCGGCGCTGGCACCCGGTCTTAAATGGGATAAATATTTAGTATCTGAACATGATTGCTTTGGCGCCGCTAAAAGGTGTTTTTGCCCGAATTCGGTGTGTATTCGCGCAATAAATGTATAAATACTCCACGGATTGCTGAAACCACTTTAGCCGGCCCAGCAGTGCACACCATCACCGCTTTGAGTGTCGTCATTATGACTGCTAAGCATAAAGCCAACGATCCGTTGCCAAACAAAAATGCCCGCCCGGGCGTCGCACCGCGCCACCATCGGCCGAAACTTAATTAAAATCTCATCAAATATTCCATACAATTCTACATCCGAAGGTGGATTTTATTCATTTTGCACAGAGCGCGGCCTACCGTTACCCTCCCCGGGGGAACCCTAAAAGTTTTCTGGCTTTTTCGGACTGGTCAACACCGCCACGGGAGTGCGGGGTCTGTGGGCAAGCAGAGCATGCCTCAAACTTGTGCTCTGCTCCATTAGTCAGGGATGATGTCGGACGTGTGCGATGGGCGTTGGGCGTTCGGTATTCGAGAAGTTTCACATCCTTCCGGTTGGCAGTGCTGTTGCTCTCGGCATAATCATGACCACACGTGGCTAATTGAAGCCTTGTGATTTTCATAACCGATCATTACATTAATGATGTTAAAACGAGGTTGTCGATTGGGGTGGTCAGTGCCGGCGGAAAGGTGAGGGGTCATTTTGTGTGTTCTAACGGTCACATGTGAGGATTGTTTTTTTGGGTTCAGTTACGGAATATTCTTTCGCCCTTTTCACCACCCCTCGATGTCCGTGTGAGAGAGCCCATCGAAATTCGAGTTACAGGAGAGTTCGTGACGATTGGGGACCACATTACTTGCAGTAGTAGAGTTCTCATTACATCAACAAGAATCCACTATGTGGGCCTTTCTCAAAGTCGAAGACGCGCTCAACAACGTCAACATGCACCCGAGAGCAGGATGCAGGACTAATAGGCATTTGGCGAGACGAGTGTTGCGGGTGAATTCAGGGAGGGATTGCAGTTGGCTAGCTCACTTGGGCATCCTTTGCCAAAAAGCTACAAAACACAGACAAAGACGACACGTTACTTTGAACCCGCCATATTGTTGCCTCCTATAAGTTTAATGCTCGCTTTTGTTGTGCCCTCACAAGAGTGGCTCAACCAACATGCCTTCCAGCCAGCACGATCTTTTTCCAGCTGAAAGCTGATTTCTTCAACATCGTCCTGTTGAAGATCGTGCAAAACTCACACGCCAACACTAGAGGCACCAGAAGTCCGTACAATTGCTAGCATACTCGACGACATTGACGTGATTGAACGAACACAGTGAGCGGTCATCAAGAAAGGACAGACAACATCGAGGACTCGGTCAGAACGTCACCATAGGCAGCTACAACAAGGTGGTAAAGGACTTCATCTACCTTGGCTTCCAAGTTAATAATACGAACAACATCAGTACCGAGATTAAACGCAGAATAACTCTTACTAACCGCTGTTTCTTTGGCTCAAGAAGCAATTGAGTAGTAGGGCCCTTTTTCGAACTCCCCAAACCTTGAGGACTGGGTCCTGGTTTAAGTCGCTAGACAAGGGACCGTCCAGGGGCTCTATTGGGTTGTAGAGCCCTCTCTCGAAGTACCAAGCTAACATTATGTAAGACCCTGATCAATTCTGTCTTGCGCTATGACGCGGAGGCCTGGGCTATCTCAAGACGGGATGAAGACGCACTTGGTCTCTTCGAGAGAAAAGTTCTGCTTTCAATCTTCGGTCCTGTTTGCGTTGAAGGTTTCTGGAGAAGGAGATTCAACCACGAACTGTACGGGCTGTGCAGCGACGTGAGTCTAGTCAGGCGTCTGCGGATTCAATGCCTAAGATGGCTAGGCCATGTGCTCCAGCCCGAAGAATCTTCGACTCCAAACCAGTGGGACAACGCAATAGAGGACGACCACGAAGTCGATGGCGCATGACGAGAGCGAAATTGGAGGCTGCTGGTTAAGGATCGTGCCAGCTGGAGAGGATTGTTGACTGAGGCCTAGGTTTACGCCGGACTGTAGCGCCACAAGAAGAAGAAGAAGAAGTTTGACAGTGCAGTCAAACGGTGTCACGATCATGGACTTGTGATCAACGCATCCACAACCAAGATGGTGACTTACGAAGGCCATCAGACACTGTTGAAGGCCACTTAAGATAGAATGCTGTATTGAAACAAAACGTGTAGTAACTCAATTAACTGTCCGATCGAAATTGTTGAAAACTATAAATATCTTGGGATCACAAGTGACATCAGTTTTCTGTGCGTACGCTTGTCGATAAGTTGCGCGCAAGCACTTACGCATTTAAAATGTTATGCCATAATGCCAGTGTTGAGACAAGTTTACTACGCCTTGGTTGAATCGAAATTGAGGTATCGTATTCTTGCATGGGGCAACGCATCTGCCACACATATAAAGAAACTGAAAAAGCTTCAATACACGTCACTGAAGAAGATAGGCGTAGAACATAAAATCAGTGCTTCAGGTCAAGCAAATTGTAACATTCTTCGTGTAGACGACATATTTAAGATGACTTTAATTCTGGAGTACTACGATGACAAACCAATTCAAGAAGGTGCTGTCCCCGCAACAATTATTCGGTCAGGGATGTCGCGAAGATGATACCGGTGCTTGACCCCAAGGCGTATGTCGGATTGTGCTCCGTGCCGTGGAAGAAGAAGGTCCGAGACATCCAACAGATCTACGAAAGAATGGTAATGATGAATGGAGTTGAAGTTGTGGAGCTGTGGGTTAACGATCGAGTTCTTCTCAGAACTGTGCTACAACTTCCCGGCGGTGGACGACGATGCAGACATCCATGACCCACTGAGGGAACGTAGGCAACGCGCGCGAAAGGACATAAAGGAGCACATCTTTGAAATTAAGATGACAGCATCCCGAGGACGCGTGCAGGAGCACACCCTGGTTAAATATAAAGTTCAGGGAACCACGGATGAGGAATGTGAGGAAGCGTTCCGAGCAGTAAGGCCGGTCTCTGTCAACGACGTTTTCGAAAGGGTTAGCTGGGTCGTGGGTCTAAGGGAAGGCAGAGGTCAGGACAATAGGCGACGCCGCAAGTGGACGGAGCAACGAGGAGCCGAACGGGCAATAGGTGCCAGGTCCGCAGGATGCAAGGTAGAATGCTTCGGATATTCTAAACGGGACTGCACACAGGCGGATGGCGGATGGCGGACGAAAGAGAGAAGGGATCCAACCAGAGCGCCAAAACCATCTTCTGGTGAAAGAAAGCGGGTGGCCACAGCAACAGGTAAACGAATACGTCAAGGAGGCCACAGTGAGGAGGCCAACATGGTCACAGCATTCGTCGACCTGGGGAGTGATTGCGTCACTCTGCGATGATCGATTACAGTTGAAGGTGGAATCAAGAACGCAGATGCTGGGAAGAGTGAATACCGAGTAGGGGTGGACCAACTTAGGTCGTGGTACGAGGTCCTTACTGTGCTGGACGAGAGCCAGCCGTATCCGATGCTAATTGGTCGGAAGTTACTGGACCAGCCGCACGTAAAGGTGGTAAAGACGGACAAGTGCATATCGGTCACCGACTGCAGGGCGGCAACACCTATTTTGCAAGTTGTGCCAGCAGAGGAATAGGGTAAACCGAGCTCAGCAAAAGGGAACAGCTTGGAGTTCAAATCAATAGGCTTTGTCACTGCGTCGCCAAGAACGCGGAGAAACGCATGGCGGAGAGAGTGGAGATCACAGAGGAAAGTCGATGCTGACAAGCTAGGAAACCGACTAGGCGCAGCCGGAAAAAAAAAAACCAAAAAGGATCAGATAAGGTTCGACGTCCATCGTCAGCGAGCGGATCTTGTGCCGATCAAAAACAAACAAGCGGCCACCGGCGAGACGCAGAAGCTGGAGACGAGGTGTCGGGACATACTATCGGTCGGGATGAAGCACTGGAGCAAGCGAAGGGCTGAACAAGGACAGCAGCGAGGGTGGCCGAGCGAGCGGGTATAAGAACCTGCGTCACAGACGGTTCAGGGACAGTGTGTTTCGGTCACCGCTCGCACGAATACCGATGAGAGAAACATAACTTAACCGCTTTGTTTTATTTCGCGAACCAGTCATTGTTCTTTCAATGGGCTTAATACCGGAAGACGGGCACAAGGTATGCTTCATGAACCCCGTTTCTGTAACAACTACGGCAAGAGACAGTTGAAATGCAGTAAGTTTACTACAAAAGATATGTGATATTAGAAATGCAATCTTCTGCAGAAAAGCCTTTACAAGGCTTCGCAGGAACATATAACAGTTGTGAATTAATTATAAATGAACACCCTCACATGGCCTGACTGGCCAGTATCCATTCTGGAATTTTAAAGCAGCCTTCCACACATCAGTTTGAAAAATCACCGAGTATCCAAACGCCTTAGTGTCCATTTCCATAAATTTGTTACCGTGCCTCAACGCAGTGAAACCTCAAACCGATCAACTAACCGTTGCGTGCTCAAGATCTTTTAACGAAAAAAACAAACGACAAGCACTTCACTTTAAATGGTCACCAAACGTATGCCTCACGGGACCACAAGACGTGAATGAGTGGCTTCCATTGAAATTAAGCCCTCCTCCAACCCACACCCCACGGCCGTACCCCCTCCCAATCCACTTTCCATAAGCTGCTCGCCGACGGCATCAGAACTCCGAACTCACTCCGATTTCGAGCAATTAACCAGCGCCTCGCATGCAAGAAGGCACTTTCAGCCTCAAGACAAATTCACCTCTCCAATAAGACAAATTAAGCTTTTGCATTAGGGTAATTGAATGAGCACTCGGCATCGCCACCCCGTCAGTCGTCGGTGGCTGTTTAAACCCCCTCCTTGGCATGGTCTCCTCATTAATTACAAGCGCCCCCCACTTACGCCGATTGCAAATCGAACGAGAAAGGGTGGAGAAAAAGTTCGAAATAAATAATGACCTTACAGCGACAGCTAAACTACAATTCCCAATGCCCATCAGTTCCAATCAACTGCCATCGTGTTCACGTAACCAGGCCAGGGCACTGTGGACCGGCGACCAGTGGCGTCCTACTCTTCCCCTTGTTCCGGGCGCTTATCCTTGACCACAATCGTTCATCAAGCACACACGAGAAATCCAAACTCTAAGCAAACTGACAGGATTATTCGTTTCCCATCCGTCGAAGGCATCCCGACACCACCGCACATCCATACCCCGTCCTGCCGTTGGGAATGACCAAGCTCCTGCCACTGACTGGCAATATGTGTGCGCACACTGAACACCATAATACAATTAACCATCGGCATTCCGATGGCTGGCGGGGATCGCCCGCTCGGCGCTGTACCTGACGGTGGGTGGGTGGTAGGTCCACCCCCACTGTCCGCTGCAATACCGATGATCTCAGTAGGAATTGCCGTCAATAATACGACGGGCATGGTTATTTGCGGGAGCAGCACAGCAGCCCTGGCAGAAATCATTATTTACTTACATGTCAGCGCTGGTCCGGCGGGAGTGCAAGGGCGACGATGATGACGTTGATGGAAACCAACCAGGTCGCTGACAAAAGAAAGAAGCGAGAGCGGAAAAAAAACACACACACACCCCAGCACCAGCTCCACCAGCACTGAACAGTTCTGCAGTTAATCCATGTGGGAGCTGGGCTGGGGGCGAAAAAAGAGCGCTCTAACCTCTCGATGGGATTCCGCTGGGGAAACGCTCGCTTTTTTGTTTTCTGTGTCATCGTCTGGTGTAAGTGGAAGTGTATCTGGGACCCAGTAGTGCCCTTGTTCGGTGCTTATGCGAGGCTTTTCTGCTGTTGGCGGCGAACCGAGAAGAGGCGAACGCAGTGCTTTTGTGTGTTCGCCGAATAGGCCAGCGAGCTGAGTGGATTTAAGGAATAAGCATGATCTATGGCGGTGCTTCGATTTCGGATTAGTGACGATTGTCGGTTGAAATGTAGTCCGCAAGGGGCTCTCGAGTGTGCACCACTCAGGAGTTGATTGATCGGTGAGGTGATGACTTGTTTTTTGTTTTTCTATGATGGTCCGAGAATGATTGAGAGAAGTCCACTCAACGTCCAGCTTATCAGTCGTCGTCAGGGTGAGAAGCTGGATTTGTGCAGTTTTCGAGGAAGAAGTCAGGCTCACGTCTTGGGTAGAGGCTGCGAACAACACGATCAATACGGGCGTTTTTTCGAAGTCTGAACGGTGTCGACTATAATCAACAAGACCTAAATCTAGAAAAAAGGAAGACCACAAGATCCTGACTGCAATCATGCTGGGAACTGTAAAAGTAAGCACTTTAACATCAAGCTCTAGAGGCATCAGCATGAGTTTGTTAAAGACGCGACTGCTAAGGGCAGTCACACTTAGGCGAGAATTGGCCCATTGTAATACCACGCGGATTGACAACGGAACCAGATGGTGCTTATAGTGAAGCGGCGATTAAGCTGGTCTATGCTGGCGCTGTGTAGCTTATTGAAGCCACTAGGTGTAGGAGCCTACGACTAGACAGAGCGCTGCACGAAAGAGTAGGTTTTCCTCCTCATCCATGCAGCTTCTGCAGAAATCGTTATATGGGGCGCTAATACTGCGAGCAGGGTGCCAACCACCAGCCTCGTTTTAAGAGCGAAAATGAGTCAATTTAAGGAACAGCTGATCTCGAAATGGTTTGGCTATCTTGCACTACAGTGCTAGCAAGGAGCACAAGACGGATCTGGGTACAATCTAGCAATCCTATCCCATAGGGGTACGAAGAAATTTCGCTCAACGGACGCTCCTGCCTGCTGTGGCCATGTCTACATGTGAATAAGGCTCAGGTTAGATTACGTCAGAGTAGCTATCCAAAAATACCAGCAAAGCATGTACAAGCCCAAACTTTTTACAAGGGTTTAGCTGGCTAATGCCGCTCAGTTCGAGCGAATAAATGAAAGACACCATTGAGCGTTCAAAGTCAAGATCTGCTAAGTCTGAGTATATGCCGGCCATATTTCATTTGTTTTATGACGAGTCGTCCTCTGACAATGCTCAAGGAGTATTCCTGTCTAGAAAAAGCTTTTGAAGCTTGGCCGTTCGCAGTCGGCATAAAACGATAGGTCCCTTCCACTCGTGAGAGAACAATAGCACACACAACACGAGTGGGTGCTTTAGAGGCTAGGCCCTGGCCTTCTCAGGGCTGTATGGCCACCCTTATTATTAGATAATATTATCTTAAGTCAATTAAAATCTAAACTTTGTATTAGACAAGCCGTGGAAGGAGACATACCACACCTACCACCACCTTTATGATTTTACTCTATCTAATGTAATTAAAAATTGGGTCCAGCGAATGGATCGCTGCAAACGTTGTACGAACTGTTTCTTCTATCGAAAAAATGTATGATTTTTTTTGAACATCGATAGTTTTAAAATTGGTTTTGTTGGATCCTAGGTCAAAAAAACAAGACTTTACATCCGAAGAACATGCAGCAACTGCCACAATTTTGTTTCAAATGGAGTATGCAGCATTCTTTAAAACAAAAGTATCAGACGAACGCGACGCGTCCATATTCATTCGCAAATATCCTGCATTTTTTCCCGTCATCTGAAACAACATAATCTACTGATATGGATTTAGGACAAGAATGATGTATACAAGATTGCGTTCCAACTGACACATGAGACGTAGAAGGTCATCCCCTTCCATCGATCGGTTGAATCATTATTTGTTTACATACAATCTTGAAATTGTCACCAAAAACATGGCGGATTTTCTTAAATCGTAATCTTGTATATATCTTTCTTGTATTTAGGGTTTCAACTAGGTTGTAGCTCTCTGATTATTAAATATAGGAGCATAATTGATATCCTAACAAGTCTAACAAGTGCTTGTTGTCTGGCCATAGCAAGCGCCGGGCTTTGACAATGGAAATGTGGTAAGGTCTCAATCTCATCAGTGTTTTTGCATCTCAAACAGTGCCAGTTGTTGTGTAATTTTTCGACTTGTTATCCTACCGGCTAGTGTTCTGTAGAGACCTTCACCAATATAACGATATTCTCTCCATTTTGACGTAGAAACGCGTTTCTTTCTGCCTCGCAGTTTTTCAGTTTGTCCCATCTGAGGTAAGCAACCCAAACGATGTGCATCGCTGCACTAGAGCTTTGAAGGGCAGATCCCAAACAAGCCATTTGATCGACATTTTCATTTCTTGGGATGTCACTGTGACCAGGAACTCAGATGAGAGTAGGTCTTCTAATGATAATAGCTCGTCCCAGCATTTCCCTGCAAGTTAAGAGTGGGTTGTCTAGGAAACAATAGCAGTGATAACAGTTTGGTTAGCGTATAGCCACATTTTGTCTTCGCAGAATATCTTGATGTGTTTTGGCTTGACGACAGGCTTTCCGGAGAGCAAAAAACTCCTACACTGGTCAGATATCTTGAGGAATTCGTAGACAAGTTCCGACTCCGCTGCACGTTTTACAGCCGTCAGAGTTAAGTGTTAATTACTCACAATTTTTTCGGATCTCAAGACCATTTGATTATTTAGGAATAGGGATCGTATAGTCCGTGCAGTGTTGGAAGTCCCTTGGAAAGAGGTCTAAAATGTGGCTATGTACACAGGCTTTTGATATTCAGCCCACGGTCTCTGTGAGTCTAATGGGACTGTGTGCCAAAGTGTTTTCAATATGTAAATGAATTGTTACAAGATATAGGATTAAAGTCAGGTCGTCTGTTGGTGCCTCTGGTGCCAATGCATGCTGGGCCTTGTACCTTGTTGAGTTTTGTTAAAGTGTTTCTTTTTTCCAAGGGCAGGCACAAACCAATGATTCACATGTTAGAATCGGTCGACATTCATAGGCTTGCGGTTCCAAAATGGGAGGAAGACACTGGCTACTATGTGATATGGTATGAGGTATGGAATGTCCATCTAAGGCCCATTAGGTTGCTCCAGCACACAATTAGCGACAAATTTACAAACCTCTGCACGGTAAGCTGAACACCTTCATCGCTAGCAGACGGGGGGATACTCTGTTTCATAGATCCATGCCTCCTCAGAAGAAATTTGTTCCGAAGTTCACATTGCATTCGGATGTATGTACAGCCTCCGCGAGGGCACTAATGGAGTTACTTCTTAAAAGAAAAGGCCGATCCAAGGTGCAATAGTGACTGCCATCATCACGGCCTGGTCAAAAGCACCAACATGTTGTCGAAGTTAGATGTATTATATTCGCGTGGTAACTAAATGTACCTACGCTAGCCTTAGTGTGACTGCTGCTTGCTGGAATCATGTGGTAGTTTCCATCCTCAGGACGGATCTGGAATGAGGTGACAAGCCTTAGCAAACGTCAACTCTTTGTTTTCCTTAATCGCATCTCAATCAACAAGGAAGAACGAAGTGGACTAGTGCTCGTCATTTTTAATATAACCCCATCTAGCCTGTGGCGTAATGTGTATGTTCGTCGCCCCAATGCATTTGGACATCCACATCTAGGTTCGATCCTTGGTTTGTTCGACGAGAAAAATAATAATTTTTACGGCTCCCACCTCTATCAATTCACAGACAATGCTTAAGATTATTTCCTGTCTAGAAAAGGATTCTCAAACTTGGCCGTTCAGAGTCGGCACAAGACTGTAGGTCTCTTCCACTCGTGAGACAACAATAGCACGCACAACACGAGTGATTGCTGAGTACAACACTAGTGAACAAATCTAAGGTCATATCACATTTATTGGTCCTTCGAGCCGGATCTTAACCGACAAGCTACAGATAGAGCCCCCCTTGTCATATCATACGTACCCAGGGAATGCTCAGGAATGCTATACTGGACTAAAGCAGACGGAGGTAACCCCCTCCAATGACTTGGGCTCACTCGATCCCACTCAGCCCCAAAACACACTCACATAATTAATAGGAGAAAAAACAACTCCCCACTGAATTGAAACTTCATCCTACAAGCCGCACTTCAGTCACCCCCAACATCCCCAGCGCCACCATCTCGAGGTCAAGTGACTCAATGAAGTGTGGCGGTCAGGTTCACTGTAATTCCGGCCGTCACCTCCACCACCATCCGGCTGCCGCCAATCAATTATACACGAAATAAATCATAGGAAAAAGCCCCACAAGGAGTGATGTAATTTCATTACAGTGTCGCCCGGCAATGATTGAATAGTGAGCAATTCTGTGTTAGTTGAGACAACCAGACAGCCAGCAAATCCTCGTTACGCAGCCGATTGAAGGGGTCCCCTCCCGCCCTTGTACGTGGACAGCAGCCATTGTTACACATCTCCCATTATCATTATCACCCAATTTCGACATGAAATAGGTGGTCGTGCTGGTCGATCGGGGGGTTGGTGGGCGAGGCAGGAAGCCCTTGCCAGCAGGAAGCCCGGTGTCGGCAGAGAGACAATACGCGAATACGAATGAGAATACGCCTGTAGCACACGCAAGGATATAAATTACGTAATTTTACCTTCGCCCGGTATGCGGCGCCCGTTGCGGCTCCCTCACGGAGTTCATCCCTCACGTAGACACGTTTCTGTAGCCTCAACTTTTTCCTTAACTTCACCTTCACCCAGCCCTCCTCCTCAACAACCTTGACAGGGCAGAGTGGGTGGGGTGGTGACGAAAGAAAGAGAGGAAGGAGGAGGAGGAAAAAAAACCCCGAGATCGGTCTGAGGCGGCATTGTGAACCTTTGACAACCTGTCAGTTTCGTATTCTGATTATGCCTCTTGCGCTTTTCACTTTCCTCTCTCGTCTTCTTCGGCTTCTCTTCCCACCCCCGCCGGCGGCTCAATTTATTACTCTCCCGTACTCGGCGGCCCTTAAGGCAATTTTGACATTTTTCTCCAGTTTTTTTTTTTTTTTGTTTGTTTCGTCGTTCGCCTGGCAAGCGCCTCGCTTCAAACGTCGTTGTTGATGAATTGCCAGCGGACGAGGATGTGGTGGGGGTGGCGGGGGCCAGTTGTGAAATCGAACTTGTAAGTAATTGCGAGGTATTTTGATGGATACCCAGGGCCGGGGAAGTTTAACGTTTTTCGTTCCGTCCCCCAGCTCGGTGGGCTGGGGCTTCGGCATTTGTGTCAAAACTCGAAGTAAAAATGTCAAATCGTCGGCGGATTTGAATGTGGAGCGGGGTGGGGAACTTCCGTTTTGGGCCGCTGGCTGCACGTGTATCGAGCGATTATTGCCGAGAATAAAACACGCGAGTGTGTGTGGGCTGGTTTCTCCTCTGACTGGGCTCCCTTTTAGCGTGTCCCTCAACTTGAGGTGGAGACAAATTGAGTCACTCTCCCTCCCCCGGTTGGCATGTGCAGATTGTAGAAACGCGGCGCGGATGAAGTGGGGTCGCGTGAGGCTTTTGTCAAATTAATTCGATTTATTTTTGTCAAAACGAAAATATCACGGGCCTAATGTGCAGGCAGCCGGAGGCGCTGGTGCATGATGGCGGATTTTTGCGGCAGACACGGATCCTTAGTCAGCTTGAGATGTATGAATTACAATTTCAGTCATTTGCAGAATGACAAATGAGGGGGTGGCTGGGGGCGGGGTGGGGACTCTTCGCGGAATCCTTCAGATGAGACCGCGGCGGCGGCGGGAGGGATGATTTGTGTCGTCTTTTGATTTACAAATCGATGGCGCGCGTCTGGGTTCAAGTGTGCACGGCAGAGGCAATTCTGGAGGGTGATGAGTTTCTCCGGATTAGGGGTATGTGCTTACATCTGGAAATCAGTGTAAATGTGATCTGTCGCGTAACAGCCGGTGATGAGTTTTGCTTGAGAAAACCGAGGAAGAGTCACTACGATACTGTCTCTAACTCTGTCTTTCTCACTGCATCAAAGCAAAAAACGTTAAGTTGAACGAGAAATCGTCAAGCTCAGGTGACGGCAGTGCTATGTAGTCCATGATGACTCTGTTTGGCTACTTGCATGCTACAGGAGTCTTGCAAGTGGAAAGCCGTCTGCACTATTTTTATTCAGTGTTCTTTGGCAAACCATATTGGAATCTCAACAACGTATCCAAATTGTTCCGGTGTATTTCGAAAATTAGCGTCCTTTTTTCCTATACTCCAAAACTGGAAATGGACTAGGTTGCGATTTTATAATCGCAGATATACATGCGATTGCGATTTTTTAATCGCAGTGATTGGGCCTATAAATGACCCCAGTCAGATTCGAACCGCTTGCAAAAACCGTGAGCGCACCAGCTCACAGTGCATGAAATATTAAGCTCAACTACCCCGAACCGCCACTAATGAAGTCGAAAAATCTGGTACAAAACTAAATTTAAGAAAATGCGATTAATGCACGCTCTTTCCAAGCCAGGAGGGACAATCGCATCTAATATAATAAGTTGTAGTTAACGCAGTTCAAGGATCATTTGAGCAGTCTAATCGCTGCAGCTACTTCAAAAGCCTCGAGATAGTGATGCACCCGAACTATGTCGAGCTAATGAGCATCGATTACTGTCCATGTGCTTCATTCCTTCGTCAATTACGAGTGTGTGTGCAGTGCACCGTGACTACCTGATGTAGGATGTACAGAAAAGGCTTAGTCTTGCACAGTGCTATCGCTTCGAACAGAACGGCGTGATCGTAATCAGCATTGCCCTCTAGGACGCAAATGAATGTTACAGGCAAGCTTCGCTTACTGAATATTTACATCGATTGTCATACGGACCCTATATTACGGAGTATCAATTAGGCAAACAGCAATAAGCAATTGTAATTCACTAATGGAATGCAAGTGCTGGCAGGCACGGGTATCAGTGGACCGATTAGAAGCACTACTTCTGATCACCCTTCATACTTATCATAATTCACGATCTTATCAGCCCTACGATCCATTGGAGGCCCTACAGTGAGATATCGCTGGAGACACCCTGTTTCTAGTCATCAAAACCAAGCTTTCTTTCGTTCACGATGACTTGGTTCAAGACCACTCGATGTTTGGTAATTCTCTCCTTCTCGAGCCAGAATTGTCGGATTGAAAGACCTTGTTTGCTGAAGCGTTGATGTCCATGCGCTCGATGTGGTCGAGCAAGTGGAGTCGATGAATTCTTGCCTTCCCGGCTACAACCACACCCTAGTACAGCAGTCATGTCTTTTCCTCCATTCGTCTTCCTCGCAGACGTAGACAATATTTTTTTTCTAAGGCGTCAAGAATTAGCTCTGCAGTGTCTCTTAGCATGGCAGATAGACTAAGAGAGACTAAGCAGAGGCTAAGGTTTGGAGTTTTCGTTGTTTGCTGGCCTACGATGCAACTTTAAAATCATTTACGCGATCTGGACTCAGATTGGCATGTAATTGCAATGAACGCCATGGCATTTTCGAACATAGCCGCAATTTTAAGAGTGATCCCAGCCGCGACAACAACAACGACTTCAGACGTTCTGACAGGCATGTCCATCTGTTCCATAGCGCGAGAGCTCATTCCATTAAACTACTGTAGATCGGATCGTTTAGATCCAAACGTTTCATTTCGGTGGTAGACACCAAGTTTTGCCGAAAAATTACTTATTTTGCCAGATAAGAGGAAGTGCCACGGTAATTTTGGACCCAATGTTTTTATGCAGAGATACTTTATTTCTAGTTTTAAGATAATACACAGATATTTAGATTCATCGGACAAGCGAATAGTAAAGCCAGTGCATGGTGAAATGAGCCTTACCTCAGCCAATATGCCCTTCCAAGGCCTTCAGAGTTTGTTAGTTTCCGAGCTGGATCATTGCTGTCCGTTCATTTAACGTGTCCAAACTATCAGAGCCGCCTGAATCGTCCAGTTCGGTAATCACTTTGGCTTTATCAAAGTATTTTTACGAAGAGGCAATTCTTCTTCATTCGACGATGTTGATTAAAAAAATATTCTACCATAAACTATCGAACCGATCCAACTTCTCTAGTCTACTAGACAACATTGGCGGTATCTTCTTAAATAAGTTCAAGCTGTTTTCTTGATCATTTTCATTTTCATTTTTTATGGTACCATTGGTTAAGGTACCACAAGGTTATCTTCTCTGGCCCTGTGGCGTTTTGGGTATGGGCGTAGATTCATAGGTAGGTAGTGGCATTCTTGCATTTAGGCCAAAGTAAGTCGATTGTAATGCTACGTCGGTATTTCAGAGTAGTGATTATGTCAGTCAGCCGATTTTGTCAGACATTTCATCAGCGTATTGACTGCTGTATTGGCGAGCATGTGCTCAATACATTTCTCCCCATCTTCGTCTCGGCAGCTTCTACAGAAGTCATTGGAGAAGAGGCCTAATCTTTTTGAGTGAAGGCCTATTGTACAGTTTCCGATGATTAATTCCACTGCAGTGGTAACTTGTCCGGTGTGTCCACTGAAACCACATCTCTACAGCTGGAGATGATCTGGTAAGGTGCATGCAACTTTTGATCTTTTGATTTCATTAATCGGTAGTCTGGTGGCATATTTAGCAAGTTCGGAAGCTCTAAAGTTGCCTGTGATGTCTTAATGGCCTGGCACAAAGCAGAGATATACGAGCATATATATACCCGACTTCCTCATATCTTGCCCCTTGATTTTGTTTGACCGCGTTTTTTATAAGATTTCACAGACGAGGTTAAACTTTATAGCAAGTAGTATGCGTGAGTTCAGGTCCATAGCTGCAATTTTTGTGGTCGATAAAGATATTCCAGTTTGGCAAAACGAATATCTCTATGATCTCTAATCTTTGGCACCCAGTACAGGCGAATTTCGGGGGGATAGTCGAATAGTCGAATCCTGTTTCTGAGTATAAAGAGAACGATGCCAGGGATTTATTTGCTTCCTGGCTGTTCGTAAAGATAACACTTTCCACTTTAGTTAAGACAGGGTGAATAACTATTCCCCACCAGTGATAAGGTGGTTATGCAATTCGATAGTCAGAATTAGTGGTTGTACTTTAGTGAAGTTGTCCAATTCATTCCCTGAACGACGTTATCTACAATAAACTTAAATCCTTTAACCTTTCGGGAGGCATAGGGCGTCAACAAAGCCTGCGCGCCATCTCTTTCGAATTTATGCAACGAGTTTGAGCTCCCTCCAACTCATTCCTAAAGAACTCGATTCCTTTTCAACTGTTCTGCGCTATGTTTGCCGCTGTTCTGCCTGCCTGCGTAAGCGGATTCCACTGCATGGCGTATTTCGCAATGGAATTGTCTTAGCGCCGTAGGTTGTGTCTAATCCACTGCCACTTGCTCCTACGTATTGTGATGTTTATACGTTCCTGGCCCGTTCTCAGGTACAATTGTTAGTTAAGGATACGGTTCGGCCAAAACATCCTAAGAATGTTTCTTAAGCATTTGTTCATTGAAGGTACACTTTCCACGTACTTCATCCATATAGCAGCACCGACTCTACGTTGGAGCGGAACAGTCGCAACTTGGTTCTTAAACTGATGACATTGCTTTTCCAGATCGTGGATAGCATTCCGAACGCAGCTTTAGCCTTCCCGATTCTGTTGCACTCGTCCAGTTCGCTGCCACCGCGATTATCCGAAACCATGGTTCCTAAATATAGAAAGCTTTTAACTTTCTCGACTTTCTGTCCGGCAATGTTCAGTTCGGCGCGGTCCTTCGAATACCATCATTTCCCTCCATCGAATGGCATCATTTCCCTCCATCAATGCTGCACGGAGTGTGTCGCTGATAACCACCAGAAACAATAGTGGTGACAGTATGCACCCTTGACGAACACCACTTTGGACCTCAAATTCCTCTGACAACTTACCACTGAGCAAGACGTGACACTTACTACCTTCACATGTAGACTTTATAATAGCTATGAGTTTTTCCGGAATGCCTCTCCTGCTTAAGGCCGACCAGATAGCATCTCGATTCAAGCAATCGAAAGCCTTCTCGAAGTCGATGAACAATAGATGTAGCGGAAAGTTATACTCAACGCATTGTTCAATAATGATCCGTAAGGTGTTTATGTGGTCGATGCAGGAGGATCCAGCGCGGAAACCCGCCTATTCGACATCGAGAGTTGAATTTAAATGGTCTTTGATGCGTTCCGGAATTATTCGAGATGTTATTTTGGATACTGCTGGAAGAACGCAAATACCTCTCCAGATTCCGTATTCCATAAGGTTTCTCTTTTTTGGAAGCTTGATGATCATCCCCCTTTTCCACTCCTGCGGAAATTGTTGGTTATCTCACGGTTTGTATATCACCGGATGCAGCAATTCTCCTTTTACATTCGGCGCAGTTTGCAATAATTCCGCAGAGATGGCATCAACACATAAATCTACAATAAAGTTGCCCTCATATGTCATTTATCAGCCGGTACATCCAAAGCAGCACTTGCAGCAAGAGTCTTAGGCGCTCCTCCCTCACTTTCTGTGCAAATAAAAAGTGAAGACCTTGACCGGAATTCCCGGTCCTAAGTCGCCTATTCACCCACACGAGGCAGTCGTTCTGCTTCTACAAGAGCATTAAATTTTCAACCGGTCTCGCTTGACATGCATAAGGTCACCAGGCACTCGCCAACTGTGCCACTTTCACTCCAAGAGCTCCCCGTACAAAGGCAGCGTTTATTTATCGCCTAATTGGACGGTCCTACTGGCAAAGTTAAGCCCTGCGGGCGGAGATACCCCCGCAGGAACTTCAAGCAACGCCTCTCATTCTGAAGCACTCCATGCACCTTGCATTTGGTCACTAACCCACAAGGGCCACCCCGCAGGCACGTCCTGCATCAGCCTTCACCCAAAAACCCCGTCACGCATAAATGCAGAAGCGCCACGGCAACGTGAATCAAAAGAACAATGCCACACGTGGCCGAGTGACAGCGGAGGAAAACCGGCCCGAAGTTCCGCAGCGCGATGTAAGCTGGAGCGCGCGCGATAAAACAGAAGAATGCCCAAGAAGAAACACCCTCGAGCGCATAATAATTTGCCACTCACGTGAGAAGTCTGCTCCGGAAAAAGAGAAAATACCCAAGGATGCACACCAACAAAAGGAGGCGAACAAAAAAATGGACAAAGCGAGAGAGAGAGAAGTTAAATTAATATTCCAGGTCAAGTGGAAATGCATTTAGTAAAAATGCAAGAGGATAACACGGAGCACAGCGCACACACACGCAGGCACGGACACAAAGCCAGCGCCAGATCTGGGTTGGCCTCCTGCACAGTGCTCCGCTTCGTGTGTTTTGTTTATCTCTCGCGCTGCGATTGTTTGAGAGCACGTCGGTCGTCCTCGGCACACACATTCATGGCTCCCGCTGCCATCGCTGCCTCTCGCTTTCGCTCGGTCTCTCGCCGCCGCCGCCGCCGCCTGCACACCTGAGCGAAACGAGGTGAATCATTGTTACTGTGGCCCTGCACCAGCCTCGGCACCGGCACCGGCGGGCGAAATAATAAAATGTAACATTCTCTTGGCACTAGACCGGAGTGAAGCTCCAGTTGGACCGACCGACCGACAGACCGTGGAGCGTGCACACGAAAAAAAAAACAAATTTCCCATCTGTATCCTGTTCCGTGCAGTTTCTAGTGCGCTGCCAGTGCGAGAGATATCTTCTTCCATCCATTAACATCTCACATGCAGATTTCGAGCACCCACTACCCACCAACCGTCACCCACCGCACCACCACCCATCACGTCTGCGTCGCCCTCGGGCGCTCTGAAGTTAAGAGTGTGAAAATAAGTAGCGTATACGCCTCCGAGTGTGTCACGAACGAGCATTGTGCTCGCCGGCTGGCTGGGCTCGGTGGCGGCGTCGGCTGCTACTGCTGCTATTGCTACCATTGCTGGTGGTGTTCTTTTCATGAAGTTGTCCCTTGTTCTCCTGCCGGCACTGTGCGAAGGAGCACGACGTTGATTCCTCGCAGAGCACACAATTTATTCACAAAAAAAAAATCTGCAGAATTTCTGGGTGGAAAAAAAACTTCATCCATATTGGAATTTTGCATGAACCATCGTCGTCGTGGTCCTCGTCGCAGGGACTTGTAATCCCCGGCCCAGGCTGACAACTGGCAGAGCAAGGACTGAAACGGAAACAGCCATCCGCCGAGGAATACCAATTTCAAGTTGAAGTTCGATAGCTGCAATCGGACAATTGGCGGGGGCGGCGATGGGGGCCTGGCTGGCTGGCTGGACTACTTTGAAGCTGTGGGAGTTGCGACAGCTTATTTATGAGCCGAAGGATGAAGAGGACCAGTTCAAGGATTTGTGTTTTCTCCGTCGCGTGATGCTCAGCTCAGTTCTTCTTTTTCGTTCTTCGATGGCTCGGCTGTGTTGTGGGAAGTTTTTCGATGGGGACCACTAGTGGGAAAACTTTAATTAAGTCCCTTAATTGGTACTTTGACGGCGGATAGTTTTGAGTGGAATAGAATGGATTGATGGGGGGCGACCCGATCGCGAGGAAGCCTGTCTGGGAACGTGGCCAACTGAGACTCACTTTGAATGCGCCTCGTTGAGCTTGTTATTCAGCGGTGCGATGTGTGTTTGATTAGCGCGCTGATACCGAGGTCGGGCCGGGAAAACTTTTAAACGATTTGAATATTTGCGGGAATCGAAAATAAATGGAAATTTCAAGTGGAGTGTAAAAGGAGCACAAGCCTTTTTTCCACAATTTCTCCTTTAAGTTGGACGTCCTCAGTCAAAAGAGACGATTTGCTGGAATTCGTTAAATGATGTGGAATTTTGAATCGGTTGAAAGGTGTCCTTCTCGACTGGCTCATTCGTTGGGTCAATGGGCTGCCATGGGATATTGAGGCGCACAAAGAAGAAAAAGTAACCGTCATCATGTGTGACACGTCATGAATCACTGATTTGGCGAGAGCCATGGCGAAGTCGCTATAGAACTATGGCGACTTTAAAAAGCCTGCTACACCGTTAAATTTGAAAAAATGTGATGAAGAAATATTTTTCAGAGGCACAAATTGCACTTGGTTCAGAATTTTCGAAGCACTTGTGACAGATCGTATTTGAACAACTCAGCACGTAGTCAAGAAAAAATATCGATTAAGAGCGATCGGAGGGACGGCCCAAAATAGCGAAACAGTATCATTGAGGATGGAAGGTCAAAGGTCTGGAAGGAGTTGTAATTCAATCGATCGAGTAACGTGGGACACACCGTAATGCCAGCTATATGCATATTCTTTTTCACCCACCCTCGGAGAATATGAATCCAGCGTTGAAATCGAAAATATTCTAGAGGTTTACCGAATCCGACTTAAATGTAGACTCACCAGTAAAACCGCTCATGACGGTCGTGAGACCGCAAGTCCTCTAAGCAAAATTGGACACGAAAACCAAACAACAAAGATAAGAGCCAATCGAAGAACATCTCCCGGATCCAACTATCTCACTTATGTGTGGCCAAGCATTTGCATGGAATTCAGCTGGGTGCCAAGAAAGGCTGAATCACATCAAACCCGCAGGCTCAGATGTCTTACCATAAGACCTTTTCAAAGCTGGTGTCAATGTTCTGGTAGGAAGCACGCAACAGATCATTTGGGAAGACGAAAGCACGTCCCACGACTGGAAAATCAGCTCCATGTGCCCCACTCACAAAAACGTCGATCCTGCCTCCAGCACCGACTACAAATGCATATCCCTGCTCAATGTCGCCCACGAGATTCTATCAAGCGTACTGTGTGTACGTCTAAGGTCGTTTTGCACTGCACTAATCGGCACGTACCAGTGCTGCTTTCGGTCTGGCAAATCCACAAAAGACCTTCTCCTTACGCTAAGGCAAGTCCTGAAGGAGGCCAGCGATCAAATCGACCACTCACCATAACACCATAAGTTTATTTCAAAGCAGCATTCATCGGAAGGAGTTATTTGAAATGTCAAAGCAACTGAGAGGAAAACCTCTAACTCGAAGGACCCAAATCATGCTCTACCAAACTCTTATTCTGCTAGTAACGGAAGCCGAAAGGTGGACGTTAAGCTAAACTGCAGACCTGATTCTTGGTGCCTTCGAAAGAATAATTGTGCGTCGGATTTATGTTCCCGTCTGGGACCAGGAAAGGCTAGAACTGCGAACACTACGTGGTGTCTGTAGTACGGAAGGTAAAAATCCGTCGACTCCACTATCTCGGCCACGTCCAGCGAATGAACAACAAGGCTCCAAGAGGGTCTTCGAATCCGCGCCTCCTGGTGCGAGAAGGAGAGGAAGATCGAACCTCCGGTACAGAGACCAAGTCATCGCGGATGTACGACAGCTTAGCCTTGATGACTGGAAGCAGCGTGCCCACGACTGTCACGGATGGAAGACAGCGATATCTCAGGCTCAGACCCTCCACGGTTAGTAGGCCTTTTATGTATGTATCTAGTGAACTCTAAAAAGAGTAATGACTTGCTGAAATCTTAATGGCTGCAGAATTTACCATTAAGTACGAAAAATCTCAAAAGAATAGGTATGCGGAGAAGAAAGCAAATATAAACTTCCCCAGGTGGCACTCTCTCGAAGCTACCAGCCTACGACACGTTCGAGATCTTGAGTTGGAAAGGTGGATAACTAGCGGACAGGCAAAGGCTGTTATACTTAATCACCAATTACATAGTCAGGTGACTTATTATATTGATTCTAGTGACACGAGTCGAGAATCCGATGAGATTGAATGAAGCGCAAGGCACGCAAGGCACAGCTCCCGCATTACATTAGTGCTGCAACCTTCACAAGCTACATTTCTAGTAGATCCAGGTTGAATAACCCGGTAAGGTGAACTAACAGAAGTGTCCCACTCCTGATGGCTTTTCTGTCTGCGCTCAATATCTAAATGAAAGCGGTGTCACAAGTAGAGGACTTACGAAAACAGAACATTTATAATGAAGTCCTCAATCCAGCAAACCTCTGAGACGCCTGTGAAAAAGATTTGGTGCGGCTGTGGTTAAAGTTGATCATGTAGACTCCTCATTGCAGAAGCATAAAACACCATCCTTATTTTGAGTGTCCAACTTCGCTTATTATCGATGATGATATGCAGAAATTTCGCAGTGGTATGTAATATGCCCCTGCGATTGGAAGCGATCTACCAGATGCCTCAATGGCAATACAGTCCACTTAGGTATTGGCTTTGCATCCAGACCGTTGTGCTGTATGTATCAATTGGCTAATCGGTACGTTCCAAGGAGGGATTCTTTTGGGGCTCTTCTATTAGATCCTCTAGAGTTCGTAGCATCATCCAGGCAAAAGTGGCTCACTCAGCTGAAGGATGAACCCCAGGTTGCTTCCTAGGGCTTTTGATGTCGATTCTGATTCAATGAAGATGAATGCGCAGGATAACTCTTGCCAACCGCTGTTTCTTCGGGCTCAAGAGGCAATTGAGTAATAGAGACCTCTCTCGAAGAACCAAGTTGACTCTATATAAGACCCTGATCATCCCAGTCCTGCTGTATGGCGCGGAGGCATGGACAATCTCGAAAGTGGATGAAGAAGTCCTTGGTCACTTTCAGAGAAAAGTTCTACGCACGATCTTTGGTCCTGTCGTGATTCAATCACGAACTGTACGGGCTGTACAGCGACATGAGCCTAGTTAGGCGTCTACGGATCCAACGCCTACGGTGGCTAGGTCATGTAGAGCGTATGGACACTACAGCTCCGGCCCGAAGAATCTTCGAATCCGAACCTGTCGGGCAACGCAACAGAGGACGCCCGCGTTTAAGGTGGCGCACATAAGGGGAGAAGGACCTCAACCAACTTGGTGTGCGAAACTGGAGAGAGCTAGCCAGGGATCGCGCTAGTTGGAGAGGCATGTTGGTTGAGGCCCAGGTCCACCGCGGACTGTAGCGCCACACAAAGAAGAAGAGAAGAAGAAGAATGCATCTTCAACGGCCACCAATGCCGCGAGGATGAGTTTCCATTAGTGGAAGGGTTTTTCAATGGTTGCTTGTCGGGGCTGGGGGACCGTCTGGATTTTACCTTATTGTAGGCCTTTACATGAAAATCTGCAGTCTTTCAGCCTGGCCCCCTTTGATACATCAACACGAGAACAGTGAAAACCCACTCTTTAAAGTTGCCTCCACAGCTTGGCAGAGTTCTATGATAACGCAATACTTCAGAATACTCTGCTTGTGGAATGAAAAAACTAAATTCCCTCCCACTCGTCTAACTTCCCCCAGATGAATCCCTATTGTTGAACACCCCATTGTGTTCCCTCGCCACTCCACAGTCCCCCCACGCAGTCGACCCAATGAAGCCAACTGTGACGACTTAATTAAGCTCAATAGCATGATCCCAAGCCCCCTCAACAAAGTTTTCCCCAAACTGAAACCCACACCTGCCATGCATTCCCCCACGTCATCACTAATCGCTTCAAAATGCATACGCTCTCCTCTCGAATCCATCAAAGATACATAGTCGGGCCATTGTTCGCATTAAAATTAAATACGCACCCCTACAGGATGCAACCTCAAAAATGGCCACAACCACCAACAGTTCATCGCATAAAATAACCAGACCCTGCGATTCGGGTCGAAACTCCAAAACTGCGAAACTGCGAAACTCCGGTCCACATCCGCCCAAAGGTGTGTACGCGTCGCGACGCTGTATGTACATGTGTGCCCGCTCTCCAGTGGCGCTGGCGGTCGCTCTCCTCGTCGTTGTCGTCGGGAAGTGGTGTGGCACTCTGTGCAGGATATTAGAATTTGGTATATTGTGCGGTTGAGTCCTTGTGGGCTTCCTGCAGATTGCATTGTTTTACGCCGTATGCACAATGCCCCTTATTGCGGTACAATGCGCGGCATGGCGCGCACAGCACGGTTCGGGGTTCCGTACAGCTCGGCCCTTTTATTCACGAATTATCCGACGGGCGAGAGCGAGCAGGGTGCGCTAATAAATTTCACCATGGATGCTTGGATCGGATCCGCGTCGTCCCCCCCTCACCCGGTCACACATGAGCGCAGCATATTTGGAAGTTTTCCCAACCCCAAGAACCACGGAAGCGACAGGACGTACAGGATGGAATAACACACAAAATGGTGAACGGGGGGAAGACACACGGAAAAAAGCGCGCAGAAAAGTGCTCCAAAAGCAGCGAAACCCGCTCAAATTCCTGCTGTCGAGAGGAACGCTGGGGGGTGGCTTGGGGAAGGACGTCCATGGGTGCTCCACTGCACTAGGATAATGGGCATGTGTGTTTCATTAAAGTTTCAACCACCAAAACGTGGCAGTGGCGGTGGCGGGTAGCGGGGATAAAGCTACTGCCTGCCGCTGTGCTGTGTGATGAAAGTTCCTCGCTGGCTCGCTTCCCGGGATTCCGCGAGGGCGACAGGGGCGTGTGCAATTACAACGATTTTCGAATTGTGGTTTCCGCAATAAGGATTTGTGTCTCTCTGCGCTGTGCTCACAGTTGAAGCCCCAGCCGGGGCGGCAGCAATCATCGGATAAATGCACTTGTTTCGATCGCGGCCGGGAGGGGGACGGCACCCTGATGAAAAATCCAATTTAACTCCTTTTGGCGGAGGCGACCATCCCATAACCGATCAAAGCGGCGGACCCCAGGCGCCTCTCCGCGCGAATGTCAAGTGCGGTTGGTGAGTGTGAAAATGGCTTTTTGAAGGACGCGCGATTTGACCTCCGCAGAAAAAGAGGCTGCCCTCAGGTGGCCGCCCACTCCCTTTGTCCGGCTGAAAGGTGCACATCAAGGATATGCAGCTGAAGGGTAAATAATTCATTTCGATAGGCATTCAGGTCATTGTTGGCTTCCGCATCGTTACTGAGTATCTTTTGTCGACCGACAGGGGCCAGAGCAGGAATAAATTGAGATAAGGTCGTCCTTTGTTCAGCACGCCTTCTCGCCCCTCTTCGGTTTCGTTATTAAAATTGTTGGCTTTGCTCCTGAGCGTTGAGCGGTCGACGACGGTGCCAGCATGAGTCCGGCCGCTTAGCTTGCGTAAGGATTTAAATGTCCAATTCTCGGAATGGAAATGTCAGTCGGGGACAACATTTCGAATGATGAATCGACTCGTTGTGAGTCACCGGGCAGACGTCTGCTGTTTCCCTTCGAGTTGGCAGTGAGTTGATGTGCTTTTCTACAAGAATGACTAACCCCAGCTCGGGTGGTGAGGTTTCTGTGGTATTTACTGATTGTGTCGTGTTTGGAAAATGTCTCAATTGAATACGGTGAGCAAATCGTACGGAAATTCATTAGTTGGACGGCGAAAATGTGACCAGTGCATTGCTGGGCAATGGAAGCTTACCGGAGTTTCGTCTGGTGATTACCTGAAATGGAAAATTCATCATTTAGTTCGCTTGAATTGGACGATTCGAGAGATTTAATTGATTGTGAATAAACATGTGTATCGGTCTAGGGTGACGGGATGGGAAGTGCACAGAAGTCAGCATGTTTCGACTGGAATGTCATTCAATAAAATTGAGGTTCCCAATTTTCAGGATTAAACGTTTGAGTTGTACAGTCGAGATGGGGGCGAGGACAGTCGGTCAAGTGGACAGGACAAGGGCGTACATTCTTTCTCTCTTTGGTAGGACAGATCTATAAATCGACTCTGTCCGTATTCAATGAGTCATTGAACAGAGACCCCGTTTATGCCACACCTCGGATGAGACGAATCCAACTCCGAGTATGCAATAAGGCCCTTAAATTGACAGACGCCATACAAATTGCTTAATTCGCCTAAGTGTGGCAGTGGTAGTGGTAGTTGTCATCCTTCAGGAGGGCAAAGCGATTGAGTTAGATATGGTCTCCTGCCGCTTCCCTGTCGAAGTAAACTTCTTCCTTGAAAGCAATAAGGAGAGTTCTGAGAGCAGGCCTCATTCTTCCTTGATTGGCGCAATTTTTCGGTGTTGTAACTGAGTGTTGGCCCGTGGTGTTGCGGGTATGTGCGTCGACCCCAACCTCGACGTCGTAGGTTCGATTCCAGCTCTGTGCGACGAAAACAATTTTCACGACCCCACCTCTTTCGAGTCACTGACAATGCTCAAAGAGTACGTCTGTCTAGAAAAAGCTTCTCAAACTTGGCCGTTCGGAATCGGCATAAGATTGTAGGTCCCTTCCACTCGTGAGAGAACAATAGCACGCACCCATAATAAAATTATTTTAGCCGAGTCCTAACCAATATGCCACTTCAGCTGACACCAATTTTATCGAGCTGATTCTGATGCGGATCGTTAATTACGCAGTGGACCTTTGCTCCTTCTATGCGATATCGTTTCGTACGAGTCTTCCACTGCATCACAGGCGAGGAATCAAATGCTCTTTGGATTCATGGCCTATCCATGAATCGCAAGCCATATAAATTCACTCCTGTGAAGCTCTACAATTTGCATTTTTTCCCGTACTCACTACTTCGAAAGTGACGAAGCCACATGGTGCCTATTGAGTTCATCGACCGGTTGGTCGATAAGGACAGGAAGTGCTGGCATATAGTGCCTTTGAGGTGGTTTATTGAGGGACCCACCAACTAAATGGTGGCATTGCCGGAAACTCCTTGCTTGGCCAGATGTTATGTTGATATGGCTTAGAACCCAAAGGAGAGTAATGCTGTACCTGCTACTGGCCTGTTCAGCTTCTTCCTTGCACTGTTGCATCAATTTAGATAAGGTTGTTGCTGAGGTGCTAGGCTGTCGCTGCAGTTGTTCTTTAAAGGCAGCTGCTGCTGAGAAGTGTACGCGCCTCCCTGAAAGCTAGCACTGCAGCTGGGAACATACTTGAGAGTACTGGGTGGCAATAAGTTGTGAGGATATTGAAATTTCCCGAGGAAACCGCAGTACCTACACCCCGATCTAGTTTTGATCCATCTGTCTAGATCAAAAGTTGGTATTCCGAGGCGTAGGATTGGGTTTCCATTGTGTCGAGTTATCGAAGTCTAAGGTGGGACTTATGTAGTCCGTAGGAGTTAGGATTAGGTGCTCAAGCAGGATTCGCAGAGGTCTGCTATGGCCATACAGTCTCGCTGACCTACCTCCCGCTTCCCTGAATTTAATGGCGTTGCACGTGACTACATAATTGATGTAATGGTCCAGAGGTGTAGGAGTTCAGGGCTTTAGTAGGACATGATCTCATCGCCCCTGATGTTCCGAGTGCTGCCGATCTCTGGACTTTCTTTAGTTTGTCTAAATGGCCACCATACTAGAGAGCCATAGGTAAGAACTGGACGGACAATAGCTGTGTGCATCAAAACGATCATTTTCGGTTTGAGACCTCACTTCCAGCCGAATGTTTTGCTACATTCGTAAAAAGCCGCACTAGCTTATTTTCGATATTATACTTCCAGTTGAGTTTGGGATTTAGGAGGTCTAGGTACTTAACACTGGAGGAAAGGGAGAGACCGGTATTGTTGAGCCACGAGAGCCTAAAGATTGATAACTTCGTCTTCGTAGTAAACAGCATAAGTTCTGTCTTCGTACGATTCACATTCAAAAGTGAATTCTAGGCAGAGCCATCTCTGTGATTTCGCTCAGTACAGAGGGAAACAAACCCGATGCTAAGATTACCACGTTGACGCGTACGCAACTGCTTTCTAACTCGACGAGAATCTTATTTATTTTTATTAGTCATAAGAGTGGTGATATAACCCCTCCTTGGGGTGTACGCTGCTTGACCGATTTGGTAAACTGGCAGTTACTCAGTTGCGACTGAATAGTTCTGGTTTCTAGCTACAAATTGTAACCATGCCAATTGCGTACGAAACCTTCTATTCCCAGAGAAGCAAGGGAATTGCTTATGGAGTTGGTTAAGATGTTGTACAATAGCTCCTGTGCAGTGCTGCTTCTAAGGATTTGCTCTTGGCATAGGTTGGAGTGATTTTCATAGAGGGCTTGCGGCCTTTGGAATAAAAACTACCCTTTAAGCACACCATTGAATTTTATTTTCTGTTATTGTTTTGGATTTGAAGAAATCTTGAGAAACCATCAGGCACCAATCGATAAGATCCCTCCGAAATCCTGAATTCGACACCTTTTCTAGTAGATGACTTCTGGAAGACAGCAGATGCCTCAAACCATGTAGGAATTTATCATATGTTCAAGACTATAAATATGCTTAAAAAATCAGTTGAATTGCTGATGAAAAGAATATCTAGTACTTTCAAACTCAAAATCTTTAAGAGCTTTAAGTTTAGAATTGCCCAGCCAGGCAGAGGGTACTTAACACAGGCGAGCTCATCTTCAGCCTCTAGCCTCTAGACAGTCAGATACAATCGGAAAGTACCTTGAACAGTTTTGACAGTGTGGGTGGTAAGGCAGTCCGTTAACTGTGATCACTTAGAGTTCTTTTGTTTTTATATGTCCCCTACGTCATTAGGTGCTTTCTTCACTGACTTTACACTTGCCTCGCACAGACCGTAAATGTGACGTGCACATGGAGGCACACATTTTCAAGGAATATAATCTGTGGATAAGTGGTCTGAAAGGATGGCTTGGTGTTGCTGGTTGAGAAGGAGGGCGAGATGCTACTGCAAATGTAGATCTAGCCGCATCACTACGTTCTTCTTAATAAATTGAATTGATTTAACGGTTGGTTTCGTCGAATTGTGTGACGCAAATGTGAACCAATTTGGCGATACCAAGCGGGTAAACGTTTATCGACAATTAAAGCGAAGTTTAGTATAGCTTGAGCTTCACCATCAAGTTTTCATCTTTCTGCGGCAGAAGCAGCGACAACCCTCAATGGCCGTAGTTAATAAGGGTTTTGAGAAGTCATCGATAAAGTCTACGAAGCTTCGTCTGAAAATATCGAAGAACACATTTTTGTCTATGTCAAGGAGCAAGAACATGAGAAGCCTACCATTTGACATTTTTCTTGGACAACCAACCAGACAGCCTACTCACACCAAGTATCGACAAGGCAACACGGATTCTATAGCCAATGAATGGGACTGCTTTCGTAAAACAATAACAGGCACACACAGTATTCGAACGCTTTAGTGTGTTAAATTTAAAACACTTCACCCTTAACGCATCGGCACCTCAGCAATACTAGATTTCATCGCAGTCAAGAATGATGTATACAAGACTACGCTTGTAGAAAATCCAACATATCTGCTGTCTGGCGATATTCGTTTCCATACAATTTTAAGAAAATGAGGGTCATTAGCAAGAACGATTTGCTAAATTTAGAAAAAAAGTACGAGGCACGATCATCACCATGAATGAATGAATCTTCCTTTCCGCAATTTGTATGTAAATAAATAGCAATTTCAACCGCTCTAGTCTCTATATATGTCACAAACGTCAATAAGGGAGTACTCTTGTACACATCATTCTTGCATCGCAATCAACTGTATAGCAGCTTATAAGTGGCACATCCTTCTTGTGCTACTCTCATCGATGAGTAGCAATGGCATCAATGTACGATGTACCGGCACCACAGCCGCAAAAAACAAATCGCCAACAACAATACGAACAGTCACAACGTGAGTTGGCTATCAGAGCGAATCCGCCACGTAGTGGCAGGGCCATTTTCAGTCTTCACCGGACTGAACAGTAAGGCGTTTCAAGGAGTAGAACGGAAATAGCATTCCTTAACCCTCTGAGACTGTCTCCTTCTACATATTTCCTGCTCTTTAGACATTTCAATATTTCATGGTCCTTCGAGCCGGATAAGCAGTCATCTGTGAGACGAGAGATGGGACGATTCTTGATCTACGTCATATACTTCGTCGTCTCAACGATTAAACTTGGGACGAGATCGCTTCGCCTGACCTGCAATCACCATGAAAGCTTCCAACACGGCAAGTGACAATGTAATCTGCGTGATGAAAAAGTTGACCAGATGATTGAGGAAGACGATGACGCCGCCCGTGTTCGAAGCAGATCGTCACGTGATTGATAGTTACTCTACGGTGCATCTTATAGGTGCTAGGTTAGGTTAGGTTATAGTGGCTGACAGCTAAAGGGCCAGGGTAAGCCCATTGTGATACCACACGATTGACTTCTAACACTGGAACCAGTGGTAGGCATTTTGTGCAGATGAGAGTCTGTGTGCTGGAATGGCTTGCCTGATGTATTGGTCTATTAGTTTCTCCAAGGTTTTCAGGAGAAATGAGGAGAGACTTATAGCCCGGAGGTCCTTCGGTTTGGCATGGGAATATTTACCCGCTTTGGGAATAAACACTACTTTGACCCTTTTCCAAGAGCTGCGAACATGACCTAGACTCATACAGCCTTTGAATATTTTGAGAATCCAAGGCATGTTCTTTTAAGCTTCGCAGTCATAATGCCGTCAGGTCCTGCTAACTTGAAGGGTTTAAAGCTTGTCAGCGCCTACATGGCAGTTGTGTGGCTGACATTTATTGGTGTTAAAAGACAACAAGCCATCCGGTAACCTGACATTACGCCAATTTGGACACTAATCTGCACGGGGCTTGGCCTCCTGAGAAACGACATCAATCCCAGTCTGAGCTCAAGAAAGGCAGCTCTGTGAATGAAACAAAGCTCCGAATGTACCAGAGGGTCCAGTGCCCACATCTCCCACGAAAAATATAACACACACAAGTGATTCGTTTTAATTGCGTCCCCCCTAGAGGGACCCCATTTTATTCACCAATTCCATTTTTCTTGTTTGATCCCCGAAAGCACCTGCTTAACAATTAGCTAATTAAAGCGTATATTCTTCCACAGCGGTAGGTCGTTGCCACTTAACCACCACTTGACATGCCAACAATGCTTTGTGCACCAAAGAAGGCTGATCTTTGTTCGAGAACTCCTTCAGCCTCATTTGCCATTCCCAATTACCACACAATTAAACCCCCAACCCCCTCTTGGTGGGTATCATTCACGTCAAACGCAGTGACAAAAGCCAATGTTCAAACTATCGTTATTCCCGATTGACTTGGTTCCGAGAACCCATTCTGCCCGCCAGTATGTTAATTGACTCGCAAAAGAAACATACGAAATCACACAAAACCGCACTAATTAAAGTCACATTCTACCGCACAGCCACTCGATACAGCGTAACCCCGGCTTTTATGGGTCATAATCAATAAAATGCTTATTCGAGGCGAGTCACTGAGTGTGCGACGGCGGCTGGGTCCCGAAAGATTTAATTAAAATTTTCCGATTCATAAACCCATCCAAGTCGGGCGGAGGAGAGAGAGACACATTGCCAAGAGTATGGAATCAGCCGTGGGGGGAGTGAGTGGGTGGACGTAAGTCTCCCCATCATCCGGCATTCGAATCCGCTCGGCGAAGATGAACAATTGCAAATAATGAACCCAATTACTGGAAATATCGGGCCGCCGATGCACTGGGATGACGAGACAGACAGACAGGCACACACTCCGTGCTTGAATCATTTCAATATGATTTAATTTTCGAATTAAAATCTAATATCTGACAAGGCACTCGACACGCTGCGTATGCTCGACTTCGACGGTAGACGCTCCTGCCACGTCAGTCATGCCGCAGCCAGTGCCGAGGATGAAAATGAAAGGGGATCCAATTTAATTTTCCCAAAAAACGACACAGACACGGAAAAAAAACCCGACGAACAGGAAACAGCCAGCACACATCCTCGGAGTTGTTCAACTGCAGGCGCATAGATAAGGCCGATCTCCTCCACCGTCAGACAGAGAATCAGCATCCAGCAGCCAGCGGGAGGACAATCCGAGGCACAGCCGCCGCACTGGAAAAGGTAACACTCCAGCCAATATCCTGTGTGCGCGCGGGTTGGCTTTCGACTTGCGGGCCCCCGCCGCACAATGGCACATACGTATTATGTTAATGCCAGGTAAATGCGCATAATAATTTCATAAATTTAATGCCAGTGGTTCCTTCCATCCAACCATAACAAATCACATCTGCATATAAGTTTTATTGCGCGCCGCTTTCCCGAGTGGTAGCTGCACGCGCGCCCCCGCCACCCATTCGTGTCCGACTAACTGTCTGCCAGGCAAGTTTTTTTCCCCCCACGGACCGAGTGTATGTGGGGTGCACCTCCTTCTCGTCGTCGTCTCGTCGCATAAAGGACTGCGGGATATTAGCATTTTCAACATTTCGTATTCGGATATTAAAGTGGATGTGGAGCGATAAACCAGACAAATAGACTCACTCACTAGCTGACACACGAGATAAAAGGGTTAGGGTTGGGGTATAATCTCTCTCCCTGTCTGTCTCTCCTTGTGTGTCTCATTTTTTTTGGCTCGAAATGGAATGTGTAGTCAGGCTGGCGGGGTGGATAATGATGTTTAACTTGTTGTATCGCATGATGAGTCGCAGATTATTGTATCGAGAGGCAAGCAGATTGCCTCACGCAATCCGGGAGAATATGGACATTTTCCGCTGATAAGTGCATCGGTGGCGTATGTGGAATATTTTCAGGATGCCCCCTTGATTGGATGGGCTGCTCGATGTGCTGATTTGCCGATTAGTTGATTTGTGCGTGAAGAGCGGGTTCAATCGGTCTGGGGGTCGGTTGATATGCCCGGGCGGACGCATTTAATTTGAATACGTGAAGATGCCGTGACTGGCGCTGACGAGGTTAAATGGAGCGCCAATTAAGTGAAATTCGATTGGTGGCTAAGCTGACGAGGAAAGCGCTTCATGTCATGGACTAGTGGGGATCAGTGTTTCGACCCTGTTAACTGATGACTAGTTATTCAATTTTGCAAAGGTCGGGAATCAGGAAGCGCAGACCGCTTTGGTTTACGAATGCTTCCGAACGAAAAGGGGAATCATTGCATTTATCGCTTTTAGAGATTGTGCTGCGTGTGGATGGTGCTGCCGATGGCTGATATATGGAGTCTAAATACCAGGTGTACCGGTATGAAATGTTTTTTTTTTTTTTAATAAAACACTAATTATTATTAGGAAAGTAAAAACATTTTATTCAAAGTATTGGTCATTGTTTTCTACACATTTTGACCACCTCTCTGGCAATTTGTGAATACTACGCCAATAAAATAGTTCGTCTTTAAAAGCAAACCAATCAGACACCCAATTTTCGACCTCTTCGTAGGAATCGAAGTGCTGCTCAGCCAATGCGTGTCCCATCGATGAAAACAAATGGTAGTCGGAAGGAGCCAGGTCTGGTGAATATGGCGGGTGGGGTAGCTGCTCCCAGCCAAGTGTTTTGATTGTATCCTGAACCGGTTTTGATTTGTGTGCAGGTGCATTGTCATGGAGCAAAATTACCTTGCCGTGTCTTCTGGCCAATTCTGGTCGTTTCTCGATCAATGCATGGTTCAAATTGATCATTTGTTGTCGGTAGCGATCAGTATTAAAGGGTTCACCAGGTTGTAGGAGCTCGTGGTACACCACACCTTTCTGGTCCCACCAAACACATAGGATTGTCTTCTTGCCGAATCGATCTGGTTTTGCAGTCGATGTTGATGGTTGTCCCGGGTTAACCCATGATTTTTTCCATTTCTTCTTCTTCTTCTTCTTCTTGTGGTGCTACAGTCCGGGGTGAACCTGGGCCTCGGTAAAAAATCCTCTCCAGCTGACACGATCCTTAGTCAGCTGCCTCCAATTTCGCACTCCAAGTTGGTTGAGGTCTTTTTCCACTTGAGTGCGCCATCGGGTTCGTGGTCGTCCTCTATTGCGTTGTCCCACTGGCTCGGAGTCGAAGACTCTTCGGGCTGGAGCAGTGTTGTCCATGCGCTCAACATGGCCTAGCCATTGCTCTTGCTCTACTCCGTTGTACAATCGATATCCGAGTTCTGACCTTGGCTAGAACAAGGTAATGATCCGAGTCGATGTTGGCACCTCGGAACGTTCGGACATCGAGGACACAGGAGGAGTGTCTGACGTCGATCGCAATGTGATCAATCTGGTTGACGGTTGATTGATCAGGGGACCGCCAGGTCCCTTTGTGAATGTTGAGGTGAGGGAACCGCGTGCTGGCTACAGTGAGGTTTCGCCCCGTCACGAAGTCCAACAGCCTGAGTCCATTGTCGGACGTGTTGTCGTATAGGCTGTGTTTACCGACGACTCTAGCAAAGATTTCTTCCTTGCCCAGCTTTGCATTAAAATCTCCTAGAACGATCTTGGTGTCGTAGCTGGGGCATTGATCGTATGTTCTTTCTAGGAGATCATAGACGTCATCCTTGCTATCATCGTCTTTGTCCTCCGTTGGGGCGTGGGCGCAAATTAGGCTGATGTTGCCGAATGTTGCCTTGATGCGGATTGTTGTGAGGCGTTCGCTTATGTATCTTAAGCTTAAGACTTCTTGCCTAAGTCTGCCTCGAACAACAAAACCGCATCCAAACAAGCGCTGCCTTCGCTCTTTGTAGCAATCGCCGTAGTATATATTTTGCCCGGCCCATCCCATCGCACCTCTTGGATGGCGGTGATGTCAGCCTTATAGGCTTCTAGGGCCTCCGCAAGTTCATCGGCTGCACGTGGTCTGTTCAGTGACCTCACATTCCACGTGCAGAACCGAAAATCGTTGTCCTTATTTCGTTGTCTATGGTCGTCAGCAGTAGGGTCATCCGTATCCGAGGCTTGTTGCCGTCTCTGAACTATTGCGAGTTTTACACGGTGGGGAAGTTAACCCCACGCGAAACCCCCGAACCTGGAGGACCGGGTCCATTTAGGATTCTTAAAATAAATCCATTTTTCATCGCCAGTAACAATCCGATGCAAAACCGATTTTCTTACGTGGCTTTGAAGCAAAATTTCACAAGTGTTTTTTCGGTATTCCATCTGTCTTTCACTCAATTCATGTGGCACCCATTTTCCACACTTTTGGATCTTTCCCATAGCCTTTAAGCGGTCGGAAATTGTTTGTTGTGCAACATTTAACATTGCTGTCATTTGCTTTTGACTCAAAGTGTCTCCTCCATCCAATATCATTTGCAATTCGGCGTCTTCAAACTTTTTTGGTAGTCTTCCACGTTCTTCATTTCTCACATCAAAATCATTACAATATATCTGAACCATTGAAACCATCTTTTGCATGTTCACCATATGCATCGACAAGCATTCGATGCGACTCTGCAGCACTTTTCTTCAAATGAAAACAACAAATTAATGCTTTCCGCAAATCATCACTTTCTGGTACAAAATTCGACATTTTTAACACGATGAAAAAATATGATTTTGTCGGTTCAATGACTTGATGTATACTAAATATTTTTCACAGATGCCATAGCAAACAAACAAACAAAATAAGGGCTCGTTCACAACCAATGTTCCCTATCGAGACATTTGTATCTTGACGCTCACTTCATACTGGTACACCTGGTATACAGATTTTCTGTTTGGTGTCAATTCAAGATAAAAATGATCTTCAAAGTAACGCCAGTAAATGGCAATCAATCACATACAGACAGCCTCATCTTTACGTGACTTGGGCGTAATTTGTGATCGCGACGCGTCTCACCAGGAATGCCCATCAGTTTACTCTTAACCACAGTTAAATTTAGATACTCGACAATAGTTCCCACAGACTACAATCCGCAGATATTAAAGTGCAATGTGCACAAGTACCCCTTCCAACTCTTTGCCACAATACCTTTGGCTCATGCTGTATCTTGACCACGGACAATTAAGGGTAAGTATAACCCCTTGAGCATTAGTGTTATAGATATCCAAGCTACCCTTCTATAATTGTGGTGAGTACATATGTGTGCCATATAGTGTTGGGGTCAATGAGAGTTTTGTCTACTCTGCCATAGTACATGCTGGTTGACGAAATAGCCTTTTTGATAAAAAAAAGGGATCAAAAAGTGCCAAGGCGATGTTAGTTTTCCAGCAACTAGAGCGTGTGACATATTTTTCAGCAAGAATTACCGGTCTGTCGCCAGGATTATGCGCTTGGATCAAAGGGTATATCATGAAGCTCCTCCTTTTGTTTGGTGCCAAACCTGCACTAAGCTGCCAAGAACGGTCTGTCTCGGCTGCACAAGGACATTCCCTAATACATTATCCACACCTCATCACTCAAGTCAGGGACACCAGTTATCCACAGCACTGCATGGCTCTGCCTTTTCTTTCTGAAGTATAAAGGACTACAGTCGAATCTTCACGGTTCCAAGATCAAGAAAGGGTTTGGCGCTTACGCTTTGTGGAGAAAGGCAGAATTGGACAATTTCTGTTTTTTTCAAGCGAAAATCAATGGAATCCTAATAAACACGAACTACATGTGTTGTCAGAAACAAGCGGAGTGGATTATGTAAGTCAGTTGCGACAGTCAAGATGTAATTAGCGTCTTGCTCACATCAGGTTAATTTAGAAATGTCTGAATTCATCCATCGACAATATAAATTTCTAACACTAAGTCCCGGGCCACCACGGGATCACGAGAAATGACCATCCTAGATAAAGTTCAGTGAGGATACTCTCAGATTAAATCCACACAGAGACTGCCTGCAGCCTGGGTTAGGACTTGATTGTTGGATTTCTCGACCGGATGTGCCATGACTTTCCATGATGTTGGCAGATCAACCGATGGCTTCCTATGGTCTGCAAGATAAATTCGCGAAGTTATATAGCCGATGAACTTTCTAGACAAGGACTCTCAGGATTAAATCTGCACGGAGAGCCTGGGTGAGGGCTTCTATCGATTGTTCCATTTTTCCACATGAGGTGCCATGACTATCCAGGATGTTGGTCTAAGTCTTTGCTTTTACTCTTGGAATCGATCGTAGCTCATCGTTGGGCGCCATTAATTTTCAATGAATCGGCGTCCTTCTCGTCAGCTGATGTTGAAGCACGAATTTAAGTTCAACCCATGTTGCTCCTAGCAGTCCAAATACTTCACATTTTTCGTGTGAAAGCTGACCAGCTATGCACACGGTCAACTTCTTATGACGATAGCCCATGATTTCAAGCAACGGAGTGAGTTGCGACCAGAAGTGTTGACAATGTAATGTTTGTTCCAACACGCAGTTCGACATTGAGTGAGCTTACAAGTTGAGCCTTGTCAGCCTATCCGTCTGCATTCCGTTTGGATTTTCACAGCAATCCTGCGCAATTGTGTCTAATTAAATGCCTAAAAACTGAATGAGACACCCTCTAAACAGCCTACCGGCTGGAAAAAGAAGCCAAAAATAGTTCACCACCAATTAATTTGCGCTAAAAATAACCGCCATCACGTGGCACTAAGCGATTAATGCGCTTATTTGAGAGAGTTCCCCACCAGAACATCCTTTAAATTGCGCCTCGTGACATCATAATTGACAGACAGATCCGAAAATAGATCAGCCTTCAGCGTCACAATGCTCCGCAGAGGCAATTTTAATCAGCTCTCGCCTCGCCGCGTCGTCGCCACAGCGGCTGCTGTCACACAACGCAAATTGATGGCAAAATTGTCCTTGTCCCCCTTTTCCTTCGACCTCGCCATTCAATTCAATTTGCCGGCAAACTAATGAAAATGAAAAATTTTACAAAATTTATATTTGGATTTTATGATTTGGAAAATTAATTCCTTCTCGGCGATGCGACGCATCAGCGACCTCTGTCAACTCTCCAGCGGCGCGGCGCGGTGGCGGCAGTGGCGGTCCAATGGCGTCGTGTCTCGTAAAAGGGTCGGCTGCCGAGCAGTGGGGGAGTGTAACAACCCCCTCAGGGTATGCCGCTGAATTCATTTTAATTTCATCCCATCCCCGGGCCCCATCAGTCAAGGACTCAGTCAATAGTTGAAAATTAATACGACTTTAGCGCTGCTGTTCGAATTGTTAATGGCAAGGTATCGCGGGTTTTTTTTGTTCGCAGCCCGCCCGGCCTCCGGCTTCGGCTGTCTTGCGATAATGGCGATAATCATGAAGCACGAGATACGGGACGCCGGCGAGGGGTTGCAAATTAATTCTCTTCGCTTTTTTAATTCATTTTTTCGCCCGCTCAGCGCTCATCCTTTTCGCAATTAACTTGAAATATGTTGAAGGATGTATTAATTATAAGCCGAATGGATGTTTGGAATGCCTTAATGGTATGCTCGTTTGCGTTCGGGATTTTTTTCCGCGAAAAAAAAAATGTAAATCGCGGGCTTAGTCGGTGGGCGGGGGTTCGGTTGAGTGTATCGGCGGCTGTTGGTTGGCGGACGATAATTTCGTAAACATTTCCAGTGGCGCTTACCAGATGGGATTCCTTTATTTGCACCTGTCTCAATTGAGCCGGAGCAATGAGGGTCGGCTAACGAAAGTTTACGGCGCGCGTGTGATAATGCCGTGCAAGTGGATTTTTTGCGAATTGGATAAAATGTGGCCAGCAAATGAAGCAAATATTGCATGAACGAGAGTCGGTGTGCCGTGAAAAGGGGGGAAATGGTAGGGAATTGTAAGCCGATCAGGCAGATTTTCGTAGCAGTTAATGGGAAGAAACAACTCAATGTGTGACTTCCAGAGGAATATAATGCGGCAGCGATGGTGTCAGTTCGCTGCGCTGCCAAATTTTTTTTAAACAATAAGTTCAACTGCAGACCAACAAAGATCGACGTACTATTGCGAAAGCTGACTCGGGGGAACATTAGACGTAACTGATTAAATGAGGCTAATTTAATAAAAGCGACCAAATCATCACCAACTACCCCAACATTCGCGCCAGTCGTAACACCTACAAAACGAGACCTTTCCCACATCTGACAGAGAGTCGCACTTGGCCGTTCAATTTGTTCAAGTCAGATGATCTGGCTCGAAGGACCAAATTAATTGTATGCCAATCTTATATCTAGACTAAATCTTTTACTGAGCCAAACTGTCTAGAATTGACAAGAGTTTGGACGCTGTAAAGATGAGACGTAACACGTAAACTCCCACTGATCGGCAGGGAAAGTGTCGAAATACCGACTGCGAAAAAAAAAACCCCCAATTGGCTTTTCATATAAATGCTGGAAAGTCGCTACTTATGAGACTATCCTGAGGTGGATGCAGTTCAGCAGTCAAATGTCGAAGCATAAACATAGGGCTGCTTCCAAACGGCACGGTAACATAAACCGACAAACAGGCCAAATATCTTGGCATTAAATTCACGGGAAAGCTGAATTTCAACAGCCACTTGAAACTGACCCTTAAGAAGGCCAATCTAGGCTGCCATCGATTACATCCTCTGGTGAGTAATCAATATGGATTAAGTCAGAGGACAAAGTTATTGCTGCTCAAGTGGCCGATTTAACGTATGGCTTGTCAATGCGTCAAACCATCTCTAAGACCATTTTCGAAAGAAACCTTCAGCGAAAGTCTTCGAAAGCACCATAGCAACAAGAAGCCGAGCGATGAAGCCCACATCCTCCCCTTGCAACACTATGTGGTGATATTGACTAGAAAACAGCTTCTGTCTTGTCAGCAACTGTCGCGTCGCAAATACAATCGGGAAGCTGTGAAGCACAATCCCCCAATAATTCTGGTAAGCGAGCAGAACATCTCAACGACGATGTCTGACGTCGACGAGCGGCGTGACTTCTACCAGAGCTTCTACAGTAATCATCGAGGATAAATCAACTCCCACACAACCACCCGATCTCAAGAAGGCCAAAATGGACACACGACTTTGAACAACCCGACGCAGACACTGAACATCGATTATGTGAAAAAAATTCTTGAAAAACATCTACTTATCGACGATAGATCATTGTGAGCCACGATGCCCAGTGTGAGCCACGACTCGTATAAGAGATTCACGAAAATTGATATTCGTTAACTTAGAGGAGACAATAATAATAATATGGATGGCGGTACAGATCGTTGAGGGCCAGGGCCTAGCTTCTTAGCAACCACTCCTGTTGTGGGTGCTATTGTCCACTCACGAATGGAACGGATCTACAGTTTTATGCCGGATCCGAACGGCCAAGTTTGACTCTATAAATACTGCCACACGCGGCCTTAAAGTCGATGAATAGGTGGTGCGTATCGACTTGAAACTCCTGGGTCTTGCCCAAGATCTGTCGTAAAGTGAATATCTGGTAAATAGTGAATTTCACTGGCCTGAACCCGCAATCTGACCAATCAGGCTGTTAACGTAGGGTTTCAGGCGTTTACACAGAACGACAGAAAAAATCGTATAGGATATATTTAGGAGACTTATTCTTCTATCATTGGCACAGTTTAGAGGGTCTCCTTTCTTTAGGAAGCCTGCCTTCAAGTTATAACTCATAATCTCTCCAAACAGAAAATAAATGCCAGGCGGCTAACAGGCAACATCTGTAAAATAATGAAACAACTTCGGCCTCATCGTGATCCAAAAATATCAAGTAGCCTGATTTTCTTTGGGATCTTTCTTTGCCGAGACGAGGATGAGAGGGAAAGAATCCAGCACGTTCTCTGCGATTGTCGTTCTGTCGCCTCAACTAGAGTAGCCTTTGCAGGCTATTACTTTGATGTCAGCCTAAGTGATCTGTATTTTTTATGAGAAAATCGGTTGGCTATCGTAATCAACCCTCTAAACTTGAATTACCCACGTGATGGTACAATGACTCTACTTTGCTCAAGTGCAAGAATGCCACTACCTACCTGCCTACCATTAAGGGACTAACGACTTTCTTGAATGCCTGAAGTTGATCTAATTAACGTAACAGAACCTTCGCATCCTGCCGCCTACCTCAGGCAACTTTTAACGATTTAGAAGTTTCACAGTTCGTCTAATATTCTTATTGGGGCGCTTTAAGTTCACTTTTAACTTAAAATTTCCATGAACTGGCACTTTAATTGAAGAAGAAATAATTCATCGCATTCAATGATGGTCTCGTCAGTGTCCTCCATCATCCCTCTGCCGGCTCTGTTTTCCCTCTTAGTTCAAAGTCAAAGGCAGACATCTTCTAGAAAGACGACTTTAAGCTTCTTTACACACTTCTTAGCGAAGTTCTGTTTAAGTTTTCCAAAAGACTGTCTCACTAATTGACACAATTGACGCACCCTCCACGCCCACACTCAGCACACAATTGTGTTGTTCACCAGACAGACAACAAAAGTCAAAGGAGCTCTCACTCACACGAACGCAGGGAATTCGAAACGAGCGGAAATCCCGATAATCCTTGACAAAGCAAGACATCAAGAAAAAGTTAAACACAAAAACGACGATATCTCCGCATCGAGTCCCCTGATTGCAAGTGTATTTTATAAAATTTCACACCCGCACCCCACAGTCAAGCAGGGCGACACAACGACGAACAAGGGGAAATTAGCCAACAACCGAGGCGAAATCAAGCAATTCGTCTTCCTTTGTTTGCCAATCTATATGCAAAAAGGACTAGAATTCAAATTCCGCTCTGCCTCTGTGTGGGCGCCGGGTGGCGTATGTGCGATGCGAGCAGAGAGTTATGAGCCCCCGTCAATGGAAGGGCCCATAAATTCATTTTTAGAATTTTATAGCCTCTGCCTTGTCCTTGGTCAGCGGCGTCCACAATTTATAACCTCGCATTCCATTCTTGGGCCGCAATCAAAGGGGCATTGCGGGCGACAGAGCGAGTAAAACAACCGACCGACGTCGGAGCCGGTCGAAAGATGAAAAATTAATAGAAATAGATCTGTGAGTTCGAAGGACATTCCAGGCGTGCCATATGAACTCGTTCTCCTCGGCAAACAATGGTCGGGCTACCCCACGGAAGCACTCGAACCGTTCCTTGAAGGCGCCACCACCCATCCACCGAAGAAAATGGAAACATCGTCATGATCCCGGCTGCCGAACGAGAAGAACTGAAATAATAAAGCCCCAGCCAAGGAGCGAAAGGATGCTCTGAATGAAGGAAAGAATGGCAAAAAAAAAACGAGAATACCGACATCCTCCTGCTCGGCAATCAAAGCCGATTCATCTATGAAATGAAGGAGGTTCCTTCGCCTTGCTCGCCTTGCTCGCCCGGCTCCGTTCATTTATTTTATCTCACCTCGTGCAATCCAATTTCTTAGAGACTCGGTCATATTTGAGTTTTTTTTTTTTTGCCTTCTCGCCTTGCTCCGGGTTCCAAAGGAACTTTATTGCAGCAGCCTTGGAGTTTTATGAACACACCTCGACGAGCGGCGTCGGCAGCGTGTATGCTTGATGTGGAAGAGATTGTGAAACGCCCCAGCAGCGTTTGCAGTTTCTGAGGAATCGGTTTATTGCGCTGCGAGAGTATGCAGATTCAAAGTCATAAAGAATAAGGATCTTGATCCTTTATTTTCGATTAAAGTGAATGCCATATGAGAGGGGGTGCTATTATGAATGGCCGTGGCTACGCTGCAGTGGTGCACTCAATGCACGAGAGCACGGAGAGGTCAGGCGTTTCTAGGTTTGAACAATTGAAGAAAACAATGTTGCGGGCGTGAACAATGGACTTGGGTGAATGTGAATTTGGAACCATTTGAATGCCGGGCAACGTTGTGTCGGGTCGTGAAAGAATAATTACTTTAAAATGGGGTTTCCCTGAGTTTAGATCTTGCAGCAATTGCTCGTGTGGTGGGTGCTATTGTTCGCAATACGATATGCCGACTCCGAAGGGCGATCTTTACTACAGTTCCTTACCAGATAAGGTTCTTGTTAAAGTGTGCTACATATCCGTTTGGTTACACTTTGATAATGAGTTTAGACAACAGTGATCGGCAATTACAATGAAACCCAGCTAGAGCACAGGAAGGCACCTAAAGAAGCGCATAATATTGTTGAGAGATATTGTCATTATGAATAATAACGAGAATGCCAACAGGGTGCGATGTATATATAGACTTCGATTACTAACACGCTCGAACCGCTTTATTCGCATTTTTCACACAACTGTAAGACATTTTTACTCGTGAACTACCAACAAAACAAACAAAAGTGCTTTTAGCTTGGTGTACCTTAAGGTAGCCACTTAGGCCCCTTATTGTTAGCAATACAGTCAATAGTCAACAGCTTTCTTCTTCTTGTGGCTCCACAGTAAGCCTCAGGGGACTCAGCCAACAAGCCTATCCAGCTAGCGAGATCCTTGGCCAGCTGCCTCCAATTTCGCACTCCAAGTTGGTTGAGGTCCTTCTCCATTTGAGTACGCCAACGGGTTCGCAGTCGTCCTCTATTGCGTTGTCCCAGTGGTTCGGAGTCGAAGACTCTTCGGGCTTGAGCAGTGTTGTGTCCTTTCTTGAAGACAGCATATACTTTGTTTCGGCCTCATTCACCGCTAGACCTATTTTAGCCGCTTCCGCTTCAAAGCAAGCAAACGACTCATTGACGGCTTGCTGTGTTCGTCCAATTACGTCAAGGACGTTCGAGTATGCTAGAAATTGCACGGATTTTTAGAATGTCGTGCCTCTACTATTGGCGTGTGAGCTTTGCTCGATCTTCTCAAGGTCGATGTTGAAAAAATCATATGACAGTGCGTCGCACTGGGAATATAAGGTGTGCTGGTCAGTTGTACGGAGGTCCTGCTTGACGTCATCACAATTGTATTGGAATTGTAGCATTATTAAGCTTCTGCGCGCTTAAAATGACGGGCACTGAGTGACGACACAAAATAAAAAGATGGCGATTTTGACAAGCTGTGCAGAACCCCTTATTTTTCCTCCACCGTGGGACAGAGGTCAACAGAATGTTTAGAAATATTTGCAAGGATTAGTCCTTGGTATCAAGCAGCAGTTCTGCCAGCGAGGATTCATCCGTATTTATTGATTACAATAAAAAAGCACACCGAACGCAAATGAAGCTTTGACAGTATTCAATTAAATATGCTTATTGCTCAAATGCTAGTAGTCTTTAAATACTGTACACGTTTTAGAAACTCAACACTTACTTACTTACTTATCAGGCAGACGAACCATGAAGGGTCTGAGCCTGAGCAATTGCTGCCTTCCATCGGTGACGGTCCTGGGCACGCTGCTTCCAGTCATCAAGGCCAAGCTGTCTTGCATCCGCGATGACTTGGTCTTTGTACCGGAGGTTCGGTCTTCCTCTCCTTCTCGAACCAGGAGGCTCGGATTTGAAGACCCCCTTTGCTGGAGCGTTGTTGTCCATTCGCTCGATGTGGCCGAGCCAGTGTAGTCGACGGATTTTTGCCTTCCGGACTACATCCACATCCTTGTACAGCTCGTAGAGTTCGCGGTTGTGTCTTCTCCTCCGACGTAGAATTTTTCTTTCGAAGGCACCAAGAATCAGCTCTGCAGCCTTACTTAATGTCCAGCTTTCGGCTCCATAAAGTAGGACTGGCAGGATAAGGGTTTTGTAGAGCATGACTTTGGTCCTTCGAGTCAGGAGTTTCGAGCCCAGTTGTTTTGACAGACCGAAGTAGCATCGGTTGCCATCTACGTCGGATCTCCACTACGATGTCATTCGTGGAGTTTACATTTGCCCCGAGGTAGACAAACTCCTTTACTACCTCGAAATGAATAGCTGTCGATTGTAACGTTTTGGCCTAGGTGGTGTGCCGCGGATCGTTGTTTGCTCGACAGCATATATTTTGTTTTGTCCTCGTTGACCTTAAGACCAGCTCGTTTCGCCTGTTCCTCAATTGCTGTGAAAGCTTCCACGATGGCACGTTGGGACCGCGCGACAATGTCGATGTCATCCGCGTATCCCAACAGCTGGACTGACTTGTAGAAGATAGTGCCTTCCGTGTTGACTTTTGCCCGCCGCACTATCTTCTTCAGTACCAGATTGAAGAAATCACACGACAGCGCATCTCCTTGCCGAAATCCGGTGCAGGTTTCGAACGGTTCAGAGGTTTTTGAACCGAACTGCACGGTGCATCGCGTATGTGGTAGCGTGGGGCGACACAACCGGATCAGTTTTCCCGGGATCCCGAATTCGGCCACCGCTTCGAATAGCTCCTTGCGATGAATGCTATCGTATGCGGCTTTAAAATCGATGAAAAGATGGTGAGTATTGATTTGAAACTCGCTGGTCTTCTCCAGGATCTGCTTTAGTGTGAAGATTTGGTCTGTAGTCGATTTGCCGGGCCGGAAGCCGCACTGGTACGTGCCGTTTAGTGCGGTGCAAAACGGCTTTAGACGTTCACACAGTACTCTGGATAGGATCTTGTAGGCGACATTGAGCAGGGATATACCTCTGTAGTTCTTGCAGGAGGTAGGATCTTCGTTTTTGTGGATGGGGCATATGGAGCTGATATTCCAGTCGTCGGGCAAACTCAACACTCCATCAGCTAAAGAGGCTTTATGCTAATCAATGTTCCGATGCAACAACTTTTTATTTTTGATTCAAATCTTGCTCAGTACAAGCAGAATATTCTTAAAAATGCCTACACTAATAATACGTGAATCTTGTGTCCCAGGACTGCATGTAAATAATTACATTTAGAATGTCACTGAACTTGACACAAACTCAGACAACGCGAATGACTAGAAGCGTCACGACCACACATGTCCCGTGAGATCGTCTCCTCCTCGATTAGGTCTTCACACGAAGTCGTGCTGTGTCGTCGGGGATTTTTGTATTATTTCCCTCCCAGACAGCATTATTTCACAAAAAAATAACATTAGCAAAGACTCAGCATAATAATCCCCCTTTGCTTGCTCATCACCAGGGACCTAATGAACCCTCCCTTCGACGTTGAATCTGCATGCTAAGCAACTACGCCTGCATTGCCCCTTTTGCAGTCGACAGTGCGACCATATTTGAAGTCATTCATGCAAAGCTGGTGGCTTGTTCTTTTGTTCCGCCATTCTGTTAATTTGTTTAATGAAATGTGCATCATTTTGCAGAAATTACAAAAAAGGATTACAGTCTCCGCGCAATTTGCAGAAAGGACTTTCTGTTCAGGTGTCACTGGTGACCAGGGATCCTGTGGCCTTTGGAAAAACTTTTCGACGAAGTTTCTTTTGACTCCCAAGCTGTGCTTGCCACGGGAAGGGCGACTGAATTCGATTAGCATAATGCATTGGCTGGAACTTAGTTTTTCAACACTCTTCGAAACAAAGTGTGGCAGTGCGAACAAGAAAACGCCTAAGTGCTTACATCGGACTGGATGACTGACATGCATACACTGAAAGATCCTCTGCGCATCTTCACGGATGGATCAAAGACAACAGAAGGGGTGGGTGCGGGTGTCTATTCACAAGACCTCAACATTGCTATATCCGTGAAGCTCCCTGATCACTGTAGCGTTTTTCAGGCAGAAACCATAGCAATTAAAGAGGCGCTGTCTTGGCTTAAAAGCAATGTGATATCAAAAAGGGATATCACCATCTGTTCCGATAGTCAGGCCGCCATAAAATCCCTGGACAATGTCATGTTCTACTCTAAAACATCCCTTAATTGCAGGCTGTCTCTTAACGAGATGGCCGAGCATTTTAACATTCACCTCATGTGGGTGCCGGGACACTGTGACATACCAGGAAACTGCAAAGCCGACGAACTCGCTAGGTGTGGTACAACCTCATCCCTATCGATAGAAGTGGTACCACCTTCCATGCCGATCGCTACAGCCTATCATCTTTTAAAGATTCATACAATTAAAACCACCAATGACAAATGGCTAGAAGGCACCACCTGCCTTAAAACAAAAGAAATCTGGCCATCACTTAACCTAAAACGGTCACTCAGTCTACTTGGACTCAGCAAGCCCTCAGTAAGGACCCTTATAGGAGTCATAACCGGACACTGTGTAATTGGCACTCATGCTCGCAGGATGGGTGCTCCATATAATGATTTTTGCAGAAGCTGCATGGATGAAGAGGAGGAAGAGAACACTCATCACCTTCTCTGCTCCTGCAGTGCTCTTGCCAGTCGTAGGTTCCTGCACCTAGGAGCCTACTACTTCAGCGACCGTAACGAGCTAAAAAGTGCCAGCATTGGCCAACTAAATCGGTTCATCAGCAGCACCAACTGGTTCCATTGTTAGGAGAAGTCAATCCGCGTGGTATCGCAATGGGCCTACTCTGGCCGAAGTGTGACTGCTCTGCAACAGTCAGCCACTACAACCTAACCTAACCTAAGTGCTTACAAAAAATAAACTACTTGCAGCTTATAGTTGAAAAGACCACATAAGATGTGGTTAGATGGGATAAAAGCGATTTGTTTTGTCCGCAACAATCGTCGCTTTATAAGTAATTACTTGATTGCCAATTGGGCGCAAGGGTCGTTTTTGTTTCAATGAATGACGAAATAACCAGCGATGCTACCCAAAGAAAGGTGAAAGAGAGCTGCCCAAGTGGAGCAGAATTCGAAATTTAAAGGTTCCGTGCTGTTCTTAGGATAAAACGAGAATTCTAAGCACTCAGCAACACCTTCCGATCCTCAAATCCATACGATACGTATTACATATTGTTGTCAAAAAGCCATCAAAGAAGCTGCCACTGATGTGCTGGGTTTCACGACACTACCCAGAAGGAACCCATGCTTTGACGACGAGTGCAGGCAGGTACATGCAGCCAAGCAGGAGGCCTACAAGGCAACGCTGCATCGAACAACGAGAGCTGTTCGTGAGCTCTACGAACAGAATAGAAGGGAAGAGCACCGGCTTCTTAGAAAGAAAAAGAAAGAGTATGAGAAGCTCGCCGTTGTGGAGATCGAGAGATGTTACGACAGGAAGGAGGAGAAGATCGTGCGAAACTCAAACGTAAACACCCGAGGCACGATCTTCCAAAAGTCCGTTAAACTGCTTGCTTACGCGGACGACATTAACTTGATTGGGAAGCGAAAGCGGCTAAAATGGGTCTGGCGGTAAACCAGGGCAAAACAAAGGTCATGCTGTTCGGATGGAAAACAAAGCATCACGAACGGACGCACAATATCAACGTCTCGGACAGAGCGTCATAATGGGCAGCGGAAAGTTTGTGGTTGTCAAGGACTTCGTATACCTAGGCTCTGGAGTAAATAGGGACAACAACACCAGTACCGAGATCAAGTGCAGAATTACTCTTGCCAATCGCTGCTTCGTTGGGTTCAAGAGACAATTGAGTAAAAGAGCCATCTCTCGAAGAACCAAGTTGACTCTATACAAGACACTGATCATTCCTGTCATGCTCTATGGCGCAGAGACATGAACGTTATTGAAAGCGGATGAAGAAGCTCTTGGTCGTTTTTAGAAAAATGTTCTGCGTGCCATCTTTGGTCCTGTTTGCGTTGATGGCGTTTGGAGGAGAAGGTTCAACCACGCACTGTATGGGCTGTACAGCGGCATGCACCTAGATAAGCGTCTTCGGATCCAACGCTTAAGATGGCTAGGTCATGTAGAGCGGATGGACACCACAGCTCCGGTTCGAAGAGTCTTCGATACCGGGCCACTGGGACAACGCAACAGAGGACGTCCTTGCATGAGATGGCGCACAAAAGTGGAAAAGGACCTCAAACAACTTGCTGTGCGCAACTGGCGAATGATGTAGCGCCAATCAAATAAGAAGAAGAAGACCCCATCATCACATCATTCGAGACCTGACTTAAATGCGACTCCATTAGGAAGCCGACCCAATGCAGACCCAGGAAAAGCTGCCTGCACCAAGTCTAAAAACCCGCTTGGAATGAAATCCTGAATGGTTAGTTTCGATGACGGAAGATCGAGTGGCCTGGAGATCTCTAATGCGTGCTTTACCTCTGCGACGCCTTTAGGGGATCATGCGTTTTTAGCGATGATGATCATGAGGATGTGATCAAGGAAGAGGAATAAAGCAGGTCTAAGACCCATTTAGGTTTCGAGCTCGCATTCCTTCGTTTACGATCCTATGCACGTTGATTGCAATAATCAAGAGGCAGTTGTCTTTCGTTCGCGATCACTTGTTTTTTTGTACCGCAGTTTTGGTACTCCTCGTCATCTCGAAGTAGGAGTCTCGATGCCATCATCTCGAATTAGGCCAAGTCAGTACAGTCTATGGATTTTTGACTGCCGAGCTACTTCTTATCTCGGTACATCTCATCGAATTCTGTCTTCACCCCTAATCGCAAGTCTTTGTATCATCCATATCAAGGACAAGAGCAAGAGTTACAGTCAGGGCCACAGGAAGAATACAAATGGCAGCAATAGGTAAAAAGTCAGGGTGGCGTTGATTATATAGATCCAAATTTACGGTGGCAGGAGGTGGGACAGGAACTGGAATCGGATCATTGTTTCCGCCTCGTTCAGAGTTCAATATTGCGAAGGGACTCTTTTCTGACTCGATGGATCATGCTCTACAAGACTCTTATCTGTTCCAGTCCTATTTTATGGAGCTCCAAGCTGGACGCTAAGCAAAACAGCAGACCTGAATCTTGATGCCTTCGAAAAAAAAATTCTAACGTCGGATATTTGGTCCTATCTGCGAGGAAATCAGAGAAGACAACAGCGAACTCTACTAGGTGTGCCACGATGTGGATGTAGTCCGGAAGGCAAAAATCCATCGACTACACTGGCTCGGCCACGTAGAGCGAATGGACAACAACGCTCCATCTAAGAAGGTCTTAGAATGCGAGGCTCTTGTTTCGAGAAGGAGAGGAAGGCCAAACCTCCGGCATAGAGACCAAGCCATCGAGGATGTAAGACAGCTTGCCCTTGATGACAGGAAGCACCGTGCCCATTACAGTCAACGACGATGGAAGAGAGCTGTTGCTCAGGCCCGGACCCTTCGTGGGTAGCCGCCTGATAAGTGAATAGTTCTGAACGGCAGCATGCTGAAGGATAAGAGGAAGCCTAAGGAGAGGGGAACCTCGAAGAGTGGAACCCAAAAGTCATCCCTCACGAGGCTGGAAGTTTGAAATACGAAGACGTTACTGGAGCAAGCTGCTCTGTCCGTGGATTACTAATGTGTATGGAACACGCAAAGTTTGCTTTAATTGACAGCCTGTTCCGCCACATTGACCGCCGTGTGAATGTCTGTCCTTGATAGCAGACGGGGATGGAATGAATGAACATGTGTCTAGTCTAACTTCCTCGACATCTGCGGATTCATCTGTGGTCTCAGTTCGTGACCTATTCTCTGACTACCCGCTAGCTTGCGCAGTCAATTAAAGTCTGATGTCGTCGGCCGCGTTCAACGTATGTCCGCCAATCTCATGCTTCACCTGCTTAACTTCTAACCAACCACAACGCTTGAACAACTCCCCCGGCGCATCCACTGTCATTTGATGAAACTCACTTGAACCCCCTCGCAACGCCCGTCCCGTGTAATCCCTTCAGTGCATCAGTAATTGCCCCCGGCATTCATGACTTAAATAACAATCCACTGCAGTTTGCGTCAAAAGCCAAGTGTCGCAACTCTCTGCAGGCATGCGGTGGCCAGTGTCACCCCCACTCCGCCGAACAAGTCAAACGGAAGCAAAGCTCATTGTATTCCCCTTAGACTTCCGTCATCACAATTCTCTGATGTATTTTTATTCACCTAATTAAGCCATTCACCAGCGCCACCATCTGTCACTCGAGAGGACGGGCGAGGTTGCAAGATACTCCGGCGAGCAGACTCTGACGATGACATGGCTGCCCGGGCGAGGATATCTTGGAGCATTTTAATGCAATCTCCCTCGGAAAATGAAGAAGTGATGGCAGTCCATACCAACAGGGACGGGGTCACAACTTATCCCTTTTCGCCGTACCCGTGCCCGTCCCGCCCCGTTTCATTGCGAGGAAATTACTAGTTAATTAGAGTAAGGACTTGGCAAAAAACACACGATGCCGCTCCGCCATATTCGCCGGTCAGTTTCCTTTTGTGTCCATTCGCCATGCGCCCTTTGACAAAGGAGACGGCGAATATTTTCCAATCTTCTTGTTTGCGATTTTAATTTCACTGAGGAAACGAAACCGAAAAGGGATCCTGTGCATTGTTGGCGCGATGCATATCCCCTCCGCGGCGGCTGGGCGGACGGGCGGTCAGATGAAGGAATTTTGATTTAATTAACAGCCCCCAGGTGGACGGGACGGACCAGAACAAAGGTAGGACTTTTAATTTTGACTCAAGAGTGTTTGCCTAAGGATCTTGCACGCGGGGGGGACACGGACATGGACACGCCCACGCCCCGACTGGTCGGCGGGGACTCCGGCGCGCCGATGGCGGTGTTCCAGATGAATATCATCCACGCCGGGGACTCTTTACCGGGGTTCCCGAGCACGCCGCAGGGGGCATTTTTGGTGCCTTAATTCGTCCTGTTTCGCTCGTCTTCCTCATGCCATGAATATTTTATTAATCAGAAGGGAAGCGCTATTTTTTGTTGGTGGTTTTTTTCCGTTCGCATTCAGCGCTTTTCCGAACGTTGCGTTGGCAGCGGAATGTTTTGTACTCGTTTTTTTGATCTAAGTTAGGAAAGAAGATAAAAAAGTTTCCCGGTGGCCGTGGCGGTGGTACGTGCGGACTAGGTCCTTTTATTGTGTACCTGAGATTCACGTGAATTCGGGCGTGTGGGGGCTGGGCACAACAAAAGATGAACACGTGTCCAATTTGTGTGGGCGGCGTGTGTTGTAAAAGTTTGAGTGGTTCGCCCGAGGTGGGTACACCTTCCGGGGGTGGGACCTTTCGAGTGCGATGTTGAATTTTGCCTCCCCGGTGAGTGGGTGTACGGCTGAAGGGTGATCGCCATCTGCCGGGTGGGAGAGCGGCAAGTAAATGCGGAGCGGAGCACGGTGAACTATGTCAGTTACACGGATCATAGTTGATGGGTGTGTGTTTTATTGCAAAGGGAGTTTGAGGTGCCTTGTGAGGGACAGGGGCATTTTGTGATCAGGTGGGACGATTCTACAGCAGAGGAGAGTGCAGGGATAGAAGAGGCAACTCGAGGCACACTGGTTTTCACACAGAACGTCATTCAGTCCTTGACACGTCTATTTAATGATTTTTCAGTTGTTCCGTTGTTTGTTCTTGTCCATAAGCTGCTTCAAAGTTGTACACACACGACGCTTGCCACTACTTCTTTTAGTGTTGCTCGCATCTAGGTTTCGTGTGGACCATTAGGAGAGCAAGACTTTAAGTCAGGTCACGTTCGAATTCATTGTCTGGCCAATATCACGTTTAATTCTGCCTTCCAAGGCTACAGTTCACACGGGCTTACCGGTGACGGGTGAATTAAGGAATAGACCCAAGACGAGGTATAAAGTGCTAACCGAATAAATTTCTCTATTGGCAGCGTCGTCTTGTTACAGACATAGTTAGACCAGGGGTGCCATATGTGTTATTTATAATAGTCGTGGTCCTTCGAGAGAATGTACTATAAGCTATCGTTGTTGCAGCACAATTTAGTAGGCTTCTGATTTCTCTGCACGTGCCTGCACGCACTCGTTGTCAAACCATGACTTTCTCTTGGGTGGTGTCGTAAAATCCAGCACATTTGTGGCAGCTTCTTTGATCTTAGAACTCAACAATACCACCAATCTACTTCGATTATTTGTGTTACAGTGAGTTACTGAGAGATTGAGTCAAAGATTCTAGCAGTTCATTGCGGTAGATGGCAGACGTCATACCTTCTCGACTCCGCTGTTCTGCCCATACCTGAGTTCCACATCTAGGAAATGGTGCTAGCATATTTAGGCTCCGCCTAATATTTGGGCGTCGTAACTACTGGAGGCGTGACTGTAGACGATTGATTGATTTGGGGCTGCAGTGGTACTTTACTGAATGTTTAATTTCAAATCGTGCTTAATACAGAGAGCCTATGCCCAACGAAAAAATCGAGAATCAAGAATCAGTCATGAAGTCGATGAAATTATGGAAAAGGTTGACCATTACCGTCACATGAGCAGTCCTGAAACCGCCAAGGAACTAAACATTCATCATCAAACGGTTTTTTGAACCATTTAAAAAAGGCTGACTACAAAAAGAAGCTCAATGTCTGGGGACCACATGTATTGTCGGTGCAAAAATTTAATGGACCGAATTAACATCTGCGATTCTTTGCTGAAACGAAATGAAATCGAATCATTTCTGAAGCGATTGGTAACAGGAGACGAAAAGTGGATCAAATACCACAAAAGATCATGGTGGATCAAGCATGGTGAAGCTCAGCAAATGGTCCCGCAGCCAGGATTGACGCCTCGAAAGGTTATGCTAAGTGTTTGGTGGGATTGGAAAGGAATCATCCACAAAGAGCTGCTCCAGCCTGGTCGAACGATTGATTCTACAATTTACTGTCAACAACTGATGAGATTGAAGGAAGCAATCGAAAAAAAAAACCGCCAGAACTAACCAACAGAAAGTGCTTCGTCTTCCATCACGACAACGCTAGACCACACACATCTTTGATGACTCGGCAAAAACTGAGGGAGCTTGGCTGGGGAGTTCTGGTACATCCACCATATAGCCCTGACCTGACCTCGCATCATCGGACTACCATTTGTTTCGGGCAAGGCAGAACTTTCTTAATGGAGTAAAGATGTCTTAAAGAGAAGCCTGTGAAAATTATTTGTCGCAGTTTATCGCCGAGAAACCACAAAAGCTGTACACTGATGGAATAATGTCTTTAGCGGAAAAAATGGCAATAGGTGGTCGACCAAAATGGCCTGGGCCTAGCTTTTCAACGACCACTCGTGTTGTGCGTGCTATTGCTCTCTCACAAGCGAAAGGGGCCTACAGTAAACTGCAGACTTCGAACGGAAAAGTTTTTTTTTCTAGATAGAAGAACCTTTTGAGCTTTGTCAGTGACTAGGTGTACAGACCAGGAATCGAACCTGATGCCGAGGTTGGTGTCAACGCACATACCTACCACGCCAAGGGCCACAACGGATTCACTTTGACATTCCAGAAAAACTAAGAAGTACATCACTGATCAGTACCGCAAGGCTTACAGCATGTTTGGTTCTATCAACTTCTGTTGTTCCAAGCGGTAGGTGTACAGACATGCTGCCTTCATATGCACTGAATTTAGGTGCTGTTAGTGCTCCACATGCTCCATTATTTCGATTAGAGTTATGTTTTGATGTCACTCATGGTCTTGTTATGTGATGACACGGAAGCAATTAATAGTAACGTTGTTCTCAGGGTAGTCTTTGCATCCGAATAAGCAGTGCATTTTCCCAGGTGTCTTTGCCGACACGGCATCCGAATTGGAAGTGCTTCGATACTAAAGCAATTTTTGACGTAAGACAACATTTACAAGAAATTAAAATGGATGTTCTTCTTTCCATTACACCGACAATCTAAGCACCTAAAGAAATTATCCACTTATTGGATAGTTACTTCTGGTTCACTCAAAACACAAAATATCGACTAAATGAAGAAAAAATAGACTTCTTTTTATTGACTACTATTTGTGATACAGTGATACGGCCCAAATTACAAGCATCCCAGTCAAGTTACGAATGAACAGCGACCAAGACTAGCTTAGGTAAAGATGCCGTGTGGGTTGAAGTACGACAGGATTACCTGCAGAGTAACTTGCTTCCGAGGGAAAGTTCCATTGTCAAGAAAGGTAGCGAGCTAAATCCATCCAAACAGTCGCCATAAGCATGGTATTGTTGTTAGGTTATACGCTAGCTATACTCCATGAAAGCAAGCCTCATAGTGATGTAAGGATCTCTGGTCTGGAATGAACCTTTGGAGACGAACTTTCTAAAATAAAATGTGACATATTGTCTTAGAGCAAAACTGAAAGTAGAACTCGAGCTTATCATATTCATTCCCTCGACTTAATCTGTAGCTACCGGACAGCCACATTGGCTACTAGAGTCAGAGGAAGGAACATCTAGAGGAATAAGCCATACGGTAATTTGCTTGTACATCTAACAGTAACACTGCATAGCCACAAAATCGATCACAATAAACAAAAAGGGCGTAGCATCGAACGTTCGGATATCGAATCTGGTCAGATAATGCAGACAAAGCGACAGTGGCCCTAAACTGGGTACCACGACACGATGGCACCCGGGAAAACGGAAAGCCGACAGTCTCACGAAGAGCTGAACTGAGAGGATTTCGGGCAATTTGTGATGGAAGGTCTGGAATATTAGAGAAAATGAAACATAGGAGCTATAGTGGTGGCCCGTGGCTTTGTGGGTACGTGCGTTGACCCCAACCTCGACGTCGTAGGTTGGATTCCTGATCAGTACATTCAGTCACTGACAAAGCTCAAAAGGTACTTCTATCTAGACAAAGCTTCTCAAACTTGGCCGTTCGGAGTGGCATAAAACTGTAGATCCCTTCCACTAGTGAGAGAACGCACAACACAAATGATTGCTGAGAAGCTAAGCCCTAGCCCCGCTACGGGCTGTAGCGAGGTTTTTGGACCAAGTTCAAAAACTCTTTTGGTTGCAAATGATGATGAACGATAGTCTGGGAAGGAGATCTCTAGCGCGTTGAGTGTCAGCCTGGGTCTTAGGCTTAATAAACAGATACCAACAACATTGCTTTTGTCGCAAGGAAGTTATCATGCTAACCGTAGTACATATCGGGCACTGTGCAAAAGGCATTCATGCCCGACCAAGCGACCATGCAGCTTGGCTGCTTTCATTAACTATTCACGTCATGTCCACCTGATCGGAGTGCATTGAACCAGCGCCTATAAACATCGACATAGACGGACTTACTGCCACCACTTGATGGAGTGCATACAAATTTGTGAACACCGACCAACTACTTTCTGAAATCCCAATTCTCAGCTGAACGTCAGCTGCAATTGCTGATCCCACATAATCTGCAAATGCATTAATAACTAATGAACCCCTGTGACTCAGAATCTGCTATGCGATGCTGCTTCAATTATTCACTTCCCAACAGCACAGCCCGGGTTTCCTAAAGAACTCCCCAACAAAGCGCTGCACTCTCCCAGCAGACTTAAGACCCGGAATGTAAGCTCCTTCTGAGCCCTTCACTCGTACACCGTCCTCTTGAGGTGAGTGCTCAAAGCAGCCAAAACAGCTCTACTCAGTACCGGCCCCCATCCTCCTCCTCTCCCACATTGTTGCTGATCCCTTCAAGTTGATGGCTTTTGAATGACTATCCAGCACCCCCGGGATTCGCTGCAGCTGATCCTCATCCCCGCTGACCTCGCAGTTTCCCCCTTCAATCTGAACTCGAACCCAAACCCTTGGCCGCCAATCCTATTAAAATTAATTTAATATACCAACCGCCCTCCCTCCCCCCACGGTTGCTGCTGCATGTAATTTCATCCGCTCGAGTTTGCATAGTCATCCGAATAAAATGCCACGCCGCCGTGCCGTCTAAGCACAGCAGCTCGGCACAGCAGAGCACACACAATGTATCCGCTGTACACAAAAATTCATAATTCCGGAAGAATTTCCTCTCATCTACCGACCGCAAAGTAAATACCATTAGGATCCCCAAATAGACACTTGTTCCGGGGCAGAGGTTCCTCGTCTCGCACAGGAGCCCAGGCAGCCACTACATCAGAGGCAGCGGCACAAATAGCTTATCCAGGGCCGCTGTTTGATGCTGCACGGAGATGTTTCAATTTTGTGTTCTTGGGCCTCGGTTTTTGGATTTTGACGTCTATTCCCTGCCGCCGCCGGAGGGCGCGGGAACGCGCGCTGCCCACACGCTGCTGAGGATACATATTTTATTTATTTCCATCTTACTCCGACGCGATGCTGGCGTGTGTACTCGTCTCAGCAGGCAAGCTCGTCGTTTACCCTTTTCTGCTCTCGTCGGTCTCGGCCCGAAGGATATTTGTGTGGAACAGCAAACAGACGGAAAATCAATGCCACTTGTGTGCGAGTATCTTCTCTTGTTTTGCATTCGAATTGGGTGGAGGGCGGTGGCGGGGAAGTCCCTTTTTCGGAAAAACAATCTCGAGCACAGAGCTGACTCTGTGGCGGAAGTAGACAGAGAGTGCGCATCCTGCCCGCACACGGAGCGATAAGGTATCCATTTTTGTTCTTGCCCGAATGACAAGCAGAAAAATGGCAACATCAACCTCACGCTGCTGCAGCCATGGGAAGTTAATTCCATTACAGGGGCCGGCGGTTGTCTTGCCGTGCATATGCTGATGTGCTGTGCGGCGCGGCACGATACACCGGCTCGGTGTGCCCGCATCCGCAGCGAAGCGTGCGCTTGCAAGTGACGATGCGCCTTCCTTTCGTGTAAGAGCCGAGATAGCCGAGCTGGCTCAGCCGATGCGAAAATGTGCAGCGTATCTGGTGGAAAATAATTTCATAAATATGAGTGTTGAATTTGGGACTTCTTTGTCAACGCCCTGGGAATCCAGTGCGGCGAAAGGAAATCTGTTTCAATGCACTCAGCGGTGGTTGTTGTGGAATGTGTGTGCGCCGAGGAAATGGTAATTAAGGCTTTAATATCCAACGACAGGGGAATTATTTGCTTGAGAGAGGATTACGGCTGTCACGGCGGACGATGTATTGTCATCGCTGAGCTGTGCGACTTTGAAGGCGGATTTCGTGACGTGAAGTGATGCGTTTCAATTAGGTTTGCTGTGGGTTTTCGGGTTCTTGGACTGGGTGACATTGCGCCCGATATTTCAACTTACTTGGGCGAGGATGAACCGAACAAGGCAGTCAACGTTTCCCACCTAAATCTGAACCGAATGAAGTCAGATCACTGCGATCGTGTGAACTATACGCAAAAATTGAACTTGTTACGGTTTTCAAAAAATCGTTGTGAACTTAAGACTTTTTTCGAAAGGATAACTCCTTGCAGAGTTATAGTTCAAAAGTTTGGTAGAAACAGCACTTCCCTATTTACCCCCGATTTCGTACTTCAGGCAGTGCCTAAGACCTCAACAAAAGCTTATGGAATCCAATTGGGAAATGTGAGGCGGCCAAAGCCAACCCAGCTTAATAAGGGCGTGCTGCCAATTCAGTAAAAGCGTTGGCAGACCTCTGCTGAAAGGAAGTAGAAAGTGGTGAAGGAAAGGTGAAGTGAAGTTCTGTTGGTAAATTTTTTTTGAAAAATACATTTTTTTGCAGAACGGTGAACGAATGGAGTTGGTCCAACTAAAGGCGCATATCTCTTTTAAGAATGCCCGGTCACCTTCGCGTAGGTGTTAGAGGCGCGCTTTATATGTGTGGGCGAATCCAGGATGGCGGATGAATACTGCGGCTTCCATCCGGGCAGGAGCACAACCGGCCAGCTATTCGAAAGGCTTAGGAGTATGCCTCTTAAATTGTTTATGTAGTTCTACACATGTATCTTAGTTTAAGGTTCTTTCTATAATGTTAAACTCAAAAGGAGCATGAGAAGCGCGCGATCGAGGAAATGGAGAGGTGGTACGGCAGAAATAATGTCCGAAAGTCTTACCAAAGGGTGAAACAACTATCCAAAGGGTACAAACATCGGACAGAAGCCAGTCGGAACGAAGAGGGACAACTCGTAGTAGAGTCGCAGTCGATACTGAGAATCGGGAAGGCAGACTGTTTAAAGCCGAAGAGGACACCAATACCGCTGCCAGGCAGAATGTTCCACTCTAGCAATGGACGATCATAGAAGAGAATTCTGTCCTCCCGATCGAGACGACGTCAAGATAGCTATATTGAGAGTTAAGTCGAACGAGGCTGCTAGTGCAGATGGACTGTCTCTATAAGACTGCTGGAGATGAGCTGGTAGAGCACAAGCACCATCTCATCTCTAAGACATGCATGCACCAACTGACGAGAGATAAGTCTTCTTAACATCGATTACAAGACCTTCTCTGCCGTTCTGTGTGAACGCCTGAAACCATTCGTCAACAACATGACAGGTCCCTATTAGTGCGCCTTCAGGCCTGGGAAGTCCACCATCGATCAAGTCTTCACATTGCGGCACATCTTTGAAAAAACCCAAGAGATGCAGATCGACACCCACCATCTATAGATATATGTCTCTTCTTTAAGACCCATGTCTAGTTTTGACATTCCTACAAAAAACTCGCCAAGAAAACTCTCGCTGCTCCATCAAGGTCGGTAACGAACTCAACGAGACCTTCAATGTCATAAAAGGTTTTAGGCAATATGACGCGCTGTCATGTGATTTTTTCAACATTGTAGTTGAGAAGATCATGCAAAACTCTCACGCCAACAACCGAGGCACAATCTTCCAGATGTTCGTGCAATTATTGGCATACGCGGACGACATTGACGTTATTGCGATCAGCGGTCTGTCAATGAATCCGTCCATATCCGAGGCCTGTTGTCGGTTCGTAACCGTTTTTTTTTTATGTGGTGAGGGAGTTAACCTCACGCACAACTGGTAGGCCAGGCCCATTATTTGACCCTCGGGCAGAGGGGGATCGCTGCATACATTGGTTCACCACACAACGGTTGTTGTGATGGCTATCCAGGGGCGCCACTAGGAGGCTGTATGTCAACTTGACTTATGCACAAACAGGGATCGCGCTGGCATCCTACCAGGTTGGGTGCAGTCAGCAACTTTGCCCTGTGTACATAAGCCCATGCCCCCGGGGCAAAACAAAGTACATGCTGTCATCACGGAAGGACGCACAACATCGACGTCTCGGACAGAGCGTCAGAGAGAAACATCAGCATCAGCAGAAACTTTGAGGTAGTCAAGGACTTCGTCTACCTAGGCTCCGGAGTAAATAGGGACAACAACACCAGTACCGAGATCAAGCGCAGAATTACTCTTGCCAATCAGTGCTTCTTTGGGCACAAGAGGCAATTGAGTAACAGAGCCATCTCTCGAAACACCAAGTTCACTTTGTATAAAACTCTGATCATCCCAGTCTTTGGTCCTGTTTGCGTTGATGGCGTTTGGAGGAGAAGGTTCAACCACAAACTATACGGGCTGTACAGCGGCATGCACCTAGTTAAGCGTCTTCGGATCCAACGCTTAAGATGGCTAGGTCATGTAGAGCGGATGGACACCACAGCTCCGGCCCGAAGAGTCTTCGACACCGAGCCATTGGGACAGCGCAACAGAGAACGTCCTCGCACTAGATGGCGCACACAAGTTGAAAAGCACCTCAACCAACTTGGTGTGCGCAACTGGAGGCAGCTGGCGAAAGATCGCGCTGGCTAGAGAATCATGTTGGTTGATGCCCAGGTCCATCGCTACTGACTGTAGCGCCAATCAAGAAGAAGAAGATGATCTGTCAATGAAGCGTTTGCTTGTATTGAAACGGAAGCAGCGGCAAAAATGGCGGTGAATGAGGGCAGAACGAAGTATATACTGTCCTCAAAAAAAGAAATACAACATCGACGTCTTGAACAGAGTGTCACAAGGGCAGGTATAACTTCGAGGTACCTCGGCTCCGGAGTAAATGGTACTAATAACATCAGTACCGAGATCAAATGTAGGATAACTCCGCCAACCGCTGTTTTTTTGGGCTCAAAAGTTAATAGAGTAGTAGAGCCCTTTCTGGTTAGACCAAGCTCACATTATATAAGACCTTGAGCACCCAGTCCAGCTGTATGGCACGGAAACCTGGGCTATCTCAAGAGCGGATGAAGACGCACTTAGTCTCTTCGAGAGAAAAGTTCTGCGTTCAATTTTTGGTCCTGCTTGCGTTGAAAGTTTTTGGAGAAAAAGATTCAACCACGAATTGTACATGAGTCTAGTCAGGCGTCTACGGTTTTAACGCCTAAGATGGCTGGGCCATGGTGAGCGCATGGACAACACTGCTCCAACCTGAAGAGTCTTCGCCTCCGAACCAATGGGACAACTCAATAGAAGACTACCACGAACCCGATGGCGCACTCAAGTGGAGAAGGACCTGAACCAACTTGGAGTGCGAAATTGGAGGCGGCTGACTAAGGATCGTGCCAGCTGGAGAGGATTTTTGACCGAGGCCCAGGTTCACCCCGGACTGCAGCGCCACAAGAAAAAGAAGAAGAAACTAAAATGTTCCATATTTACGTACTGAAAGAGATGTTATATCTTATTGTACAACCCAAATATATAATAAATGAAATGAAATCCTTGATGGTCAATTTGCAAGCTTTTCAATAGCTGTTACCTGTGCCTGTAATACACTGTAGTGCATAGGTAGTCTAACGGACGTCTTCGTGGACACAGTGGATACTGGATATCATCGATATTCACTTATATTAATTTTGCAACAAGCTTGCTATCGACATCTGAACCATTTCGAAACCTTAGTGAGGACCATAGAGCACAGAGGTAGTGTAGAGACAGATGCCGGTTAACTGTTAAGTCCACGTCTACTAATTATGGATAATGTTCCCTGCTCTCCGCTTAAAACTATTGTTGGCATGAATGTGTGAAGGCATATCAAACGCAGCAGCTGTTGTAGAAGGCTTACACTTATGTGTGCAGAGCCGCTCATCCACTTTTGGGGCAGTATACACAGTACTGAAGACAGAGGGATCGAATCTTTATCAACACATCAGCACAACCATGTCGGGACATCGATTAAACTTGTAGAGCGTAGTTGATTTCTTCTCAAATGTCCACAAACATAGGGCTTTGGCAACTGCTCTTTGTCTCCACTTCAAGTACCGTCAAAAATTGCCATCTCCCCCTTATCTATAAGACTTAACACAAAAAGGACCCTAGTCCACATCTCTTAGAGCCTCCTAAGAGCCTGCCAATGACTCCCTGCCTAAATCCCATGAAATGCAGATCCCAAGGCTCACAAATCTGTCAAATGGCATCCTGATCCATGGCAAAAGGATCTTCGAATGTTCAATAAATTCAAAGCACTTCGAATCCCATCCGAGGGAACAGGTGTCACTGCTTACAAAGCAGCAGCCATCTGCACACTCAAGCTAACTTGTTACCTCCACATGTCTGCATTCGATGATTCGAAGAAACTCTGGAGTTACCGCCAAACCACCATCCCACCCCTCCCCTGCATTCCAGTCGGCATTCGGCAACCAAGCTGTGGCAACATTCTTCGCATCCCGGAATCATATGAATTCGGTTGGATTCCTCGCATTGTTTCAAACGTTCACAATGTATCACTTGCACTAAAATATTGAGACTGCCTCGCACGGCACATGTGCACGCCAGTGCATCCTCTCCATCCTGGCCAGACACAGTCGCACAATCCGGAGGAAGAGATCCCATTAAACAATTCCATACATGGGAGGTTCAACAATGGAAAACGGAAAATACCGGAAAATTACATTCATTTCGAAACAAACAATCCTTTCCGCCAGGATGCCGTCTGGATACAAAGGTACCTCCTAATATCACCATCGCCACGTCCTGGCGAGGTCCTGTCTATCTGCAAATGCCATACCTTTGGCTCCTCCGTACGCCGTCCTTCGTGTTCGCCAGCCAAGCCGTTGTAGTTTATTGTTGTTGTTATTGTTCGGGATCCTGAAAGCATGCATCCTGCGCCCGCATTGATTCTTTAATCCACGTATCCTCACAGTTGTGCTGCGCTTGCTACAGACACTGACACGGGGTGGGAGAGGGGTGGCTGCATTCTGTCCCGTCTAGAAAAATACGGGAACGAAGGCGGAAGGAAAAAACAAAAGCAAAGCAGGAGCAGCAGGCGATGTAGCATATTACAAGCGCACGCATTGAGTCCAACATGTTGCACATTGCGACTGTCCTCGGTGACTGGGTCCCTGTGTCCCGGCCCTGGCGTCTGTCAAATTGGATCCGTTCATCTCGGCGATGCGCATTTTTCAGCCGAAACTGCTGTCAAGCTTAAGTGCTGCCGGGAACGGTGTAATTCACGTGCAGGCCAGTCCAGCACTTCGTGTGGGCATTAAAAATGCACAAGTCAAATGCAATGCTGGTGGCTGTGCACTTCGTCCTCTGCGGACGAGATGTGGGCGGCTAGAGGAGGGCTTATGTGTGCACTGCGGTATTTCCGGATTTAGAGTGGGTTCTGCTGTGTCGTTCCGAAGATTTGTACGTTCTGCAGAGAGCAGCGAGGTGAATTGTGCCGTCAATTTAGAATAAGGATTAGAGTGGCTGTCGTTGGGGGGTCCTGCATGATGATCTTCCGCTATCGCGGGTAGAAGGAGAAGACAGGTAGGCATTTAGGTGACGAATTAAACTAGTATGTCGAACATTCTGTGTTCCCGATGATTGCGGCTCCATTTAATTGGCATTTGGCTGGTGGTGTCCAAAAAACAGCGAATGTCTAAATCAGCATGGAACATGCTCTTCAACTGCAAGGAAACATGATTTTCAGCAGTCAAGCAGTGAAATTTTTGCGTTTCAGACTGCATCATGTCCCTCTGTAGCTCAGTTTGTGTTAGGAGCAGTATTCCTCTGTGGCGTGAGCCGTCTATCAATACGGTTACCAAGCCATGTAAAACTACATGCTTAAGAATAAAATACGCTTCGCCAAGCTACCACAGATAATGGTTCCGTCGATTTAGGTCTTGGAATATGTTTCTTTTAATGTTGCTTCAACGAGTGGGAGGGGGGAGAACCAATAGACCAAGTGACAATAGATCGACGTTTGTCTATTTGTGAAGCGAAAAATAGAAGATAATTAAACCTCATGTCTATTGTGATGCGAGTAAAAAGCAAAACTTGCCAAAGACCGGAAGACGCCAGAGCTACATTACTTTACCTTCTCCTGACGGCTCTGCGCGGGTGAACTATTCTCTCCCGATTTTATTAGTAGGACCAAGCAAACAAGAATTCCTGAAATTTGGGCTTATTAGCAGCATCTTGGGTGGAAATGAGACCTCGTCCTTGAATCAGAAGAAGAGGAACTTAAAAAAAAATACATCGCTTAAAATGGTCCATCGGCCGTCTTGTGTGTAAACCAAGATCACCAGTCAAAATACACCACAATGTGGCCTAAGCGGTGCCCTATTCTTTAAAAACGCAGTGGAAGTAACTGGCTTGGATCGTTTGCTTCGGACGCCTGAACGGCAGCGATATCTTCGACATTTCGACCAACCCGTTGCATCACTGACACGACAACAATACACAACGAATATGTTGACTCCTATATTTACACCAAGGTTATTATTGTCTGTCTACTAGGGCGAGAATTACTACCGCAAATTGGAGCTAACGCTCTTAAAGTTGTACTTACCGACTTCGAAATTCGGCAGAAAATTTGCAGACGTTGCTCGTTCGCGTCCTCCACCATGATGAACATTTTGAGTTTACTAAATAAATTGACAGTGACAGTTTAATTATTTAGCATGAGCAACTGTGGTAGCCCGTTGCGTTGTAGGCATGTGCATCGACCCGACCACACTTGAATCTCGACGTCGTAGTTTCGATCGATGTTCTGAGTGACAAAAATAATTTGTACAGCCCGACCTCTTTAGAGTCACTTGCAATGCTCAAAAACTATTCTTGTCTAGAATAAGCTTCTCACACATGGCCGTTTAGAATCCGCATAAAATTGCAGGTCCCTTTCACTCGCGAAAGAATAAAAGCACGCACTACACGAGTGGTTATTGAGAAGCTATGCCCTGGCCCCTACGTCTGTAACGTCACCCATATTAATTTTATTATTATTATCCGCAACTATGCCCATTCAAGACGACTACATTATAAGTCCAACTAACTCAAAGCCACAGAGAACAGCACTGTCAACAGGAAAGTCTCTTACCAAGCTCTGCTGGAGGGTATGTCAGGATTAGCCGCAAGGAAAACAAAGCCGTACAAAAAAACATAAAGCCGCGACTCATCAACATTACTAAGGGTAATTAAGAAAGCGGCCCTTAAAGAAAATATTCGCGGTGTGGGAACCACAATATGGGTTGAAACGGTTAACGGCCATGACTTTCTGCCAAATATTGGTTAAGTAGTGATGTCCCAATCGTGTTATTTTGCTACTTCTTATGGTGCTATAGTCCGGGGTGAACCTGCGCTTCAGCCAATAAGCCTCTCCAGTTGTCACGATCCCAATTCCATAGCCAACTTCCTCCAATTGCGTGCACCATCGGCTTCGTGGTCGTCCTCTATTGCGTTGTCCCACTGGTTCCGAGTCAAAGACTCTTCCAGCTGGAGCAGTGTTGTTCATCCTCTCTACGTGATCTTGTCATCTTAGCCGTTGAATCCGTACATTCATGTTGCGGTACAGCCCGTACAGTTCGTAGTTGAATCTCCTTCTCGAGAAACCATCAACGTATACAGAACCAAAAATTGAACGCAGAAGAAGACCAAGAGCTTCCTCATCCGCCCTTGAGATAGTCCAGACGTCCGCCCATAGAGCAGGACAGGGTTCATCAAGGTCTTATATAATGTTAGCTTGGTCCTTCGATAGAGGGCTCGACTACTCAACTGCCTCTTGAGCCCAAAGAAACAGCGGTTGGCAAGAGTTATTCTGCGTTTAATCTCGATACTGACGGTTTTTGTACTATTAACTTTGGAGCCAAGGTAGACGAAATCCTTACCCACCTCGAAGTTGTAACTGCCTATGGTGACGCTCTCCGAATGGTGCGAAAAAAGGAAAATGCCTCTGAGACGAAAAACGGATCAAAGAAAACCCACCTGGAGGCTTTCCATTACTGCGTGGATGATTTCGAAATGCCTAGTGGACAATATTCCTTCGAGAGTGTCCAAGAGATCGAGTCAGCTCTGGCTAAGGCGATCTGTGATCACACTCGCAGGCTGCAATAAGATGACGCACATCATTCTAGACTGCCAAGACCAGAATTCAAATTATTCGCCACAAAAGCGGCGAAGGATCTACCTCCATGGGAAGGACCTGCTGTTCAAGTGGAAGCAGTTCCTGGTAAAGTAGTTCTTCTTGGACCATGACAACTGAGTCGGTGTTGAAATCGAAAAACTTTCTAAGATTCATAAGTGAATCTAGACGGTTGTCTGATGTAGTACAAAGGTCAGCTAATGTAGTACAAAGACCAACATGGACGAGTCATGTTGTGCCTGAGTGAGTCACGTTCATAAGGCACTCGAAGGCTTATGCACCTACATGACTTCGTTTAAAGGCTGCAGCCCGTCTTATCAAACCCACTTCAGTCTTTCGAGAGGGAACCCGACGCTATGAGCTTAGCTTTGGTTTTGACTGTCTTTAGATTCAACCAAGTTTTTCCATGTGCTCGCAACAAAGTTCGAGTGGCAACAACCCATCAAAGGGTTTTATTCATATTTTGCTTCATATGACTGATATTGCGACGCGATTTCATAGCCGCCATGTGCCGCCATAATCACGACGACAGCATACTCAGCCATTGCCGAGTTTTTGTGGCTACGACTGAATACAAAAAATGCATTGCATTCTGATGACAGCCCATGATTCAAAGTGGATAAGTTATTTGATGTTCATAAGGTCAAATCGATATCAACTCAGTGCGCAGATATGAACGCTATAGAAAGCAGATTAATATGACCTTAGCACTGTCGAGATTATGAGTAGAGAATCGTAAGCATACAATGCAATATAATCCCCCATGATCAGGGAAATACAAGGAAATACGATGGGGACCTAGTATCGAGCACTGAGGGACTCCATGCGTTGTAGATAGTTGTACCGTCTAAAGCTTTTGGAAGCATGTACGTCTTCGATTCTGAACCCATGGGACGATACAAGATGCCCGTATATAAGACGGATGTACCTCAATCATGTTGGTGGCGTAACTCGCCGCAACTGGTGTGCAAGCTGTTTGCAAGGTAGCTAGAGCAGTGTGATCAATACCTACTACTCTAGTGACGTGTTTTTTTTTTCAATTTCTGTTCACTTGCCACATACTCACTTGCTCCGAAGTCAAGTCCACTGCATCAGGCACCGATAATCTCAGCCCAAAGGGCCAACTAGGCAAACACAATTATGGCCCATCATTGGACTAATAACGCCCCTCGCCGCGTCAGTCTCGACCACCAAGTGCAAATCTTCAGCAACGCCTTTAAGAACCAGTTACCGTAATTAAATTCCCGCACCGAATCTCCGAGCAGCCAAATTTTGCCTACATTCCCGGCCGCCAACGAAGACAACAACAAAACCCAAAAATAAGGATACCAACGCACCAAGCCGGGATAACGAGGCACATTGAGAAAGAGAGGAAAAAAAAATCTGATTTGCCCCACATCAATCCTTCCGCTTCATTAACTCTGGCTAAGGAGTTTTGCTTTTAATGAGCCCCATGTAGACCGGAAGCACACCGGGAATGGGGAGGAATGCAAGAAAACTCCAACAAGTAAGGTCACCTCCCAGATCCACGCACACATCCACAAAAAAAGGACACATCCCCGGGAATTGTTATGTTTCAATAGGGGTTAACTCCGACGAAGGTGATGTCCCGTCCTCAGCCTCGGGTGGGGACGGCGAGGAGGCTCTGTCACAACGGGGCGAAAGGTTTCCAAGTTTCGCCCGAATTTCGTTTCATTTTTCTTCGAAAATATTCGGATATTTGCAAAGATGAGATATGGATACTGAACAAATCAGTCTGCCGGCCGACCCCCGTGCCGTCGAAATGTTGCGTATACGCACCGAATGACAATCATTGAGAGGACCTGCTGCTCGAGTATCCCCCGGGTTTTCCTGTCTCCTTCGTACGTAGTCGTAGCGTAGCTCTTCAGCGTTGTCCTCCGACGGGACGGGATTTAGACACGTTTGTCTGCCAGTGTGCGTGTGTGTTGACGATGCGAGATGGATGGGGACCTGCTCCACATAATGATGTACGGTCTGTGCCGGGCCAGGGGCAAGGGGAGCAAAAGAGAACGACAAACCCCCGCTCCGTCGCTGCTTCGCTCCAACACAATCCAAATAAATTGCTGGTAATTTTTTCGCTTTCTCTCCTCTTGCGCCATTCACACTTCCCTTCCGTTCGTGCCGGTGAAAATCTCCCGCATTGTATCAGGACACAGACGCACCAGCGTGTGTGTGCGGATCCACGCGCAGAGAAGCAATAACTAAAAAAAGGACATTATGAGGAGATGACCTTGTTTTAGGGGATTTTCCCTCTTGCGGTGTGTATACCCGTACACATCGAATCCTGTGGCGTTTTTCTCTCTTTTTTTTTCTCGTGTCCTTCTCCTCGCTTCTGTATGCCAATTGAAGTAATATAAATGTCACTGTTGGCATCCTGTGGCATAGGCGCACCTCCCCCTCGCCGCAAACACACGGTGGAGCAGGAGCAGTGAGCTGCGATTGTGACGGAAGGAAGGAAGGCGAAGGAAATTCATATTCCGTATGATTGATCAGCTACGTCCTTGACTTTTGCATACGTAATATTGTCATGCAATTTTTATTGTTTGCTTTTATGTTTAGCTCAGGCCATGGCACGGGGACGTCATGAGGCGCGGGGGGAGGGCGGGTGCGATTGAAGACGGGGAGATCTATATGTGGGCTAAGGACATGCAGATGACGTGCAAATGTTTGTTTAGTCATTTTTTCTGTCATTTTTTCTCCGTTTCTTTTGTTCGTCCTTGTGCTCTGCTCGTGGTTGGGCTGAATTTTATGAGCATTTGATGTGTTTTTCATGTTTTTTTTCTTTTTGGGAACAGGAGCAATGGAGTTTCGATATGAATGTCATTAAGTTGGTAAGACTGTCAAAAAGTCACGGGGGAAGACAGTGGAGTTGCAGGATGGGAGGGAGCAGCTGTCTCATAAGTCCCTCCGCATGAAGTCGTGTCGTGTTGAAGAGATCCCGGGCGGAGGGCAGATGTTCCTTCGGTGAAATGTGACGTATGCAAGTCGTTTGATCGAAGTGAGAGATGAAATGAACATTACCTTGACAAGCACGAAGTTGGAAGCACGAGTTGGAATAAAAGATAACGAAGTTCTTGAAATTTCAGTATATACAGTGAATTGCATGCTCAAAAAAACAAAACCTACCCTTTCCTCCGACAAGCGCATAAAGAGAAAAGAACTAGCGTCTATTTATATTTAAATTCCTCGATTTATTATTCCAAAAATTTTAACTTTGTGTCAAGAAGTTTGTTTTGTAGCAGTCATCTTCATTCCAGGGTGAAGGTAATCTGCTACGTGGCCCTTATCCGGCCAATTATGGCCTACGGTTGTCCACAGTGGCTCAACATGAGTCTTTCAAGGGCAATGTCTTCGGACTTGTCTCCGAGTCTGAGTGCAACAAGTACTATCCCAACGAGGTCCTATACAGCGAGGCAAACTTGAACACAATAGATAATTTTATTTTTGAGCTGGATAGAAGGCATATTGCACAAGCTGGTATATCTAACAACAGTCTGATCTTTGTGGGTTACTACCCCCATGAGAAAATGCGCCCTACAGGCTTTGTTCCTCGCGAGGCGTTCCTCTACCTCGACATAATTGGCCTAATACTCGATCCACACGGATGCCCTTTAATCTTCCACGTCGTATGCCGAACAGTGGACAGGCGACTCCATTACGAACGGAATGTCGTTCGCTGGCACTAGGATCTCCTCCATTTCAATAAAGGGAGCTCTGCTCGAGACTAGAGAGAGTCTGCCAAAGAGCGGCAATTTTACTGGTGGTTCCACCAAAACCAGTCCCCGTCGCTGCTGTTTTTTCTAATGACACGCTAGTTGACCATGGTGGCCAGTGTCGAAACTTAAATCTGGGCACATTGCAGTTTCTTTCCTATCCAAAGGCTATGGGCAGATGCATCAACTGCTTACGATTTGGAATTGTGCTTCAGGCCAAGTGCAAACAATTTCACCAGACCCTGCTCCACTGCCAAGCACAAGAGGTCCAGAGATTCCGTCAATCGATAATCGAACCAGTCCATCAGCAACCAAAGCAGACGAGGTGGAAGCAAATGTTTTCTATGTTTTCTTGGGTACGGCTGTTGTTAATGTATTCGCTCGCAACAATAGCCCTACCAAGGCAAGAGCTTTGCTAGACTCAGAATCCCATAATTAGCAAATCAGTTACGGCTTTAAAAACCTGATTCCTTGCAAGTTTCTGGAGTTGGAGATCGTGAGATTATTAATGACACAACTGCATTATGATTGTATGCATGCTGAGCCACAAGCATTACTCGCTGCGTCAACACAACATTACTGATTTATGAGAGGAAAGCAACTCGCCCATACCATTGTACATAACTGCATCCGTTGCTTCCGGGCGAAACCTAAAAGTATTGAACATCTAGTGGGAAACTTACAACTTACAGCCGTCAAGACCAGTAGACTTTCTTGGTCCAGTTTACATGCACCACAGAATACGGAGCAAAAGCAACCAACAAAAGCATATGTAGCTGTTTTCATATGTTTCGCTACAAAGGTTGTACACCTGGAATTAGTGACGGACTTGACAACACAAGCATTCATCGGAGCACTAAAAATATTTGTTGCACGTCGTGGATATCTAGTCAAAATATTTTCAGACAACTCCACAAATTATATTGGAGCTCGGAATGAACTCAATGAAGTCTATTCCTTATTTGTTCTGATGAAGGAACAGCGTCCATTAAAAATCACTGTGTCAACAAAGGAATCGAATGGAAACATATACCTCCGAGATCACAACATTTCGGGGGTTTGGGGGAAGCAGCGGTCAGCGAAACACCACATGAAGCGAGTAATTTCCAGTGCAGCACTACCGCAAGAGGAACTGAGTACCGGACTAGCGCAAATAGATGCCGTACTAAACTCAAGACCATTAACTCCGATGTCATCAGATCCAAATGATGTAGAAGTTCTTACACCAGGACAATTTTTAATTGGTGCGCCACTTACGACTATCGTTGATCCAGACAACAGAACATCAAATATCACCAACGTAGCCTGCTGAAATTTATTGCACTTGGTGCAGTGGACTGAAGTATAATTTGAGGTCTGGTCTCCAAATCGCAAGCAGTTGATGCATCTGTCTATAGCCTTTACTTGTTTCAGCCTTTCCATAGGGTTGAGTTGTTGAAACTTTGTGCATTTGAAGAGAGGATGACTTTGCTGGTCGCAGATGGTATAATCGAGGTGCTTGTTATCTACCACTGAGTGTTTCATGTCATAGTTGACCGAAAGAGTTCTTTTCAGCCAGACTACATAAGGTAGTCGTAAGGCAAAATAAATAAAAACAAATTATAAACATTCGAATTAATGTTAGGCATTTACATGGCACAAACGTCCTGGTGCCCGCGTTCGTACTGTTACGGACATAGTTAAAATGGTCTTAAGTCTTAATATTAGGTTAAGTTACTTGAAGTTAGGTTATATTAGATATATATATGTATCCAAGTTCCAGCTTTCTTGGCGAAACCAATAAAACAAAAACAGTCTGTCCTTTAAGACAAATAAACAAAACACAAACTACAATTAGAATAGCTAAAGCAACCGTATAGTAAAGAGGATTTGTTAAGTAAGTTAAGCGAGTTATATGCATTTTTATTATTATAGTTTATCCATTTCATGGAATATTAAATCTACACTGACCATACACCAAGAAAGAAAGAATCAAATTCAGCAGAAATTTAGACAAAAATGGGTACTAAGGCAGGTAAGCAAGGACTTGGCACAACCCACGATGATAATATAGACCGGATCATTGTCACAAGATGCTCATGAAAATGGGATTATTTAAATTTATTTATTTCATCTACCGAGTTTAACTCTCTTACAGATTGCAGAAATATAAGTATAATAGTATTTTAATAATAATAAGGGAATAATTTTATATAAAGTCAGTAATTAGCTAGTTATAATAAATACAATTAAAAATAATATATAAATAATAAAACTAACAGCAGTGTGAAATTCAACATATTTAACTAAGATACGATATGAATTTTATTCAGAGATTTGGAATTGAATTTTTGAATTTCAGTCTATCATCACATAGATCTATTTCGATACAGTCAGAATTAAAATTGAGGATGCATTTTGTAAGCGGCTCATTAAAACCATAATTATATAAGTGGCTTGGTTGGTACAAGTTTCTTGATCGATGATTTCTTTCTGGGGCATACAGTTTAATACATTGAAGTATATCCGGACAGTTTATACGGTACGAGAAAATATCATAAATAAACATAATAGATTGAATACTTCGTCTTTTTTCTAGTGTATCTAGTCCTATTAAGGCACATCTTATTTTATGAGGAGGCATAGATTCAAGGTTCCAGTTCATTATTTTTATAACGAATCTCGTAAAGGTCTTTTGAACCTTTTCTAAACGTAACACGTGTTTTGAATGCGATGGAGAACATATTACGGAACAGTATTCCAGATACGGACGTACAAGAGACATGTAAACTGACTTAAGGGCATACGGATTAGAAAATTCATAACAAGAACGTTTAAGGGACCCAAGCATTGAGTTTGCTTTAGCAATTACGTAGTCAATATGAAATGTGAACTTCAATTTCGTATCAAACATTATACCAAGGTCTTTAATTTCATTTTTTCTCGTTAGAGTCTTCCCATATATAGTATATTCACAGAGAATTGGCAACAAAGTATGGAAAACAGAAAACGAATGACATTTATTTACATTTAGCTCCAGATGGTGGATATCACACCATTTGACTAACGCGACTTAATCATTTTGAATTTTTGTACAGTCTTGGATGTTTGCAACACGCAGAAAATTTTTTTAAATCGTCAGCATACATTAAACAATTAACATATTTAAAAAATTGACGGAATATCATTAACAAATAAAATAAATAGTAATGGCCCTAAGTGACTACCCTGAGGGACACCAGATAATACCTTGATAGTTCTAGATTGACAAGTACCAATTTTCACAGTTTGAGTCCTATTTGATAGGTAACTCGAAATCCAGTTAAGGAATGTAGTATGAATACCAAAGGACTTTAATTTATTTACCAAGACTGTATGACATACTGTGTCAAAAGCTTTTCTAAAATCTGTCAAAACCACCTCAACTTGATGTCCCGACTCAACCGATTCAAAAAGATATTTCGTGAATAAAGTCAAGTTAGTTAAGGTGGATCTTCCAGACATAAACTTGAACTTATTCTTTCTTTAGTTGTAAGGTAAAGTTTTTTTGTAACAATTAATTCAAACAATTTCGGAATGGCGGAAAGCTTTGAGATACCTCTATAGTTCTCAACTTTTTGCCGAGGTCCGGATTTGTATATAGGTGTTATAAATGAGCTTTTCCATTCTTCCAAAAATGTTCCAGTGGACAAAGATAAATTGAACATAATTGTTAATGGAAAAGACAAGGATACATTACACTGTTTAAGAACAATTGACGGTACATTGTCAGGACCAGCACTTACATATGAATTTAAGGATTCAATTCCTTGTAATATATCCTCTGTAGACAAACAGAGTGATCCAATACTCATATTATATGCATCTTCATTTGGAGAAGGTGTATTAATATTCGCATTATCAACGTACACTGTTTCGAAGAATTTTGCAAATAGCTCGCAGGTTGTCTCAATGTTATGAGACATAATCCCTTCGAACTCCATATTTTGAAAATAATCCTTCGACTTCCTTTTATTATTTACAAATACCCAGAAACCTTTAGGATTGCCAGAGATATTAGACTCAGTATTCAATATATACTGTTTATAAAGAAATTTGTTCAAACATTCATATTCTCGGCGTAATTGGCAAAACCGCTTTCTATTAAATTCTGAATTGGAATGTTTCCGTTGTTTGAAGGCTTTGTTTTGCATTTTTCAGATTAACCAACCTTTTATTATGCCACGCTTGCTTAAAATAGTCTATTTTCTTAATCAACGGTATAAACTGAATAAATCCGAGTTCTAATACATTGAGGACTGCCACATACATTTCATTAAGGTTTAATCCAGAAAAATTAAAGAATATAAGTGCTATAAAATTCAAAACAGTAGCAAATTTCTCCGTTCGGCAATAAATGAGTATGCTATGCATCAAAAGATGGTATCATCTGATCATTGGATTACGTATTTAAGCCTTGAACCGAAAACAAAGATTCGCTTCCACTTAGTAATGAAGCTGACTATACTAAATTTCTTAGTCAATTTCTGTTCAAATGTGTGTTAACTATTTTTGTAAAATTTATTTTTTTATGTCGAGTCACTGACAATGCACTTCTGTCTAGAAAAAGCTTCTCAAACTTGGCCGTTCAGAGTCGGCATAAAACTGTAGGTCACTTCCACTCGTGAGAGTACATTAGCACGCACAACACAAGCTTGTTGAAAAGCTAGGCCCTGGTCCTCTACGGGCTATAGCGCAACCCATATTATTATTATTTACCAAAGAAGTCTTTGAGCTAGATCCTAACTCATGGCACTTGTTCCAAGGTTCATTATGATCGGTTCAAAAGTTACGTATTTTGTTCCAACTCCCCCATACGAGGAGACTACTGTGAGGAGCAACCAAGCGAATTTTTGTACTTGCTTCGACCACCTCATCCTGAGTCCGACAATCGGGCGCATATTTGGCGTTAAAGGCCCGCATCAGAAGTCATGACCATCGGGACATCGACTTCGACCTTCAAAAAAGCAGCTACTCAACGTTGAAATCTCCTCTCGGCGGTGTGAAGTCCCGATCTTACTCCTTCGGACATCACCTTAAATTGTAGGCCCAGAGGTGAGAGTTGGTTGAAAACCCCTAACTTAGCTGTGAGCCCTACAAGCAAGGCTGGCTGCTTAGACCTTAACCCTGAAGTTGATGTATTCGATAAAGGTTAACACCAGTCCTCCCTAAGTCCACCCCAAAGACAACATAATTGTGCTGTTCAATTGTAGTCCCTCAACCGAGCGAACACTTTTCGTAACTCGCAATTTTCCGCCCCACTAGCTGTAAACTTTCGCTGTGCTCATTAGCATAGTTTACCAGCAGGACCAAGAATTCCTTGCGATGCAAAAACTGAAAAGAAGCGAAGTAGAATCATGCAACTTCATCTGAATCATGGATCGAACCGCGCCACCAACTTTGTAAGACAATACGAAAGTTTCAGCCCAGTGATTGTATCCCGTCAGTGTCCTTCCTTAACCCGCGACACGGCACCGAACAACAACGGAACGGTGTACAGCCTCCTCCTCTCCATCGACAGCTGATAAAGACGAACGCCGTGCCGTGCCGCGCCGATGACTCCGACAAACCGTGCAAAATACAAGCCGCGGCGGTGGATGCCATCGAACAGAAAAGGACAATGGAGTGAACACAAGTCGGTTAAATGGAAAAAGTTCCCTCCTTCGTGATCTATTCCAAATAGGCTACTTTGCTGCGCAGAGCGGCGGAGGTGGCGTGCAAAAAAGGCACAATTTGGCGGATTCATTGAATTCCCCGACTGATATTCAAATTGTGGGCGGGGTGGGGTAGCGGTTACAAGAAGTGGTGTGGAATCCTTCAACTTGCAGCCTGACAGCGCCGCACCGCGTTACGCGGACGACACCGACTCAAGGGCAAAAGGAGAATAAAACTCTGACTTTCAAAAGTCTTGCATAGTGTGCCGGAGCAAGTTGACTTTATCTGCGGGAGGTGTTCGTTCGTGGTCGGGGGTGGAATCGTCCTGATTTCAGCAAAACTTTTATCCAACCGACAAGGACACAAGGTGGGTGGAGAGGGGGAACAAGCGAAAAAAACGAAAGAAACACGAGAAACGTCTTCGTAAAGATTCTGAATCGTGATAGTGACAGGTTGTTTCAGATCTGTGGCAGGTCCTTCCTCCGCTCCGTCCGAGATGGAAACGAAGGAAAAATACATTTGCACGCTGCTGTAACCACTGCAGTTTGTGAAGAAAAATGCCCTCAAGGCCGCACTGAGCTCTGGCAGGGGTGTGGGAGGACACTCAAGCGAGCGCACACAACTTGAGGTTGATACTCGTACTTTTTGAACTTCAAGAGATCCTGTCATGCATCGTGTTGCGGCTGGCGGGCGAGAGAGTGCGATTAAAGTTGAGTTTCTTGATTATCCTTCGACTAGTGTTTGTTTTGTGCCCGCCGGCGGTTTCGGCGAAGGGGTATGCCGAGTGTCCTGTTTTTTCTCTCTCTCCCCCTCGCTTGGTCGTGTTTTGCCATTAAGAAAACTCATCACTCTCGGGTTGGCAAATGAAGCACCGTTGGCATTTTTGGAATTAAAACCCTGATGATGATGACGACGATGATTTGTGTTCGCTCGCTCGTCCGTTATGCATGCGGATGTGCCTCGTGACGGGCAGGCAGTTTCTTTCCCTCTCATTGATTTCGTCGGCCATTCGTGCATAGCCGCCTATTCAGCTCAAAATGGTGTGGCGGCACAAATCCTTCCGCATATCCTCCATGGGGAGGGGGAGGGGGATCTTAGCGCATCCTCCTTGTGTGTGGGGCTGTGTGTTAAAACAAAGTTTTGCCATGTAAATTGCAATTTAATGATCAAAACTTGATGAGTCCTGCAGAATTCTTGCGGTCCAGTTTGTCGTCGTTTGGTTTTTAGGGTTGCCCAAGGCTTGGCTGGGATGTAATCAAAGTTGCTCCTTGTTATGCGTCAGATGATGATGATGATGACGACGACGAGGAGGACAACAGCGACGGCAGCCATGCCACGGCGACGGGTGGTTTTTGTTGCTGCCGCCCCCACGTTGTGTCATGTGGAAGGATAAGAACCCTCTAAGTGATGGCAATTTATTGTTGCGTTGTTTTTTTCTTTTCTTTCGTGAAGACGGGGAAATTTAAATTTAAACAAGAAACGGTCCGGAGGACACCGGAGAGAAAGGATAATTTATGGAGCAGGCTAAATGTTGGCAAATGGACGGTCGATTAGGAAAATTGCTTGCACCAGCAGTAATGACATTGCAATGCAATGGGAGAGCAGTTGACAGTGGGGCGCTGGTCGGGGGAGCTGGTCAAGAAGGAGCGCATTATGGTCACATGCTGTGTTGCGATGCGGGGAGGACATTAAGGAGGACGCTTACGGTTCAGTGGTGGCTTCGGATGTTCTTTGAGCTGAATTAGTCCCTAATGGGGTTGCAGAGTACTCTTCTGATGACACTGACTGGCTACCTCTGATGTAATAGGAGAGAGGTTAAGAGATTCAATATTTTCGGCAGAATGCTCTTATGGTCCTGAAAATGAGGACCTTCTGCCCTAGCTCACCACCAACGTGGCATCGAAATGGAATCACGGTTCGCGCAGGTACGTATCTGGAATTAGTCAATATTCTCTCCAAAATGTCGTTGAATTGCCGCCAAGCTCTTGTTAGGATCGCCAACAACTGACTAGCAGGGTAGGTTAGGTTATTAAGCTGCCAGCGAAATCGTCAGCACACTTAGACCAATTGTTGGTCCATTGTGTCAACCAGCGCCGTTAATTTGATCCCAACTGCAAATGGAATGGAAAAGCAGATAAAAGCATATAAACTCTTGCTTTCACAGGGATTCGAACTTGGGACCCCTACAGTCGAGGACAGGCACTCAATCAACTTCCCCATCCAGCTGTTAACTAGCAGGGAAAGGTGCTATCACTTGTTAAAGCTTGTCACGATTTATAATAAATATGCAAAAAATAAACAAGCTTCCAGGTGACTTAAATTGTGATGCACTACACAAAGTACTTGCAACATGACCCTGGTCGACAGCTCGTTGCTCAATAAAGAGCGGATTTCGTAGATTTTACTGATCACCGCTGGTGTGCCGCAGGGTCTATTATACGTGAGTTTCTTAGAATAGAGCAGCACTGCAAGGATTAGTCCACATGAATCGGCGTTTTTCCGAAATATTCTTAACACTTACCTTGCGATGCTAAACTTATGTTTGGGTCAGCTTGACACAGAGTCCTTTTTAACTTCCCCTTGTACAGTCCAGAAGGCATAGTATACTGATTTGTTGCAAAAAATTTAAATGTTTGTTAAATTTTTTAAGAAAGACAGTTGATCGCACGCACACGTCACAGCAAACAGTGTCTACTTCTGCGTTCAGAGGTTCAGGGCACATGTGACATCTTTCTTTCTTTGGCTGGCGCTACAGTCCGGAGTGGACTTGGGACTTTTCTCTCGAAGCGACCAAGAATGTCCTCGTCCGCTCTAGTTAGTGTCCATGTTTCTGCGCCATACAGCAGCACTGGGACTATCAAGGTCTTGTAAAGGGATATCTTGGTTCTTCTAAAGATGGCTTCATTCCTCATTGGCATTTCAAGTGCGAAAATGCAGCGGTGGGCCAACGTGATTCCCCGTTTTATCTCCGTTGTGGTGTCATTGTTTGTATTAAATTCGGAGCCTAGGTAGACAAAGTCTTTCACTACCTCGAAGTTACAGCTGTCTATAGTGACGTTTTGTCCAAGACGTCGGTGTTGGTGGACTTTTTTCGTGGACAGCCTATACTTTGTCATACCCTCATTAACCGCAAGCCCCATCTTGGCCGCTTCCTTCTCGATGCTCACAAATGCCCCACAGTCCGTTGTGTTTTTCCGATGGTGTCAACGTCAGCGGCATATGCGAGCAGTTTCACAGATTTGTGAACGACCGTGCCTCTGGCGTTGACATTTAAGTTCCGCACGATCTTATCGAAAATGATATTAAAAATGTCGCATGGCAGTGTGGCGCCTTGTCTAAATCCTTTTCTGACATCAAAGGCCTCGGTGCAATCTTTACCGACCTTGACGGAGCATGGGGCGTTCTCCATCGTCATTCTGCAAAGACGGACGAGTTTTGCAGGGATGCCAAAACCAGACAAGACGCTATATAGCGTCTCTATAAATACTGTCATACCCGGCCTTAAAGTCGATGAATAGGTGGTGGGTATCGACTTGAAACTCCTTGGTCTTTCCCTAGATATGTCGTAATGTAAATATTTGGTGAATAGAGGACTTCGCTGGTCTGAACCCGCACTGATATTGACCAATCAGGCAACAACTACAGAGATATATTCCAGCTCACCTCACCGTCGCTTACAAAATCCTATCCAGTCTAAAGCCTTTTTGCACCACACTAATCAGCGCATATCAGTGCGGCTTCCAGCGCGGCAAATAGACTATAGACCAAATCTTCACAATATGGAAAATTTTGGAGGAGACGAGAGAGTTTCAAATCGATACTCACCATTTTTTCATCGATTTCAAAGCTGCATCCGACAACATTCATCGTAAGGAACTATTCGAAGGAATGACCGTATTCGGGATCCGTGGGAAATTGAGTTGGATGTGTCGCACCGCTCACAGAGTACCATCTTTTAAACATTCACACAGTTAAAACCACCAATGTCAAATAGCTAGAAGGCACCACCTAAACTAAAACAAATGGAATCTGGCCGTCCCTTTACCTATAACGGTCACTCAGTCTGCTTAGACTCAGCAAACATTCACTAAGGACACAGGAGTTATAACCGAGTACTGTGCAAGTGGCACTCATGCTCGCAGAATGGGTGCCCCATACAATGAGTTCTGCAGAAGCTGCATGGATGAAGAGGAGGTAGGAAACACTAATCACCTACTATGCTCTTGCAGCGCTCTGGCTAGTCGTTGTTGCCTACACTTAGGGGCCTTCTATTCAACAACCTCATTGAGCTACACAGGGCCATCATAGGCCAGCTAAATCGCTTCACTATAAGCACAAACTGGTGCCGATGTTAGGAGAATGCAAATCTCGTGGTATCACACTGGGCCCTTCTCTGGCGTAAGTAGGTGTGACTGCCCTTAGCAGTTAGCCACTATAACCTAACTTAACCTTCGCTGTCGTGTGATTTCTTCAATTTGATACCGGAGAAGATATTGCGGCGGGCAGGTGTAATCACGAAAGCACACTCTTCCAGAGTCCAGTGTTGGGATACGCACATGATCTGTCAAAACGCGCAGCGACATCTTGGATGCTTTCACGACAAGTGAGGAATAAGCGAGCGATACGAGCTTGTCTTATGGTGATGTATGGTAATAGCTAGGACATGACAAAGTATGTTCTGAAGAGCATGAAACAATCCGCCATACACCACCTAGCCCGAAACTTAACAATCGACAGCCACAATTCCGAGGAAGTGTTGGAGTTTGTCCAAGTCGGGGCATACTTCATCTTCACAAATTACGTCGCAGTGGAGATCCGCTGTAGAAGCACCCTTGGCAAACGACGATACTTCGGTTTGTCAAAAGAACTGTGATTTTGTGTTACTTTACCCTTCAGTTCTTGAGCCTTGACCACAAGTGAGCAACCAATTCATCGAACCTACTTACAGACAGCTGGCAAAATACCTCCCTAAGTGTAAAGAGACTCGTAGAGTGCAACCCATGTCGAAAAGGATTTAGCACTGTCCAAGTTCGGAGCAATGGTTCAAAAAAAATTATGGCCTTACACTCTGCTCAGCAAAACAGGCTTGCGGTGGGATATGAGTTGCATGTCAGTTTAGTCCCTGTGAGAGAGCACACATATGGTAGCGCCATGTTTGGTCTTTCAACGGAACCTTGTCTCTCTGGTTCAAGGGCTTCCATTATTTTACATGTTACGTATACGCCACCGTATTCCTCACGCCACGGGCTTACAAAGAATCCTTGAACAGTAGACAAGTTATCAATATGTTCTATATGGCCAAGGCACCTTAGGCGTTGGACATCTTAAGGCTGTCTGGACCCCTATTCCTTCTCCGAAATAGGGCTTCTTCCACACACATCACATGAATTGGTTTACTTTTCAATTTCAGTTCGACACTTGACACTCACTCCGCACAAGGACAGCCACCATCGAAGTACTGCGACGTTCATCCAATTTTCCTCGCCATGACCTCAAAAGCGAGTTTCAATCAATATCAGCACCACCCTCCTCCATCGCCCGGCTCTGAGTCAACCGCCCAAGTGGCTGTCATAAAATCCATAGAAACCATGTACAGACCGTGTCCTTTATGCCATTCCATTATCGGCAGAAAAATACTCAGAAAAACCGCTTTAGGAAATTATATATTTTAGGCGACCCCCTGGGACAAAGACGACCTCTCCCCCACTCCAGTCAATCGATAACTTGGCCTCGTTCTTTCCACTTACTCAAAGCAGCCGTAAAAATATGCCGAAAAAAAGGAGAAGAAGAACCTTCAAAAGGATATTCGATCACAATCGTAAAAGGCACAAACACCAAACCCCACCCGCACCCGCACACGCACACGCACAAACTATTCAATTTCAAAAGGGATGCCGGGATCAGAACGCGTCTATGTTCCCAATCCACTGCCGTCGCAGGTGAAGAAGCACTTCCTCGCCGAAGTCATTGACACAAATATGAAAAAAAAAAGGAAAAACGAGGAAATGACGGTTTCGCAGGTAAGCGCGTTTACAAACTCATCTCTCACACTGCAGCCCGATCCACATTCCACACGGCCCCCGGACGGGACGGGCCGGATGCTGATGGAGATATTAAGCAGGTGGGGATGGAAACTTCGTCAACGGGCCATGGAGAGAGGTGAGCGAGCGGGTAGAGCAAACAAAATTGTTCGTTATTCGTCATTGTCATTATTCCGCCGATGACAAATAGCACTCGTGGAGGAGTGAGTTCTCTGCTGCTGTTTTTGTCTCCATTCGCAGAGGTTTTTGCGCCGTTTTCTCTTCTTTTTTTTAATAAAACAGCTTTAGGAGGAGTTCGTCATTATTTGCACAAGTGGATAGTGCGAGGGTGGCCGGGTGCCGTTTTGTGATGATGAATTGTTAGGAAAACGAAATGAGACGAAAAACCTTGCGTGTAACTTTGACAATTTCTGTTTGTCGAGGCATGTGCTCTGGGGCCGGGGGCTAATAATGATGGAAGAGCTGCATTGTGGGGAATGGCCAGCAGAGAGTGACGTCGGACAGGAATTATCTAGATCGCGACACGAAATGACTGGCGACTTGTATCGTGCTTCCTCTAGCTCGAGTGAAGAGCACTGATGAGGGGTGTCATCTCAGGCGAAAAAGCACAAGAACTTATTAAAAACCCATTTAAGGAGTAACGTTGTATCTATCATCAGAAGTTGTACTAGTTCGTTTACTTTTTGTGCACGTATGATTTTGTGGGTGAGGTGTGTTGTCTGAGCTCATGCTGACTATAGGACGACGCATCGGGTTGTATTTCATGTGGATTTTATGTTCCAACATACAAAAGCAGTGACGCCTAAGAAAATTTAGAAAAACAAATATACACAGTAAACTACGAACGTGTACTGAAGGACTCATACCTATCAGACCAGCTATCCATGATGAGTCCTGACCTGAGCAAGTTCTACCTTCAATCGGTGACGATCCTGGGACACGCTGCACCAGTTATCAAGGGAAAGCTCTCTCACATCCGCAATGACTTAGTCTCTATACCGAAGGTTCGATCGTCCTCTTCATCTCGAACCAGGAGTCTTGCCCATGCGCTCGATGTGGCCGTGCCTATGTAGTCGACAGATTTTTTCCGGACTACGACCACATCCTGGAACACCTTGTAGAGTTCGCGGTTGTGTCTTCTTCTCCATTCGCCTTCCTCGCAGACGGGACCATACATCCGACGTAGAACTTTTCCTTCGCAGGCACCACGAATCAGCTGTTCGTGAGCTCTACGAACAGAAGAGAAAGGAAAGAGCACCGCTTCTCAGAAAGAAAAAGAAAGAGCATGAGAAGCGCGCGGTCGTGGAGATGGAGAGGTGTTACGACAGGAAGGAGGTTCGAAAGTTTTACCAAAAGGTAAAACAAGTATCAGGAAGATACAGACCTCGGACCGAAGCCTGCAGACCTCGGGATCAGCCTCCTTAACATCGCGTACAGCGTGCAAAGAGACAAACTATACAGCGCCATGTATAGTTTTGACATTCCTGCCAAACTCGTCAGGTTGTGCGGGATGACGATGGAGAACAGTCGCTGCTCCAACAAGGTCGGTAAAGAGCTCATCGAGACCTTCAATGCGGAAAAAGGTTTTAGATAAGGCGACACGCTGTCATGTGACTTCTTCAACATCATACTTGAGAAGATCGTGCGAAACACCACACCGGAGGCACGATCTTCCAAAAGTTCATTCAACTGCTTGCATACACGGGCGACATTCAAGTGATCGGAAGCGGCTAAAATGGGTCTAGAAGTAAGCCAGGTCAAAACATCCGACGTCTCGGATAGAGCGTCATAATGGGCAGCAGAAATTTTGAGGTAGTCAAGGACTTCGTCTACCTCGGCTCTGGGGTAAACAGGGATAATAACACCAGTACCAAGTTCAAGCGCAGAGTGACTCTTGCCAATCGCTGCTTCTTTGGGCTCAAGCGGCAATTGAGTAACATGCCATCTCGACCTGGCCTTGGCCGAAACAGCAAGCTGACTCCGTATAACACTCTGATAATCCCTGTCCTACTCAGGGGCGTGAGAGACATGGACGCTATTAAAAACAGATGAAGAAGCTCTTGGTCGTTTTGAGAGAAACGTTCTGCGTGATATCTTTGGGCCCGTACGGGTTGTACAGCGCCATGCACCTGGTTAAGAGACTGCAGACCGGATGGATAGCACAACTTCAACCCGAAACGTCTTAGATTCCGAGCCATTGGGACAACGCAACAGATTACGTCCTCGAACGAGATGGCCCACACAAGTACAAAAAGACCTCATGCGCAGCTGGAACCAGCTGATGAAAGATCGTGCTGGCTGAAGGAGCTTGTTGGTTGATGCAAAGAAGACGAAAGTTCAGATCTCACTGTGACGAGTGACACCAAAAATGTTAACTCGGTATAAGGTTCAGCTTAATCTTAACATAGCTTTAATTGACTAAATCTTAAGCCTGAACTGTATAATGAGGATTTGCAATGCAAATAAAGGCTACACAACCTATTTATTACTTTAGACTTGGATCGGAGCCATCGTTTGGAAGAGGATTTTTCTTATTTTCAAACCCGACGATGAAGGATCAGCGAAATCCAACTATGTACGCTTCGTGCATTGCTTAGAATTAATGTAACTGCCAAGTGTTTGCTTCCCAGAAAGCACCCAATTATCCTAAAAAACAGAACAAGCATTAACAAGTCAGGCTGCTCTCAAAGCAATTACTACAAGCAAGTGCAAAAGTGTGGACACAGCATAATCGCGACGGCATTCTCCACGAAAACTAAGTCAAATGAACACCGAAAATCGCGAATTCTCATCCGCTTACAATCCACCCTCTCATCGATCCAATGGCGACCCATATTTGTACATGTGCACATTCTGAAACGCCCTTCAACCGCTAATTTTTTCCGACTTCTCCATCCTCAACCAAGTTGAACCTGAAGAGCACTTCATTGCATCGGACGTTCGATTTAGAAAATGTCCACTTCCCTCAATTGCACAATCAGTCTGACAATCGCCTTTCCATTCATCTTCCACCGTTCCCTCGTAACGATCTGAAATCTGTTTACACGGAGAACCAAACGACGATAAGGACTCTCGCTGTCTCCTCTTCGCTGCACAAACAACAGGATTAAGTGCACAATTAAACGAATGTGAAAAGTCTTGCTGTCAGAGGGCGCCCATCCTCCAGCCAGGGGCCCACCCCACCTATTGGCAAAATGACAGCAAACAATTCGACTTCATTTGACGTCCGTCCTCTCATTAAGCGCAGCCAATTTTTCCCCCCATCCGCTGGCACACAAAGACGCAGACACGTCCGGACCGGTCCAAAGGTAAACAAATAAAACTTTGAAATGGACAATTAAACGAGAGGACGAACCATTTGTTTCGATCCCTATCTTCGGTCGCCTCACTGTGTTAAGCCACCCTCTTCCTGCCCCGTGAACCGTCGGAAAGGGATAACAAATTAGGGACCGAAAAGTGTATGATAAGACATTGAACAGCGACGAGACCAGTGCCTTGCGCCCGATTACAGGGAGCGAATAAAAATGCAAGCGCCACCCTCCACCGGTCCATTTCGGGCTGCCAGCAGTGGCGGATGCCATTCCATGGGAGGGGGTGGCATGCAAATGCCCGGGCAACGAAACGGCATGACGAAGCACTCACACGCTTTGTGAATATTTTTCATCTTCTGCACTTCACCGGCACCAGCGCGCGAGAGAGAGAGGAGCGAGCCTTTTGCACTATTCCGTCCGCTTTTCGGATTTTAACTACATTACAAACTGGAAATGACATTTCCATGAATCTATGAAACTTATGCTGGCGCAGTGTACCACCAGCACCGGGCCCACCAGAGGCCGGCACAGGGAGCGACGACGACGAAAGGAAATGCTAAGGAAAGCGTTCCCGCACACATTTCACCATCGCACCCAGTCGTACATAAATTCATTGCTTACTGCAGCGGCGGGAGATTCCCAAAAAGCCCGGCTTCAAAAGGACGACCGGACCGGGACGAAGCGCAGCACTGCAGGAACGGAAAATGGGAACAGGATAGCTGCGTACGGGAATTTAAGTTCACTCAATGGCAGAAGGATGTTTCAAGCCAACTATTCCAATTGAATAATATTTGCGAAGTACTTTTCGGTCTGTGACTGTAGACAGAGGACCCGAGCGTCGAACGAGGACACATCCCCACGAGGGGGGGAGAACACAGAGAGAGAGGAGAAAAAAAACCGAAAATGAAGTGCTTAATGCGAGAAAAACGGGCAAAAGGATATTTTGCAACTACTGGCGTGCAAAATGCATGTGAGCGCACCGAACACGCCACACTCAGATGCGGCGGCAGCAGGATTTCGTTCCGTTTGTGTCCTTCTCGAGATTTTGCAAATGACATTTTAAATGGAAAACTTGAAATTATTCAAAATGGTCGAGGAAAGTCCGACTTGGCAGCAGTGTGTAACGACCGGAGAGTTGTGCGAGTGCGGAGCGCGACTGCCCCCCCCCTGGGGTTTGACTTTGAATACGAAATCGGATTTGGCCCGGGACCGGGGTTCAGGGGCGCGTTTTGGCTTCGGCCGCACTCTCGCACACACACGCGCGGCACTCGCTGATGGAATTATGAGAGTGCATGAAAGAGAGTGCGCTTTGCTGGGGCTGGGCTGCGTGTGACCATCGGGCTCTGATGATGTGAATTACTTGGGAGGTGGGTTGTTGGGAAATGATTTATGAGGCCAATAAGTGCCTTTTTCGGGCGGCAAGTGATTGGAAAAGGCTTCCAGTTGATCACATTTGAGCCGATCGACTTTGACCGAGGCTGAGTTGTCATTGAAATTGAATTTCATTAAGGTGGCCACGTGATGATTTCAGTGGGCGATCTTGAGGGCCTCGCATGTTTGGATGCTTTGCAGGTTTGAGTAATTGGAAGAAGAAGGATTCACTATAATCAAGCACATAAATTGACGGCATTCTTAAAGTCGTTGTTGGCCGATGTTGAAGTCGTTGAAGAAGCTAGGCCCTAGCCAATTGCGGATTGTGCACCATCTCATTTGCGGCCATTTCTGCATTAGTGAACAACCAGTACTTACTTTACGAAAACCGACCATCTACTGTCGGTCAATGCATATCGACAAGGCTATTCCAGTCCACCCGTTCTCGATCCAGCACTTTAAGCATGCAGTGCATGTTACTTACCTAAAACGAAAAAAATAAATATTATTGTAAAAAAATGAAAATTAAACTTCTTACAAGCAAAGTTAGTACAATTCTTATTTCATTTACAGAACTAACCAATTAAGTACGATGAGAAATAATGGAACACAGGTGTAATACTCGATTCAGGGTTTATTTTGAGGCTACAATGAGGACATTTTGTATGGAATAGCAGATCATCCAAATTGTCGTTTCGGCTTCAAAAGCATAAGGCCCACTGTGCTGCCTCATATCTACCGGTGTCCAGTTCATCCGATCCACAAACCATATTGAGTATTTTGAAAATTGGATAAAAGTGGTAATAGTGAAATATAATTATGGGAAATACAAATTTCTTTAAATGTCTTCACTTTTTCTCAACTTATGAATGATTTTAAGATATAGACTTATGATCGATTGGAAATATGAGACATTTCATATTTCTTGGGCATGCACACATATTTAAATGTGGTATTACGCATCGTCAACTAATTGCTAATTCAAACTTCAACATGTATGCACACAGTCAACGAATTGTACTCATTATGAGTAGGGATGTGAATGAGAGATTGGTATAGGCATCAATGACAAAAGAAAATTCAAATTCTTCTGTGAGTTCTGGTTCGAGCAGTCTTATTATTGTTTTAAGTTAAGTGCGGAGTAAACATTTATTCAAAATCGTCTTCAGTGCATCTACAACGGAACACTTTTCTCCAAATTTTTCTTAATAATCATTATCGCAAAAATTCCAAGGAAAAGGAATGCTGTGTTTGATCCTCAGCGAGCATGTGTGAAAAGACGGCGATTTCTAAGATCTGCACAATCTCAAGAAGTAAGGGTCCAAGTTCGTGAAAATGACAACATTGCACAGGCTGCCAGAAGAAGTAATGAAACACAGTATGAAGGAGAAGAACGGAACGCAAGTAATGGATTAGCTTGACGCAACCAGCAGACAACTAGACAAGGTAAGTTACGTTCCAACAATTGGCTGTATTCTGGCTGGTGTATGCACCTAACCAGTTCATCTCCAGATTCAAGTGTGTAGGGATCGACTTGTTGGCACGGCCGCAACTACTCAGTTATATTCTATTGAGAGCTTTTTGCTAGATTTGAAGTTGATTCGAAGCAGAAACGGTAGCTCAATTCAAAAACAAATAAACTACGTTACGAACTACCTCATCCAGCTCATTCACCACATATAACCTTTATCTTTTAATTGCCAAGAAATAATTAAGAGTCATGGGAATCAGCAGAGGTCTTCACTAAAACAAACTCAAACTGGTCAAATTGGTCTTGAGAAAATCCATCATTTTGCGTTTGAAACGCAGAAAAAAATCAATTTTTTATTCAAAAAGTCACTAAAATAAATATGCTTGAAGTCACATCTTAAAGAAAAACCCCCCCGATCATCGCAAATTAAGATTGAATTGAAAAAAAACCTCAGCTGTGGGCGTCTAAACTGTCCCGATGACCAACTGCTGCCCCTCCCCACATTCACGTGTGTTTATTTTTAGATTCAAACTGAATCTCGACCGAACTGAAATAGGACACGTATCAACGGAGCGGAGCGTTGCCCACAATCAGATGCCAAGCGAAGGAGACGTTCAATAAAATGAAAATAAATGTCCGTACACGCCCGGGAATCAACGGCAATTCACAGAGGACCCCAATACCCGGCCCCAGCCTGATTTAGATCGTTTCTTTAAACTTTAAATCCACTCACCCCCATTCCTGGCATAGCCTGCAGTCAATTCCCCCGATGCACAAGAGAAGAAGAAATTGCAAAGGAAACAAAAACAGATACAGCTTCGAAACCATTTCCTCGCCAACAGCTGAAGGCGGTTAACTGAACTGTGGAACTTTTTCAATGTCCACGAGTAGATCCCCGCCGGCAATGTAACCAGTGTGCGCCAGCCAGGACCACAGTTCAAAGGGATGACAAGTTGAACTTCATTTTTGCTCGACACAAAAAAAAAAAAAAGAAAATCAGCTTGCACTCGTGTGCGGCGAAAACAAAACCAAGAACGTCTTCCAAAAATTTGCATACATCACGCTGAAAAGGCCACGTCCGCCCGGTTTGATTGAAAACGATGCTAAAAGATGCAAATGCTCAGCATCCGTATCTGCATGTCGATGTCAGTCAAGTAGGTCGGGCGAGTGAGTGCATGGAGAAGGCTATCGGCTGCAGTTGAAGAGGAATTTGTTCCGGCGCTGATAAATTGAATAAACTCTGACAGTGATTAACTGATTCGGTGAGGGAGAACAAATGATGGGGAGAGGGCGAGCGACCAGGACTTTGGCCAGTCGGTCGATGGTTACAAATTGGGTGTCGATTGAATTGCCGTCGATTTGAATTGGAACCATCATCCGAACGAGAAGAACCACTTCACAGATGAGTGCATATCCCAATCTGTCTGAGTGGCCGCCCGGCTGAAAGATGAAAGAGACCACTCCGAAATCCATCTAATCTGCCTGAAAATGTCTTCAATTTCGTCGTCATGCGGAGCCAGAGCAGGAGCCGGAGTCTCCTTCGATCGATGTGACATGGGCAACATTTCATTAAAATTATTCTGCAGCCCCATTTACTCGCGTCGCCCACCCCATCAGCCAGCTGAAGGCTAACCTAGATCGGTCTTACAAAGGAATTCATTTGCTGCCACCCAACGCCCCACTCGGGCCTGCGATTGAAGTCATATGAGATGTTGTTTATTAAATATGCGCTTCATCGATTTCCACTTGCACATCCTGACACGGTGCATCCTCCATGCTGCAGCGCACAGTGGCAGAGGCCGCTTAACATTATCATTCCGCCATACTTCGCTCACTCCGTCGTCGTCGTCGTCGTCGGCATAACGAATGCGCGCTACCTTCCACCGATGGCTTGTTGTATCTGTGAAATGATTCGTCATTATGTCTGTTTGCCCCGGTGGCAGTGTTGCACTGTGCAGTGTGCTGCTTCCTTTCAGTGCTCCTGATTTGTGTGTCCCAGTGCCTGCATCCTCGCACTCATATCCTTGCAAATTTAGCGGACTAGACAGAAGGTTAGAATTTCAAAGGAATCAAATCCGGATTGCTGTTGGCGGGTGGGGTGGTGGGTGTCTAAGTACACAGGCTCTGCTGCTGAAGCCATTCCAATTGGATACGCGATTGCTGCAAGGTAATGGATAGCCTAGCATGTTGCAGCCGTTCCTTCCTTGGCACAAATCTTCTTGTGCAAAGAGCGAGTGAGAGACACACACGCACATTCGTGCTCATTACTTGAGCCGGTTCCGTTTGCGATTCGAATTGCAATTGAACTTCGTTAAAAATGCATTGATCAGTGAAATTGTTCTTTTCTCCGCCGTGGTGGTCTGGAACGGAGTTCATTACGGATGCTGGGACCGGCCCCTTGCCGACACGATTGCTTGTGGTCTTGTGTGCGAGTTAATGGAGTCACGGGACTGTGTGTTGGATGCAAGTTAACTGACAAAACCCCACGACCGGGAGAATTTAGAATCGAGATCAGGTTCGTCGGATTGAATGGGAAATAGATTGATTCAAAGGATGTGCGCAATTGAGGTGTGTGATTGGTATCACTTTAGACTGTAATTAAGGCATGCAACAGAGGTGTTTTTGCCTCGTTACGTGGGTTTCAAACTACCACTTGATGCTACGCATCTAATGTGGACTGTGTTTCTTTTCATTCAGAGATTATCTGTCTGGTCTGGCAGCCGATCTACATCGGAGCCGACATTAAAATGACACCTGAGCATCAATTTTAAAGATGTCCTCTGGCTTTCGTCTGCTAAAACGTCAACTTTATGTTTTCATTCGTTCTTCAATCGTTTTACAGTCCTGTTCCAATCGTTCTCCAATCGGCCTTGAATCCATCAAGTATTTCATTATTTCATCATTACATCATTTCACCATTTCACCATTTCACCATTTCATCATTTCATCATTTCATCATTTCATCATTTCATCATTTCATCATTTCATCATTTCATCATTTCATCATTTCATCATTTCATCATTTCATCATTTCATCATTTCATCATTTCATCATTTCATCATTTCATCATTTCATCATTTCATCATTTCATCATTTCATCATTTCATCATTTCATCATTTCATCATTTCATCATTTCATCATTTCATCATTTCATCATTTCATCATTTCATCATTTCATCATTTCATCATTTCATCATTTCATCATTTCATCATTTCATCATTTCATCATTTCATCATTTCATCATTTCATCATTTCATCAATTCATCATTTCATCATTTCATCATTTCATCAATTCATCATTTCATCATTTCATCACTTCATCCACACCCTTCCATCCCTCCATCCTTCCATCCTTCCATCCTTCCATCCTTCCATCCTTCCATCCTTCCATCCTTCCATCCTTCCATCCTTCCATCCTTCCATCCTTCCATCCTTCCATCCTTCCATCCTTCCATCCTTCCATCCTTCCATCCTTCCATCCTTCCATCCTTCCATCCTTCCATCCTTCCATCCTTCCATCCTTCCATCCTTCCATCCTTCCATCCTTCCATCCTTCCATCCTTCCATCCTTCCATCCTTCCATCCTTCCATCCTTCCATCCTTCCATCCTTCCATCCTTCCATCCTTCCATCCTTCCATCCTTCCATCCTTCCATCCTTCCATCCTTCCATCCTTCCATCCTTCCATCCTTCCATCCTTCCATCCTTCCATCCTTCCATCCTTCCATCCTTCCATCCTTCCATCCTTCCATCCTTCCATCCTTCCATCCTTCCATCCTTCCATCCTTCCATCCTTCCTTCCATCCTTCCATCCTTCCATCCTTCCATCCTTCCATCCTTCCATCCTTCCATCCTTCCATCCTTCCATCCTTCCATCCTTCCATCCTTCCATCCTTCCATCCTTCCATCCTTCCTTCCATCCTTCCATCCTTCCATCCTTCCATCCTTCCATCCTTCCATCCTTCCATCCTTCCATCCTTCCATCCTTCCATCCTTCCATCCTTCCATCCTTCCATCCTTCCATCCTTCCATCCTTCCATCCTTCCATCCTTCCATCCTTCCATCCTTCCATCCTTCCATCCTTCCATCCTTCCATCCTTCCATCCTTCCATCCTTCCATCCTTCCATCCTTCCATCCTTCCATCCTTCCATCCTTCCTTCCATCCTTCCATCCTTCCATCCTTCCATCCTTCCATCCTTCCATCCTTCCATCCTTCCATCCTTCCATCCTTCCATCCTTCCATCCTTCCATCCTTCCATCCTTCCATCCTTCCATCCTTCCATCCTTCCATCCTTCCATCCTTCCATCCTTCCATCCTTCCATCCTTCCATCCTTCCATCCTTCCATCCTTCCATCCTTCCATCCTTCCATCCTTCCATCCTTCCATCCTTCCATCCTTCCGTCCTTCCGCCCTCAACTGAATAATTAGCCACCCTCTCCCGTCAGCCATCGCACATCATCAGCGCCATCCCAGGCGCAGCTGAGAATACATACCGCCGTGAATTTTATGACATCACTGCGTCCTTAAATCCGCTTGCGAATTTCAATAAATTCCTTAAAGTTCGCCCACTGCCCCGGTTGCTTAGCAAAAATCACCATCACTCAGCCCGTGATGCCCGCTTAGACCAGCGAGCGCTAGCACCAGCACCAGCACTCCGGCACGGCAGATACAGAGTAACCACAGAAACGAAGCAAAGCAACTGAGCACTTCCGCTTCATGGAGATGCATTTTTAATGCGAGTTCAGGGACAAGGCTATGAAAAGCCAAATTAAAACGCCTCGCTGCCATCGCTCTAGACATTATCCCTCTCAAAGCTTCACAGTATGCACATTCACACACAGCCACGTCGCACGGACGAGGGTGTGTGCATACGTAATCCCCCCTCACATACATACGTCCGCCGATGCTGATGTTGATGACGACAAGGACGACCCACTGCCGCCTGCGCCACCGCCAGCGCCACTGTTCAATTTTGTTTTTGGCAGTCAACCCTCTGACCTGGAAAATATCTGAGATATATCATTGCGGGCTGAGGCTGCTTTATTGTGATTAATAATCCAGCAGAAGATACTCCGAGAGGAAGCGAGCGTCGTCGGCCGACCCCACACCGCCGGCCTCACAGGAAACCCAACCAAATCGAACGAGAGCGAGAACGCAGGGCCAAGCCGGGAATCCGACGAATATTTATCTTAATAAAACATGTTCATGCTGTATATTGAGTGGGAGACACTGATGACGTCCTGGATGATGGCGGGTCGAAGGCCCACCCCAGGCAGCCATCGCACTTCGCTAATGTGCGATCAGAGTGCACCACCGCCGGCAGATGAAAAAGCCCGCCCTGTCCCTTGGCAGTTTATGTGCCAACATTGAAATTGATTATGCAGAAAAATGTGTTTTTATGGATTTTTGCACCGGCTCCCGAGAGCGGGGAGGGGCCGCCATTCCGTGCTGCGAGAGCTTTAGACACACACAGAGTGAGGGATATCCCTTCACAAAGGCGACATGACGCCCCGAAGGGTGCTGCCACCGCACTTACTAGATGTGTACTCTGTTTCAGTGCAGGACGCGCGCTCCCTGTTATTATGAAATGCTTAAGCAGATGTTAATGTTCTGTGATTTATGTCCGTCATAATGCACTCGAAATGCTTCTCGTGCTGCTCCGGAGCTGCCAGCGGTGCCTCTGAACTGGGTGTACACAGTGCGGGCGCGTGTTCAGAGCAGCATCGCAGGCTTTATGCGCCCACAGCCAGTGTGCGGCGTGCACATCTGGTGTAGGTCGCTCTGCTGGTGGAGGGGAGCCATCAACACATCGCTGCAACACACTGAATGCATGGCTTAAAGTAGGTTACTGCCGGCTTAAGAAATTTCACTAATGGGGAAAAACGTTGAAGTGTCATCCCCCAAGACACATTGCGACCGGGGTGGCCTTAATAAAATTTACAACCAACCAACCAACCAAACGATGACGACGACGACGACGACGGTGGTATTTGAAGAATGCGAGGGTAGCCCGAACGGCTGTGGGGGATTCCACGAAACTTGAGATGAGCTTAACTGGCGCCCGGCCGAGGGGTGCAGTTGACAGTCGTTTATTTAATTTGGTAATTCTGTGCCAGTCCGTGGGGCTGCGGGAGATGAGCTCAAAATGTCGAGCTCTGTTTGCAGATGGCTGCTGCTGGACTGCAGTGACTTTTGACAAACAGCAAGTGGAAGAGTGCAAAAGGGAGCCGTCGACAAACATCTGGCAGCAGTCTCAGTCGGGGGATTGCGGCAACAGTAAGCCAATTCTCCAGTGCTCTCGAATGTACTCATGTTTCGCCAGGTTGCCAACGGATTAAATATGTATGTGTCTTTTGATCGGCGGACATTAACCCATAAATCTGAGGATAAGCTGCGGAAAGTGTTTGAGTAGTTCCTTGTGAACTGAGCGAGGATGGTGCTTTTTTGACAGGTGTGCCAACTTTGTAATGATAAATATTCACATTCAATTCAAGATTTAATACAAATAGCGTTCATTTAGCAATCGCATTAGTGTGCTAAATTTTTAGCATTGAAAGCACGTGCCTCGTCGAATCGACGCCGGAACTTGACACGCACCCGGTTTTCTGCCGTGCTAGTGTTTGCTTTGTGTTCGTTTTTCGTATAGCACCTTCTTATAGAAATGTCTGAATCAGCCTTGGCACAGAATCTACTTGTACTAGTAACGATATGAACTACGAAAAATTGGATCACAAAATCCGAACGGTATCACGAGCCCCAATGTAAATAACTTGTCGTTGAAAAATATAAATAGTTCCACTTCATTCTTATTCAGTGATAGGAACCTTCACGAAATTTGTAGCAGATCTGAACACCCGATGCACGATCTTCCAAAAGTCCGTTCAAGTGCTTGCTTGCGCGGACGACATTGACGTGATTGGATGAACATAGCGAGCCGTCAATGAGACGTTTGCTCACATTGAAGCGAAAGCGGCTAGAATGGGTGTAGCGGCAAATGAGGGCAAAACAAAGAACATGCTTCTTCTTCTTTGTGTGACGCTACAGTCCGGTGTGAACCTGGGCCTCAACCAACATGCCTCTCCAACTAGCGCGATCTATGGCAAGCTGTCTGCAGTTTCGCACACCAAGTTGGTTAAGGTCCTTCTCCACTTGGGTGCGCCACCTTAAGCGCGGGTGTCCTCTGTTGCGTTGCACGACAGGTTAGGATTCGAAGATTCTTCGGGCCGTAGCTGTGGTGTCCCTCCGCTCTACATGACCTAGCTACCATAGGCGATGGATCCGTAGACGCCTAACTCGGCTCATGTCGCTGTACAGCCTGTACAATTCGTAATTGAATCTCCTCCTCCAGGACCCGTCAAGACAAACAGGACCAAAGATCGCACGCAGAACTTTTCTCTCAAAGAGACCAAGGACTTCTTCAACAGCTTTCTAGATTGTCCATGCCTCCGCGCTGTATAGCAGGACTGGGATGATCAGTGTCAACTTGGTTCTTCCAGAGAGGGCTCTATTACTCAATTGGCTCTTGAGCCCAAAGAAAAAGCGGTTGGCAAGAGTTACCCTACGCTTGATCTCGGTACTGCTGTTATTAGTACAGTTTACTCCCGAGCCGATGTAAGTGAAGTCCTTAACTACTTCGAAGATGCAGCTGGCTATTGTGAGGCTGTTTCCAAGACGTCGATGTTGTATGTCCTTTCTTGAGGACAGCATGTACTTCGTTTTGCCCTCATTCACCGCTAAACCGATTTTTGCCGCCTCCGTTTCAATACAAGCAAACGCTTCATTGACGGCTCGCTGAGTTCAGGTCTCGGTGAGTTCGTTACCGACCTTGATGGAGCAGCGAGAGTTCTCCATCGTCATCCTGCACAGCCCGACGAGTTTGGCAGGAATGTCGAAACTAGACATGGCGTTCTCTACGCACGCTGTCATAGGCAGCCTTGAAATCGACGAACAGATGGTGAGGGTCAATTTGCATTTCTTGGGTCTTTTCCAGGATCTGCCGTATTGTGAAAATCTTGTCTATTGTGGACTTTCCTGGCCTGAAGCCATACTGATATATCAGATTGACTGACCTATCAGATTATTAATGAACGACTTCAGGCGGGTACACAAAACGGTAGAAAAGATCTTATACGCGATGTTAAGAATACTGATCCCTCGATAGTTGGCGCAATCAAAGGGGTCTCCTTTCTTGTTGATCGGGCGAACGATACTGAAATTCCACTCGTCAAGCATTTCCTCAGACCAAATCTTACATATGAGCTGGTGCATGCGCTCTACCAGACCATCTCCAGCTGCCTTAAATATTTCAACGGACAGACCGTCCGCTCTAACAGCTTGTTAGACTTCAGTCCTGATATTCCTTTCTTGACCTCGTCAAACCCTAGAGGACGAAATTCTCGTCTGTCATCGTCCAGATTGAGCTTAACATTCTGTATGACAGGAGTATTCTGGTCCTCATCGCCGGTTAGCAGTCTACAGAAGTTGTTTTTCCAGATTCACAGTGCAAACTGCGACTCTACTTCGAGTTGTCCATTTTCATCCCGATAGGCTTATGTCCGTGTTTTATATCCATTGCATACTTGTTTCACCCTTTGGTAAAACTTCCGAACGTCATTCCTGTCATAACACCTCTCTATGTCATCGACCACACGCTTCTCATGCACTTTCTTTTTTCCTTTCCGCTGTTCTCCTTCTCTTCTGTTCGTAGAGCTGACGAAAGGCTCTCGTTGTTCGATGCAGCGTTGCCTTGCAGACCTCCTGCTTGGCTGCATGTGCCTGAGATTTAGAGAACTAAAGGGTGATTTTTTAGCTATTATCTTTTTGGCAGCACTGGGTTAAACAGCTGACTCAAGTTTCGTATTTTATTTCACTGTCAAACATCTTCAGTTTGGTTTGTAATTTAACCATGAATCGTCTTACAAACGAACAAAGCTTGCACATTATTGAATTTTATTATCAAAGTGCGTGCTCTGTTAAGAAAGTTCATCAGGAGCTTCTTCCATTTTATAGTCAATTTCGACGAAGCTCATTTTTGGCTCGATGGTAAATAAGCAGAATTGTCGATTTCGGAGTGAATATCAGCCAGAAGCATTGCAAGAGCTACCAATGTATCCAGAAAAAGACACAGTTTGGTGCGGTTTATGGGCTGGTGGCATCATTGGACCGTACTTCTTCAAGGATGATGCGAATCGTAACGTAACTTGGAATGGTGAGCGCTACCGTGAGATGATGTCCAACTTTGCTTGTCCAAATGGCAAGAGCTTGGTTTCAATAAGACGGTGCCACATGCCACACAGCACGCGCAACAATGGACTTATTGAGAGGCGAGTTCGGTGAACATTCTATTTCACGTTCGGGACCGGTTAATTGGCCGCCTAGATCGTGCGATGTAACGCCTTTAGACTATTTGTTGTGGGGCTATGTTAAAGCTGATGTCTATACAGACAAGCCCGCTTCAATTGACGCATTGGAAGACAACATTGAAGCATTTATTCGTGAGTTACCGGCCGAAATTTTAGAAAGAGTATGCTAAAATTGGACTAAGCGGATGGACCATTTGAGGCGCAGTCAAGGTCAACATTTGCATGAAATAATCTTTACAAGTGGTGGCCCGTGGCGTTGTGGGTATGTGCGTCGACCCCAACCTCGTCGTCGTAGGTTCGATTCCAGATCTGAGCGACAAAAATAATTTTCACGGCGCCACCTCTTTCGAGTCACTGACAATGCTCAAAGAGTATTTCCTATCTAGAAAAACGTTCTCAAACTTGGCCGTTCGGATTCGGCATAAAACTGTAGGTCCCTTCCACTCGTGAGAGAACAGTCACGCACAACACTAGTGGTTGCTGAGAAGATAGGCCCTGGTCAGCTACGGGCTGTAGCGCCACCCACATTATTATATTATATTAATCTTCAAACAAGTTATATGGACCGTACTATCGATTCAAATAGATATTTCATGCATTTTTCTGAATTGTATGTGTTTTATTTTTAAAAACTTTCCTATAGCTTTTAAAAAATCACCCCTTACTATCCTTCATAAAATTGAGTGGTTTTAGGGAGTTGTCAATTAAACCCCCCAAATATATAGAGCGGTGGCATTGTGCTGATAAGGTTCTCATGTGAACCACCACTACGACCAACCTACCTACCCATTCATCCAAAAAAATTGCAGATCTGATAAATAAAACGTATATTTCTCCAGCTGTTCTAACATCCTCTCACCCTCACCAAAAATTAGAGACCGTGGCACGTTATTCGGTCTTCTACTACTCGAGGTGTACTTTGAAAGGTTCTTAACTTATGTCCCAGCGTGAGGTGAGTAACAGAGTTAGATTTGTTGCAGATTGTAAGGAATGGTTGAGTCTGGACTTCACTAAAGTGCGGTACGCATACTTTCAGGTGGCTTAATTTTTAATGGCGTGAAGTTGCTTCGTAATTTGGCGAGTATGGTTTGAATTGCATCCACAGTAGATCAATCATGACGACCGTTTGATTATGAAGTTCAATAATGTGTAACTTATATTTGCGTGGACGCTTTTCCATGATTAAGAGTCAATGACAACAGACGACGTTTGCCTTTGGCACATGTCACACGCAACTCTGACAAACTGTCCCAAATGGTCATCTGTAAAAATCAAGCACAAAATAAATTCCTATTGCTTTCCACAATGACTACTTCTTTTCTCATGAAATCAACGTGTCGTGACATTTTTGAACGAATGAATCTTCGACTGGAAAACATACACTTAGTTTTGTACAGTCACCAGGCATCGGTGGACAGTAGTCAAAAGTGACCAAAAATACGAAAAAGGCTGCAAAACCTCAGTCACCACACCAATGTAACCGACTTTCTAAAGACGTCCATTTGCTGTGGTAAATCAGCCCAAATTGTCACAGTTCGTAACTTCATCAGGCAATCAGTGACCTCATTTGTTTGCTGTTTACATTATTCTGCGTCCACAGAGGACGTCGCTCGCTGCACCGTCAAACTTTGTCAATATTTATTCAAAACGTCCAATTACAAGAACTATTCAAGGAGAGGGACTTATTTATGCAATCACCTCCTGATTGAACGTCCAAAAGAAACACGAAAATCATGGATTTTTTCCTCCCACCTGACAGCCTCGTGGAAAACATTCATAATTCCTTATCGATCCCTACACACACACCCCTTCACACTCAGCAGAACATACGTCAAATTATGAAATTATGCAATGACTGCTCATGTTTCCGCACGTCAAATACGAACGAAATGAACTGCTGGTGGGGGTGCACAGCACACTGCCTCACCCCTCCGCACAACACTCGATCAATGCTCAAACAGCAAATGCAAAGTTGATGCAAAAATATGAATCCCTTCAACTCACCGGATGCCGTCGTCGGGGAGTTGCAACAAAAATGTCACGTCTTGCGGGCACATCCGCTCGCTGTGGGGAGGCGTGATTGGAAAGACCTCCACCAAGTGTCGGTAAGTTTACACCTCCTTTCGGTAGCTCCAAGTGAAACCGGGTGGGTGTGGGAAAATAGTGTTTTTGGAAAGTCATGAAAAATTCATAACCTCAAGGAGGGTTCCGCTGTGGTTACTTTTCCAATAAAATATTCGAAATGTTTTACACCACCGAGAGGACACGGGGATTCTTGTGAGTTAACGGGACGAAAATCGATGCGAAGTGTTAGCATAACAATTCGACTCGACATCCACGACAGTGGGACTACGTCATTTCCTTGAATTGACAAGGTCCTCCGACCTGGCAGCTAGTCCAACAACGACCGACACCACCACTGCCACCGCCAGAGCGCACACATCAAGGATTTATTCATTGCCGGCGTCTAGTTGCGGTCGACTGCTCGGGCGGTCGCTCGGTGGACTGAGTGACTAGTGACGTCGTTTATTTTTTGCTCCCCACCTCCTCGGCAGTGGGGGTTACTTGTCCTAGGGGTTATTACCCGGATTTCTGTATTTGTTCGTTTTTACATGAGGCGGTGTGGTGTGGTTTCCCTATCGAGCTTCGACAGAGGAGTGCCGAGCTTACGGCAATATAATGCCCGACCGAAGGTTCCCCATGCATGACTGGGTCCTTACGTGAAGTCATCGTCTCAAGCATTGAATGGTAGGCTCTTTGCATGGGGGGGTGGCGGTTGGTTGCCGGGGCGCATTGACATGAGGGTGGTGCACGAGTGAGTGTACGTCGCGAGGTGTACCGTGGAGGCTCTGCCGGCGCAAGTTTGAAGGAAATCAATTTCCTGTGCCGTCGATGGAAAGACGCTCGCTCTGAAGGGCGCTCCATGCGAGTGTGTGTGTTTAGTTTGCAACAAAATATTTTCTTTAAGGGAGGCAGCCCCTCCTCCACCCGTTGTTTCAAATGAAATTTGCAATCAATTTCTCAAGGATTTTCAGTGCACTTTTGGGAGCGAGCATTTCAAACAATGTGGAAGTGCACCCGCCTGTCATGCGGAATACCTCTAGGCAGGCTGCCGTGTCGCTCTCTGCATGTGGGTGGGAGTTTGTGGGAATTAAACAAACAATCTCTGATCGATGAAGAATGGCAAACTACGAATGTGTTTACCCAGAACTTGAGGCTTGCAAAATGATTCATTCAATTGAATTTCCCACACACTGACTGACTGTAGGCCTTCGAGAATGTCGTCTGGAATATGATATCGTCCGAGGAATTTATGAAAGTCAACTGAAAGTAAGGAGGGGGCGGACACTCCGTCCAGGAAAATATCGAATTATTTAGATTAATTCTGGACGAAATCTGAAATGTTGCTTGCGAGCAAAACAATCCAAAGTCCGAAGTCCGCAGTTAAGGATGCTTTTTGAAATTGGATTCTGCTAAGCGCACGAATTGTGAATGATGATTTTAAGAGTGGACTTGTGATTTATTGATGGGGTCTACGGTGGTCGTTCCCAGAGTGGAGAACAAATCGGGGCGCTTCGGTTAGGCTCGGTAAACTGAATTACTTCAAAACAAATGCAAATAGTCACAGATGCTTAAAATGAAATTTGATTCCCAGCTAAGCAAATTTATTGACTGGTGGGGATCCGTGCTGCACAAATAGAGAGTCATGCGGCACCAGTTAAACACAGTGGTTCCAATTGAGTCTCATTTACCCTCCTGTGAATATGTAATGATCGCAACTAGAGCAAAATTTGAGGGCGATAGAAGCAATGTGTTTTATTCATAAATACGAGCAGACTTGGTAGTGATTAACAACAGAGGCAACAGATCGATGCTTTTCTCCTTCATCTGGGATGGGTCTTGTCCTAAAAGGGCAAGCCTCACCAGCTAGCTGTCTCCAGTTTTGCACGTGAAATTGGTGGAGCTCCTTTTCTACTTGGGTGCATCACCTTAGCCCAACACAACAGATTATTGTGTTGTCGAATACATTTGAAGCCCTAGCTTCTACTTTTGCAAAAAATCACACGATTTCTGTCAATTTAGGAGACTGTGATACAAGAACCTTAGTCAATAGTTCTGTCCAAAGTTTGATTAACAGTTCCAGTCAATCATCCTCGTCTGATTATATTACTGACGAAGACATTGAATTCTTGATCAGTGAACTAAAACAAAGAAAGTCGTGTGGTGTTGATGCCATTCAAAATATATATTTGAAACATTTGCCTTTATCTGTTATAAGTTACTTAACTTTTATCATAAACGTCTGCCTTAAATTAGAATATTTTCCTGATGTATGGAAAATTGCTAAAGTGATTCCAATTTTGAAAGCGGGTAAGCCTCCTGATAGGCCCGATAGTTATAGGCCAATAAGCCTATTAAGCACTCTTAGCAAAATATATGAAAAAGTGTTAAAAGAAAAAATCTCAAGGCATATTTCACAGCACAAAATTTATCCCAGAGAACAGTTTGGATTTAGACAATTCCACAGTACTTCACACCAAGTGTTAAGGATATGCAACCATATTAAAACTTGTCGTTCAATTGGAAAGTCTACGGGAATGATTCTATTGGACATTAAATGATCAATTGAAACTTTTCTCCTTTTATATGTAAAGTTATTCGTAGCTTTTTGTCTAATCGTTCATTTATGGTACATGTAAATAGTAGTGTCTCCAATAGGATTAATTTTCATGCGGGTGTTCCCCAAGGATCAGTTCTTGGACCTGTTTTGTATAACTTGTATTCAATTCAATTTCAATTCAATTCAATTTATTATTGTAATTAAAGTTTACATGGTACAATAAGACACACGTCTTTTATAGTACTAAGTTATAACAATTCAGTAGGTATTTATATAATTAAAAAGTTAAGTAGTCTAATGAGGTGGAAAGAAAGGAAAACGAGAGAAGGGGATGGGGATTTAGGAAAGGGATGAAAAGTAGGAAAGAACAGTAAGTTTAAAGCGTCTGGCGTTACTGATATTTCGTATCGTTAGCGGTAGAGAATTCCAAAGTTTGATGGCATGTATGTAAAAAAGGCGTGATGAATTTGTAAAGCGATGACGAGATGGTATTAGAGCATGGGTTCTGACAGATCGGGCAAAATTAATTTTCTTGAACAGATACCCGGGAGTCTTATTTACTATGATATTATGCAGGAATATTAGGTTTCTAGCATCCATGTAGTAGACTAGAGAAGTTCCGAGTAAGCATTTTGTATATTGAGATACATGATCAAATTTGCGTAAGCCGTAAACATACCTGATAGCATCATTAAATGCTACCTGTAGCTTTCGTTGAGATAAAGAGTCAACCCTACTATAGACAACTTCAGCATAAGTTATCAATGGTAGGACGAGGGTGGTAACAAGCTTCCTTCTAGTATCCATAGGAGTGTAACTTGAGGTTAACCACAACTTCCGCAGGCATCCATAGATACGTCTAATAACATTATTAGTGTGGTCATATCCTGACAATTTGCTGTTAATAATATAACCTAGACTAGTCACCCTATTAACTATTTCAAGTTTTTCTCCAGAAAGTACGATATGCGGCAGGGAGTGGAAAGACATTGAGGAGTTTGAAATAGGAATTACCTGTGACTTCTTTGGATTTAAACTTAATCCATTGGTTGTAGCCCAACTATAGATATTGGCGAGCTCATGATTCATAAGATTTATCAAATCTCCTATATTGCTAGGCATTTTGGCTGAGTACAGTTGAACATCATCAGCATAAAGATGGACAGTGGAATGCTTACACACAGAAGGAAGATCATTAATGAACATGGAAAACAGGATAGGGCCCAGAATTGACTCACTGCAGTGTCACTAAAAAAGAAGAGATTTCTTAGCTTCCAGCAAAGTATCTTGTGATTCACTTTATCAAAAGCCTTCGAGAAGTCAAGTAGACATAGAAGTGTGACCTGTCTCTTATCAAAATTCTGCCTGATGTCTTCCAGGATGTTTACCATAGCAGTGGAAGTACTATGATTAGCTCTGAAACCAGACTGAGCTTCGTAAAGCAGGTTGTTAAGACACAGGTGTTTTAGAAGCTGTTTCGCCATGATTTTCTCTAAGACTTTTGATAAACACGGAAGGATGCTGATAGGTCTAAAATCTGAAGGGGAAGTTGGATTTGATCGTTTTGCGACCGGTATAACACGGCCCACTTTCCATGGTCGAGGAAATGTAGATGTGGTAACACAATGGTTTATTATATGGGTTAGGTGGGATACTATGAAAGGTAAGATAAACTTAATAAATTTCATAGGTACTCCATCCTCCCCAATAGCGTTTGATTTAATTTCTCTAATTGAATTTATTACTTCAATTTCGCTGACGGTTTCCACTACAAATTGTCTATGGCTCGAATAAGAAGGTTCTTCATAAAAATTGAAACCACACTCCTCCGATTGACTTTCAAGAAAGAATTTGTTCAGAATATCGGGGTCAACATCACATTTATCATTTAGTTTGCTGTCGGAAACTCCAATGTTACGTAGATTATTCCACAGTTTCTTAGGTGGAAGTGAGGTGTTTAACTTGGAGGCATAAAAATTCTTTTTGGCATTTCGTACAACAACAGTCGATCTATTGCGCATTACCTTGTAGGCGTGCCAATTTACGTCAGAAGGACTTTTTTTTCCATTTACTGTACAGTCGGTTTCGTACTTTTATAGTGTTCATAACTTCAGCTGTGAACCAAGGACAACAATTGTTCCGAATATTGACAGTCTTTAAGGGTACAAATTGATCAAAGAGATCTATAATTATATTTTGAAAACTGTTAAGCTTATCATCAGTGTCTGAACGCGATCGACAATGCATCCAAGGGGCTTGGAGAGCTGCTGATTGGAGGGCATCAATATTAACAGATTTATAATCCCTATAGGAAAAAGTTAAAGGAACAGCTGAATGGTCAAGCTTTAAGTTGTAAGTACAGAAGATGAGGTCATGATCGGAAATATAGTTAATAGAAATCTGATCGAAAAGAAGAACCGACGATGGGTTAGACACTAACATCAGATCGAGAAGACTTGGGTTGTTACCTTTAGCAAACCGAGTGGGGTACGTAGTGTTGTAGATTTGAAGTCCAAGGGAATGGACAGAATCTCTTATATGAAAAGCCCGTGCATCTTCTTTAAGTAAATCAGCATTAAAGTCACCACAAACAATAACGTGTTCATATTGAGCAGAAAATTCACCAAGACTAACAAAGAAGGGTTGGATAGAGCAACTGCGGTCAGGGGCGTAAGCACAAGCAACTAGACATTTGGTTGAACCATCGTATAACTCGGCAATTAAAAATTCACAATCTGAATCAGTCGTTGTGCAAATCATCTTACATTTTAGTGAAGATCTACAATAAAGAGCTATACCTCCACCTCTAGTAAGGGTTACTCTGTCGTTTCTATAAATTGTAAAATTATTTATGCTGTACAGCACATCAGAAATATTCCTCTTAAACCAAGTCTCACAAACTAGAATAACATCTACACAGGAGCTAGAAAAAATATATTTCAAGTAGTCTAATTTGCATTGATTTAGGCTACGAGCATTAAGAAAACATACTCTAAGACCATCCCGTACATTGGAAAAAATATTTATCATGGTATGTACAAATTCTTCATCCATACTGTATAAATTAAATAAATAATGCCTCAGAGAACAGAGAGTAAAGGAGATAGGAAAAGGAGAAGGTGAGAGAAGAGAATTTGAACAGTAACAATAAAATAGTGAGTGAATACAATAGACAACAACAAAAAAAAAAAAAAAAAAAAAAAAAAAAAATGTCAGTACATGTCAGATTTTACGTCATTACCGAATTGTGAAACAGCTATGCTCGCGGATGATACATCTCATGTATTCGCTCTTGACATTGAGAGGAATTTAAATAATACGTTGAGTATATTCTGTGAATACTGCTATAAGTGGAAGATAAAATTGAATGAAGACAAAATTCAAGCCATCTTCTTCACTAGGAACAGGAACGCTTGTTTTCTTCCTAGTGGTCAGCTACAGATAAATAGAAAACATATTAACTGGTCACCTTCAGTTAAGTACTTAGGATTGCATTTGGACACAAAACTAACTTTCGGTACTCATATAAAGGAAACTTTAAATAAAGTATCAATTGCAACCAGGATGTTGTATGCGTTCATTAACAGGAATTAGCAACTGTCTATTGAGAATAAAATCATTATCCACAAAGTAATTTTCCAATCTATTTTGTTGTATGGATGCCAAGTATGGGGAAATTGTGCTATGTGCCGCATTAAGAAATTACAGGTCTCACAAAACAAGCTCCTAAAGATGATGCTCAACTTACCTTGGCACCACTCGACCCTAGATCTTCACCAAAAAGCGAATGCTGAATTGATCTCCGAAAGAATACGGAAGCTTAACCAGCGTTTTCCTGATCGATGTGTTTTTGCTGAGAACCCTCTTGTGAATAATTTAAACAGACTAACGTCCTAGTTTTCTGTTGCTCACTTGTTCTTTTTGCAAGAAAATTCTGTATATTTTATGTACAATACTCAATTATCCCAATGTTTGATTTCTCCTTATAAATGTATCTGTGTATTACTTATTATTTATTAATATATACATTTATTTACTTACTTTCTATTTATTAATTAATTTAATTATTATTTATTTATTTACTTAGTTATTTATTTAATTATTTGTTTATTTATTTATGTACACATTCATATATTTATAATTTTTTTTTCTTGCTCTTTACATTGAAGGTTTTTTTATCGTTTTTTCCTTCGAATTTCTAGTTACATACATAAAATACGTCACTTATTATAATATCAAATAATGTTTCACAAGAAAGATATGCAAAATAAATCAAATCTCTGTAAAATGCGTGAAAACAAAACCCATTGTAAGAACTATATTGTACGAAAAATAAAGTAACTAACGACACATTTAAAGTCGACGATCATTTGGGCCGCTCCATAAGGTCTAGCCATTTTAGGTCTTGACCCCATAGAATCATCTCGATGTACAATTCCCACAAAAATTGCGGTTGAATCTTCAATTCCAAATAGTGAGGTGAAGGGAAACTTGAGCAAGGAACAGCTCGAAGAAACCAACAACATTTTCATATGTTTTTGAAATGTCACTGACACTCAAAGAGTATTTCCTGTCTAGAAACAGCCTCTCAAACTTTTCCGTTCGGAGCCGGCATAAAACTACAAGTCCCTTCCACTCGTGAGATAACAATGGCACGCACAACATGAGTGGTTGCCGAGAAGCTAGGCCCTGGCCCTCTATGGGCTGTAGCGCCATCCATATATTATATATATTATTTGAGATTGTTCCATGAATTCATCATCAGCACATGATGAATTCGATCAATGTCTAATATCAAGTCAACTCAAACTTCGAGAGACGGCCATATTACTTCATTGCTCTGGAGCCCATTGCAACAGCGGTTGACAAATGTTATTCTGCGCCTGATCTCGGTACTTATGTTATTCGCGCGGAGCCGAGGTAGACACAGTCCTTAACTATCTCGAAGTTAAAACTGCTCATTCTGACGCTCTATCCAAGACGTCGAAATTGTGTGTCATTTCTTGAGGACAGCATATACAGACAAAGATGTCTTGATAACTCGAAGAGATTATTTGGCGTCAACTTCGATAAAACGAATGTAATTGCCTGGCTAGACACAAATTCTGCGTGTTAATGGATCTCTTTCGAGGTCACGGCGTTTGTACAGCGCAACATGTGTGTTTTTTTATCCTATTATCCTTTCAGCTCTTAGTATACCTGTTCGTGAATAGTAACAGTAAGAAAGCACATTGGTGTGTGTAGTTTAGTATATTGATCTACACGAAATCAAATCTGAGTTTTTATTTTGGAAAAAAAAAGTAGTAGACGCTCAGTGCAATACAAAGGGGAATGAGAAAGACTAAATACGGAGAGTGTTGGCATACAGGAGCACTGCAATGCGAATTGTTATGGTATCGTCTATATGTCTGTAAAGTGTAACTTACAAACACTCACTCTTGATGAAAAATCTGGTGGAAAGTGGGACGAAAAATAAAGACGTGGGTGTGAAGTATTGTGTACCGACAAGTATAGTGTCAAGGTACCATTTTTAAAACAAAGAATCAATTGTTGCTCCAATAGTGATGCAAGTGAAAGCTACAAGAGACAACTTTTCAGTCTTTAATAACCGATTATTTCAAATAATAATTACGTTAATTAAGGAATATATTTACGTTTGCAAATAAATGCATATTTACATTAAATTTGTTTTTTACGGGATCGCTTGAATTTTTTTTTCATGGCAAGTAATGGTTCGCGTTATCGAAGTTTGACTTCGCTTTGCTCTCAATCACCGTTGAGCCGCTTCCATCTCAATCTTTAAACGCCTCATCGACGACAGTCACCAGTCACCTAGTGTAGGCGTGTGATCTGAAGACATTTGGACATTGAATATCTCGGTGAGTTCTTAATCAACCTTTAAAGAGCAGGGAGAAGACCCAAGTGTCAACCTGGTACAATCTGAGGAGATTTTTTCATAAATGTCAAAACTGGACATGGCGTTGTAAGGTTAGTTTTATAAAGCAGGCTTAACCCAAACGGTGTCAAACATATCACTCGTGGAGATCACGAAATGACTGCATTTTGTTTGCGAGCTCTGGTCACATGGTTTGGCATATTTTCACAGTTGAAGACCTCAGCAAACGATTATGGGACAATGATTTTCGTTTCTGTACGTGGAATGTGAGGTCCCTGAGCCGACCTTATTTTAAGAAAAAAGTTCTGCGTGCGATCTTTGGTTCTGTTTGCGTTGATGACCTCTGGAGGGGAAGATTCAACCAGGAACTGTACGGGCTGTACAGCGACATGCACCTATTTAAGCGTCTTCAGATCCAACGCTTAGCCATCTAGGTCATGTAGAGCGGATGGACACCACTGCAACGGCCAGAAGCGCCTTCGATACAGAGCCATTGGGACAGCGCAACAGAGGAGAGAGATGGCGCCCTCAATTGGACAAGGACCTCAACCAACTTGGTATGCGCAGCTGGAGGCAGCTGTCGAAAGATCGTGCTGGCTGGAGAGGCCTGTTGGTTGAGGCCCATTATTGTAGGCCCGGACTGTAGCACAAATCAAAGACAAAGGCGAAAAGAAAATATGCTAAATAAAGCGAATGGGAACGATACAAGCACGATTATTGTTTTTGAAGATCCATGCATTGGAGATGGTGCATTATCGTTGGTTTGTCTGCCAAGACATCTGCCGATATGGTCTTCATGATCGACTATTTTTTAACCTGATATCTTCGATTGCCTTGACTTATTGTTGAGTTCATGTTGGTGGCCTATCATAGGAAATTTTTGAATTCTACGTTTCGTCTGTATCACCTAAAATTGTCAACATTTCTGCAACACCATTCCGAGTGATCACTACTAAAACGAGCCTCACATTCCGCCAAAAACATTTCAAATTTCTTTAACGCAGCCGTCGCGCACAGCAAAGCACGCCACCAAATTGCCAACCGTTCGCTATTCGTGGCACAAATGTTCAGCAATTTTCCCTTCTCGGCCACCTGCCGTGAGACACCTCCCCGCACACAATCTAAATCCGTCATCCGTTCGGGCTGGAGGGTGACAGGCGCTTTCATTACGACGCCAATATATCACCCGAGCTCGTACATTACTATCTCGCACATGTAAGCATCAACATGCTCGGCACGGATTTCCTTATAAATAACATCCCCACCCCTATCCCGCGACACTGGATATCTTCCTCAGCGCCGTGCCGCATCCAAGCAATGTGTTACAAGCTTTCGATCCCCGGTCCACAGAAGCGCGCCACCCAACCACAACACAACTTCATTTCACAAGAGCAGTTATCAAAATTGAACAATTTATTCGCTGTAACCCTGGACACTCGTTTATTATGCTCGAACAGAGCACCCCCTTGGCCGCAGGGTGGGGTGGGCCACTGTGAACCACGTCGTCACACCAAAATCGAGTGTCACCACGAAATGTGGAAGCAGCTTCTCTCATCTCTGCTTTTGAATTATCGCATTGACCATAATTCAGATAACAACTACGAGCGGTCCCATCGTTGTGCGCCCTCCTCCCAAACCCCGAATAATCTAGTCACAACCCGCCTCAAACTAGATCCAGGAACAGAACAGCAAAAAAAGCACAAAAGGACGAGTGCAGAGGGAGACACTGAGCGGCAAGCAGCAAGTAAGCAAATTTATTGTGCCGAGCAACAGCAGGACCAGACATCGACATCCGCACACGAATATTAAGTGAATAAATTTTATGCAATTTATGACAAGTTTTTGCTTTGGAGAGCCTCCTCCGCAGTCGCTGCCGCCGCGCTGCCACCATCGCCACCAGCAGAGCCCCCGTCAGGAGCGCCCTCGGCTCGGCCTCGGCAACAAAGTCCGCATCACATGTGTACGTATGTCCTCGGCTGGGTTTCCTTTTATTCGCATTTTATTGTTTGTTTTCGTCGTAAGTGAAACTACGAAACTACGACGACGATGGCGGTGGCAGTGGCGGCGGTGGCGTTGGCGGAGAATGAATTGTGCACGATAGCAAGTCCTTGAGCGTGTGTCGTACAACACACTCTTGATTGTGTTGTGTTGTGTTCGCCCGAACAACTGGTGGAGGATTTTATTTCGAGACAAACATTTTGTATCTGCTTTACGGACGATTCCTTGTAAGGCCAACCGTGGCGGGGCGGTGGGCCGCGTGTGGGAGGGTGCCAATGTGTGTGCGGTGCATGACTGAATGTTGATACATTTTTGCGGAAGGTCCCTGGCGGTGGGGGTGCTAGACAACGGTTTTTGGGCAATAAAAGTTTTCCACTGTTTGGCAGAGGACGACATTTTTATGTCCGAGAGTGTGTAACTATTTCTCTTGGAACTCGGTTGGCTCGGCTGAGGGTGTACCTGTGGTTGGAATGGACGGACAACGGACTACCCTCCGTTCCTGTGGTGGCTGCGGTGGATGAAGAGATATCGAGTTCGTTGTTTGCTTTGGGACAGGTCCTTCAAATGTGGCGACAATGAATTGGAAGGGAGGCGACGATCAGGTGGGGTTTTCTGAGGTGGTGGAGAGTCTTATAGAAAATCGACAGTTTCTGTGAAGCTGTGGATCAATTACCAGCTGACGTATGAACCTGGGTGCAGAAGTCTCAAGGGCTAACTTACTTTACACACTGCGTCTGCTTTTTCGAGCACTTTTATTGCAAGGCTGTCTGTTCCCTAGCTGCGCGACTCCACTTTAAGAATCCTCAGTTTTTGTGACAAGCTCTGAATGAGGGGAGATGTAAACGCACTTTCTGTGGGCACAGCGGATGGACAAGCTCCTGTTGTGCTGTGACACAAGTTGCTTCATGGTGGAAAAGGCACAAAAAACGAACATTTTATTTTGTTGGAAGGCCCTAGAAATCCCTCAGGTTGGCATACCTGACAAGAGCCGTCATTTCAGACTTCATTTATTTTCCTGAACCTGAGTTCAAGAAGCTACAGACATCACCTTTTCTACTTAGAAGAAATAATTAAATGTTCGTTCTCGTGCCCTTACCACCATGAAGCAACTTGATTCACAGCACAACAGAAGCGGATTGGAATTCATACGTAACTGAAGCTACCGATGTACAGGGTGTCTCAGAACTAAGGCAAATGTTCAATTTGTCGCCATTTGTGCAGTACATTCTGGGCACTAGTGAAGAAAAAGCTGTAGAGGCATGTCTTGTAGGCATCGCGTATAAAATCTTATCCGCCGTGTTGTGTGAATGCCTAAAGCCATTCGCTATTAAAATCAACTACCGACCAAATATTCACACTTTAGCAGATTTTGGAAAAAAAAACTCAGGAGCAACAAATCGATACCCCTCCACCTTTTCATCGATTTAAACGCCGCGTATGATAGCATTTGTAGAGATGAGCCGTACAGAGCACTGTAAGTTTTTGTCTTGTCCTAATTCAGAGCTCTGTGAATGAAAGGCCTGATTGAAGGTGTCATAGACATAGTCCTGGAGGGAGTCGATGTCCGAAACCTTGAAGATCACTCAGATCAGTTGGAGATGGTAAACGCACTGGCCGTTCAAGTGACAATACCAAGTGGTGTGTAAAATCCCGGAACATCATTTCGGCGACGTGGACAAGAACACAGTTTTCTTATCGAAATTGGATGATGTCGATGTGGGCCAATGGGGGCATGGGCTTATGTACACAGGGCAAAGTTGCTGACTGCACCCAACCGCGATCCCTGTTTGTGCATAAGTCAAGTTGACATACATCCTCCTCGTGGCGCCTCTGGATAGCCATCACAACAACCCTCTGCCCGAGGGTCAAATAATGGGCCTGGCCTACCAGTTGTAGGTTGTACGTGAGGTTAACTCCCTCACCACATAAAAAACCAACGGTTACGAACCGACAACAGGCCTCGGACAATGATTATCGGTTCTGCACGTGGAATGTGAGGTCCCTGAACAGACCACGTACAGCCGATGAACTCGCGGAGGCCCTGGACTGCTACAAAGCAGATGTCACCGCCATCCAGGAGATGCGATGGGATGGGCCGGGCAAAAGGAAGATGAGAAACTGCGACATCTACTACGGTGATTGCTACAAAGAGGGAAGGCAGCGCTTATTTGGATGCGGATTCGTTGTTCGAGGCAGACTTAGGCAAAAACTCTTAAGCTTTGATTATATCAGCGAGCGCCTCATAACAATCCGCATCAAGGCTGAATTCGGGAACATCAGCCTGATCTGCGCACATGCCCCGACGGAGGAGAAGGATGACGATAGCAAGGATGACTTCTATGATCTCCTAGAAAGAACATACGATCGATGCCCCAGCTATGACACCAAGATCGTTCTAGGAGATTTCAACGCACAGCTGGGCAAGGAAGAAATCTTTGCTAGAGTCATCGGAAAACACAGCCTGCACGACAACACGTCCGACAATTGACTCAGGCTGTTGGACTTCGTGACGGGGCGAAACCTCACTGTAGCCAGCACGCGGTTCCCTCAGTTCAACATTCACAAAGGGACCTGGCGGTCCCCTGATCAATCAACCGTCAACCAGATTGATCACATTGCGATCGACGTCAGACACTCCTCCAATATTCTCGATGTCCACACGTTCCGAGGAGCCAACATCGACTCGGACCATTTCCTTGTTGTAGCCAAGGTAAGGATGAGGATATCGAAAGAAGTACGGAGTCGAGAAAGAACACTACGGTTTGGCGTCGGAAAGCTACAATCGCAATCGACCGCTAGGAACTTTGCCGACCGAGTCTCCCTGAAACTCTCTGAAAGTTCGTCGCTGCCTGCACTTTCAATAGAAGAAGAATGGAAACGTTGTCAAAAAGCCATCAAGGAAGCTGCCACTGATGTGCTGGGTTTCACGACACCACCCAGAAGGAACCCATGGTTTGACGACGAGTGCAGGCAGGTACATGCAGCCAAGCAGGAGGCCTACAAGGCAACGCTGCATCGAACAACGAGGTCTGTTCCTGAGCTCTACGAACAGAAGAGAAGGGAAGAGCACCGGCTTCTCAGAAAGAAAAAGAAAGAGCATGAGAAGCGCGCGGTCGTGGTGATGCAGAGGTGTTACGACAGGAAGGAGGTCCGAAAAATTTACCAAAAGGTAAAACAAGTATCAGGAAGATATAGACCTCGGACCGAAGCCTTCAGGGACGGAAATGGACAACTGGTAGTAGAATCGCAGTCGATGCTGAGAATTTGGAAAAATCATTTCTGTAGACTGTTAAACGGCGATGACGACACAAATTCCGCTGTCAGGCAGGATGTTTCACTCAATCTGGACGATGACAGACGAGAATTCCGTCCCCCAGACTTGGACGAGGTCAAGATTGCAATATCAAGACTGAAGTCTAACAAAGCCGCTGGAGCGGACGGATTGTTTAAGGCAGCTGGTTGGGCGCATGCACCAGCTCATCTGTAAGATATGGTCGGAGGAAAGCATGCCCGATGAGTGGAATCTCAGCGTCGTTTGTCCGAAGACCCCTTTGACTGCGCCAACTATAGAGGGATCAGCCTCCTTAACATCGCTTATAAGATACTGTGAACGCCTGAAACCTTTTGTCAACAACCTGATATGTCCTTATCAGTGCGGTTTCAGGCCAGGAAAGTCCACAATAGACCAAATATTTACACTCCGGCAGATCCTGGAAAAGACTCAAGAGATGCAGATCGACACCCACCACCTATTTGTCGATTTCAAGGCCGCATATGACAGCGTGAATAGAGACGAGCTATACAACGCCATGTCTAGTCTTGACATTCCTGCCATACTCGTCAGGCTGTGCAGTATGACGATGGAGAACTCTCGCTGCTCCATCAAGGTCGGTAACGAACTCACCGAGACCTTCAATGTCAAAAAAGGTTTTAGGCAAGGCGACACGCTGTCATGTGACTTCTTCAACATCATACTGTTGACAACAACACCAGTACCGAGATCAAGCGCAGAATTACTCTTGCCAATCGCTGTTTCTTTGGGCTCAAGAGGCAATTGAGTAAAAGAGCCATCTCTCGAAACACCAAATTGACCTTGTATAAAACCCTGATCATCCCAGTCCTGCTCTATGGCGCAGAGACATGGACGCTATTGAAAGCGGATGAAGAAGCTCTTGGTTGTTTTGAGCGAAAAGTTCTGCGTACGATCTTTGGTCCTGTTTGCGTTGATGGCGTTTGGAGGAGAAGATTCAACCACGAACTATACGGGCTGTACAGCGGCATGCACCTAGTTAAGCGTCTTCGGATCCAACGCATAAGATGGCTAGGGCATGTAGAGCGAATGGACACCACAGCTCCGGCCCGAAGAGTCTTCGACACCGAGCCATTGGGACAGCGCAACAGAGGACGTCCTCGCACTAGATGGCGCACACAAGTGGAAAAGGACCTCAACCAACTTGGTGTGCGCAACTGGAGGCAGCTGGCGAAAGATCGTGCTGGCTGGAGAGGCATGTTGGTTGAGGCCCAGGTCCACCCCGGACTGTAGCGCCAATCAAAGAAGAAGAAGAAGAAGAAGAAGATGTAACGAGAGAGAGTGTTGGGAATTTCATCTTTAGTCATCACAAGGCGACTCTGTCATCTCTGGTGAACATGGCTCTGTGGACCTTAATGGAGGATTTGCATCACAGTCAACAATGCAGAATAAAATAACAGCGTAATTTCCGATAAATTATTTGCCAAGTTGAGAAAATTTCGATTAGACGATATGTTTGCAACATAAAGGGCGTTTAATCATTTTATCGAAAGGAAAATAAGAACCCAATTTTTTTTAAGTTACATCACTCTAATTTTCTGTTTTCACGATCCCCAATTATTTGTCTTGGTCTTTTTTTTTACTTTTTTACCTTTTTTTAAGTTTTTTACGTAAGCACAGTAAAATTTCATAATGTAAAAAAATGATGTAAAAAGCCGTAAAAAACTACGTAAAAATGTAAAGTTAAAAACTCGAACAACACTCGAACTCTGTTCACCTTCCTGGTATCCATTCGCTCTACGTGACCTCCATTGAAACGATGTTCAGAGTCCTGCTCCAAATACCATCCGTACACACGGGACCGAAGATAATTCGAAGGACTTTCCTCTCGAAGCGACCAAGAATATCCTCGTTCGCTTTAGTTAGTCTCCATGCTTCTGCGCCATACAGCAGGACTGGGACTATCAGGGTCTTATATATAGATAACTTGGTTTTTCGATAGATGGCTTTATTCCTCAGTGGCCTTCCGAGTGCAGAAATGCAGCGATTAGCCAGCGTGTTCCTCCGTTTTATCTCCGCGGTGGTGTCATTATTTGTATTAACTTCGAAGCCTAGGTAGACAAAGTCTTTCATTACCTCGAAGTTATAGCTGTCTATGGACACGTTTTGTCCCACACGTCGGTGTTGGTGGACCTTTCCTTCGAAGACAGCATGTAAATTGTCTTACCCTCATTTACCGCAAGCCCCATCTTGGCCGATTTCTCCTCGATGCTCACGACACCGCTCCAGCGACAACCCGTTCTGTTCTTCCGATGATGTCGCTGTCATCGACATATGCGAGCAGTTGCGCAGATTTGTGGAAAATCGTGCCTCTGGTGTTGACACTTGAGTTCTGCATGATCTTCTTGAGAATTATAAGAAATCACACGCGACAGTGCGTCGCCTTGTCTAAATCCTTTTCTGACATCAAAGGTCTTTGTAAGATCCTTACCGACCTTGACGAAGCAGCGGGCGTTCTCCATCGACATTCTGCAAGGATGGACTAGTTTGGCGGGAATATCAAAATTAGACATGGCACTGTACAGCTTGCAGCACGCTTAGAGAGGCATGCTGTCATATGCGGACATAAAGTCGACAAATAGGTGGTGGGTGTCGATCTGAATCTCTTGGGTTCCTAGACTCATCGCGCGTTATTTCTTAAAAGCATGCACTGCATTGAGGAAGGGTGTATTCCGTGTGACACATGCATTTTAATAAGGAGAGTATATCTTACCCAACTTGCTCCAGTGCTCTTCAGTAAAACGGAAGAAAAGCTGATGGGTAAAGCAGGTCCTTAGCAGTGCCATGGCTTGGCTTGCCTTGAAAAACAATTTTTCTATCGTCAGGCTCCCTTATTTGAGAGATCAATTCACACAGCTTTAGGCATATGTTGAAATGACCTCATCTGCATTCGCCTCTAAACTTCCATCTAACGTCTCCTCTGCTGGTATAGTGTCCCAACGTAGAATAATTTCAGATAAAGCTCTACTTCGTCGACAACAAATGGAGCTTCATAGGCTTCGGAGGAAACACTAAATGGTTTCCAGACAGTACGGCTTTGGTGTCCGTCAACCATTTGTACCTAAGCTAGCCAAAAAAAAAAAAAAAAAACAAGCTGCGTGGCCCTCTATTTCGCGCTTTCCTTCAAGTCCTTAACATTGTATTCTGTTACCCAGGAAAGTTGATGCATAGAAAGGACCTCCCAAGCAAACTCCACCGCGTAACCTCGAATTGAATCACCATTCCTACTCCTGTGTCTCCTCGTCTACAGATTAGCTTCCGGCTTAATTTACTGGAAGTGGCAGAGATATCTATTGCCACAATCAGTCAATCCGACGGGTCAGCGATTACCCAGTCGTTCATCAAATCCTAATCCCCGATATCGCTTCGACCACTCATCAGTGGTCTCCTTCGACTCGGACCATCTACACTCGGACATGCATCATCACAGCACAGCGCCTGCTCGCATCTTGGCCGGCATTCCATCAAGACGGAGTGCACAGTGCACTCGAGTGCCACCTCAAATGTGTTTGCTGACCAATAGTCTGAGACAATTTCTGGCATAATCCACCGTCCCCACGAGTGGCGGGCGGCGGATGGGACTTCCAAATCCCATTTGGAGCGCGCGCTTCAGTGCCGCCTCAGCTCGTGAACTATTTGTCGCTTGTTCCATCAAATGCAAATTGCAAATTGCACATTTGCACCCCCGCCGCATCGCTGTCAAATTGATATATTGGACATATCATGCTGTGACTGCATAACACAAGCCGCCCCCACCCTCACGCCCCACGCCCCACGCCCGACAACAAGATACAGAATCTCAAAATTGTGTCCGTGTCCGAATCACACACCGTATGATGGCTGCGCTCTGACAAATCTACATCCAGTCGTTCGTCCTGTTCGACTGTAGATATTGAAAATTTTGAAATATTTATATTTGCAGTGTACGATGCGACTGGCTTCGGTCGACGCTGAGGACGACACCGACAACGAGGACGACCACGGCCACGATGATGATGATGATGTAGGAGCCGATCCTTGTCTGCCGGGCGCTTGTGGAAATTGTGTTGGCGACGATGATTAATTGCTTAGCATGTTCGGCATTCATAAATATTGCACAGGACTCTGTTGAATTTGAGTTGAAACCAATACAGTGTCCATATCGGGTGGGCATCGTGGACCCTCCCCTGTTCTGAGCATGTTTCATCTCGGATGGCACCCGTTTTGCATGTCACACAGGAGCACAGTGTTTCACAGATCTCTCTAAGACCACTCCGGCAGTTGCTGTTGAATGTCCTTAATTGAGGGTGCATGGCAGTGGCAGCGGCTGGATGCTTTGTTTGTGCAGCAGCGGCATTTCGAAAAGGTTAAACGTTGGCTCGCAAGCACGCGCAGCACGTCTAATGACCTTCACTTGGCAGGCAGATAGATGTTGCGTCCACGACTCGATAATGGATCATGCTCGTCGCCGCAGTGAGTGATGGCGCCGCGGGATTCCTCTGATTGACTGGTGGATCGCGGAGGGACTCCCCCCCCAGCCACATCATATCCCTAATTAAACGTTGTCAGCCCCAGCCATTGCCTCCGGACAACAAATGTCATTTGAACAATACCCGCACAACACCTTGTCACGGGGAAACTGTAATCCGCTGTCAAACTTGTAAGCCGCCCCTCAATTGAAAGGGATACACACCGGTGGCCCGGGTTCGCTGAAACTCAAAGCGGGGACAAAGTTTTCGTTTTCGCCCGCTGTCAAGTGGGTGGGGCTTGCAGGCAGAAAGTTCTCTCGTTTTTCAATCCACCAAAAGGCCACCTTTCCGTCCCCCCGCCCATCCGCCCCATTCGCACACGGGATGGCAGCGAGACACAAAAATCCTACGTACTTTTGTGCTTTTGCGTACTCAGTCATGCCTGAAATGTCCCTGGATTGTGACGCCTTTTGTTGTTTTTTTTTTCGTTCATACCCCATTCATCGTTTGTGACTCTACTTGGCCCGGTTCGCAACAAAAGGAGATCGCACACACACCCCGAGAGCGAGAGAGGAAGAAAACAACAAAACTAGTTGTGCCCAACTGGGTAGCGTTGCATCCTTGTAATTTCGACGGGGATTATTTCATTTGAACAATTTAATTATTGTGACAGGGACACGGTTCTGCCTTTTAGTGCGAGTGGAGCGGTTCGACTTTTGAGAGGACGGCACAGCCGCTATGAGGAGGAGCAGCTGCCTTGTTTTGATTTGCTTTCGTTGGACGGGGATTGTGAAATTAAATTTTTGCGAAGCAACTTTTTTGACTAATTGCATCGATTTTTTGAGAGGACCACCTGCTTGATGGGTGGCTGGGGTTGAGGAGGTAAAGGAATTGGTTTTGCTGGAGATCCACTTAGCGGTCGAGAGATGGTGCAATGTCTTTTCCACCTTCATTCTATGTCATCTGGAATGGATGACTTCATGGACCTATGTATGTTAAGGCAGTCGTAGCTTAGAGCCCACACGTCTGAAAAGCTCTTAATATCTACACTTGCAAGGAATGTTTCGATAGTATTGCAACGAAGTCGTCTTCAGTCTGCCAGCCCGTCGCCCACCAGATGGAGTAAGGTACATCTCGTCTTGCCGATAGGGACATTTGCGTCCCTTGGCAATACCTTCGGACAGTTGTCTTCTCCGTTCAAGGAAACAGCTGCACAACTTTAAACCTAGCGTAATGCAGAGCTTCTCTGTCAACTCTGGAAGGATGTGAGAAAAAGAACATGACTTAGCCTAATCTACCTCACATTGGAACGAAGCCCCGCCAGCCCATATGCACTATGAAAAGAAGAGGTAAGAAACCTCACCCTTGCAAACATTCATCTTTCCTCACCAGGATGACAATATTGTTTTTATTAAATTTTTTTATTGATTCTTTGGTGTAAGCTTGCGTTCTCAGTGGACATTAAAATTTCGTCTTCATCTTCTTTGTTGGGCTCTATAGTCCGGGGAGAAACCTGCGCTTCAACCAACAAGCTCCTAAGGCCAGCACCAAGTTGGTTGCGGTCCCGCCCCACTTGTGTGCGCCATATCGTGCGAAGACGTCCTCCGTTGCGCTGCCCATATGGCTCGGTATCGAAGGCTCTTCGGGGCGAAGCTGTGTTGTCCATCCGCTCTACATTGACTAGCCGTCTAGCGCTGAATCAGTAGGCCCTTGGCTAGACTCATGTCGCTGTAAAGCCCGTATATTTCGTGGTTGCATCTTCCTTTCAGAAGCCATCGAAGCAAACAGGACGAAGGATCGGACAAACGACCGAGAGGTTCTTCATTCGCTTTCAAGAACGTCTTGAAGGTCATGTCTCTGCGCCATAGAACAGGACATGGCATGTTTCGAGAGATGGCTCTATTTCTATACTAAATTGTCCTTAAGCCCATAGGGACACTAGTTAACAAAAGTTATTCTGCGCCAGATCGCGGTACTAATGTTATTCGTGTGGAGACGACACAGTTCTTAACTACTTTTAAGTCAAAGCTGCTTATTTCGACGCTCTGTCCACGACGTCGATGTTGTATGTCCTTCTTTGAGGACGCCTGTCCTCATTGACCGCCAGACCCATTTTAGGCAATTCCGTCTCAATGTTAGCAAATGTCTCATTGACAGCTCATTGAGTTCTAACAATCACTACAATTTCAACAGCGTATGCCAGCTGTTTGTGGCATACGCTGTTGTGGTGGCCCGTGGCGTTGTGGGTATGTGCGTCGACCCCAACATCGATGTCGTAGGTTCGATTACTGACAATGCTCAAAGAGTATTTCCTGTCTAGAAAAAGCTTCTCAAATTTGGCCGTTCGGAGTCGGCATAAAACTGTAGGTCCTTTCCACTCGTGTGAAAACAAAAGCACGCACAACACGATTGGTTGCTGAGAAGCTAGGCCCTGGCCCTGTACGGGCTGTAGCGCCACTCATATATATATATATATATATGCCAGCTGTTTTCCGGACTTCTCGAAGATCTTGCATCCAATGTTGTGGTCTGATTTTTGCACGATGTTCCTCAGGATGATGTTCACGAAATCCCTTGACAACGCCTTGTCTTAATACTTAATTGACATTGAAAAGTCTCGGTGAGCTCGTTACCGACCTTGATGGAGCAGCGAGAGTTCTCCATCGTCATCCTGCACAACCTGACGAGTATGGCAGGAATGTCAAAACTAGACATGGCGCTGTATAGCGCGTCTCCATGCACGCTGTCATATGCGGCCTAAAAGTCAACGAATAGGTGGTGGATGTCAATTTGCATCTCTTGGGTTTTTTCGTTGATCTACCGTAATGCGAAGATTTAATCGATGGTGGCCTTCCCAGGCCTGAAACCGCATTGATAGGTACCTATCATGTTTCTGATAAATGGTTTCAGGCGCTCACACAGAACGCCAGAGAAGATCTTGTATGCGATGTTAGGGAGACTTATCCCCCGATAGTTGGTGCAGTCAAAGGGGTCTCCTTTCTTGTGGATCGCGCAAATAATACTCAGATTACCCTCGTCGGGCATGCCTTCCGCCGACCATATCCTACAGATGAGCTGGGCATGCGCCCAACCAGGTCATCTCCAGCTTCTTTAAAAAGTTCCACGGACAATCCGTCCGCTCCAGCAGCTTTGTTCGACTTTAGTCTCGATATCGCTCTCTTGACTTCGTCTAGATCGGGGGGACGGAATTCTATTCTATCGTCGTTAATTGCGTGGAGTGATTCTGCCTGACAGCGGTATTGGTATAATCTTCGCCGTTAAACAGTCTGCAGAAGTGATCCTTCCAGATTCTCAGTATCGACTGCGACTCTTCGTTCCGACAGGCTTCTGTCCAATGTTTGTACCCTTTAGATAGTTGTTTCACTCGCTGGTAAAACTTTCGGACATTATTTCTGCCGTAGCACCTCTCCATTTCCTCGATGCCGCGGCTCTCATGCTTTTTCTTTTTCTTTTTGAGAAGCTGGTGCTCTTCCCTTCTTTTAAGTTCGTAGAACTAACTAACTGCTCTCGTCCTTCTATCCAGCGTCGCCTTATATCATCCTGCTAGCTTCGCTGAATGCGCCTTCCGTCACTCATTGTCAAACCATGGGTTTTTCTGGGTGGCATCAGAGTCAGCTTCTCTGATGCCGTTTTGCCAACGGCTCCACTGTTCGTCGATTGTTTCGCCTGGGAGGGTTGAACTCTGAGAGCTTCAGGGAGACTCGATCGGAAAAGTTCGCAGTGGTCGATTGCGATTGTAGCTTTCCGACGACAAACGATTTTGGTCTTGCTCTACTCCGTTTTGCTATCGTCATCCGAGTTCTGACCTTGGCACAACAAGGTACTGATCCGAATCGATGTAAGCACCTCGAAACGTTCGGACATCGACATCTGACGTCGATCGCAATGTGATCAATCTGGTTGACGGTTAATTGATCAGGGGACCGCCAAATCTTGCCATCACTTAACCTAAAACGGTCACTCAGTCTACTCAGACTCAGCAAATACCCATTAAGGACTCTCATAGGAGTCATAACCAGGCACTGTGCAATTGGCTCAATTGGTGCCCCATATAATGATTTTTGCAGAAGCTGCATGAAGAGGAGCAAGAAAACACTCATCACCTAAGCTGCTCCTGCAGCGCTCTGGCTAGTCGTAGGTTCCTACACCAAGGGGCCTACTATTTCGATGACCTAAATGAGCTACACAGCGCCAGCATAGACCAGCTAAATCGCTTCACTAGAAGCACCAACTGGTTCCGATGTTAGGAGAAATCAACCCGCGTGGTATCACAATGGGCTTACTCCGGCGTAAGTAGGTGTGATTGCCCTTAGCAGTCAGCCCCTACCACCTAACCTATCTTCCTTAAAAGCTGAGTCAAAGCATTTATTCACAAATGTCCTAAGTTTTGCTTTGATAAGGAATGCGAAGAACTGCCTTGTATACTCTCCGCAATATATTTTCCTCGGTTTCGTGGACGCTAGCGTCTTATTTTGTATTTCTCCACAGGGTCACCAGCAACTTTACACCTCAGATGCAGATTTTTTGACATCCGCAGATGCGAATATTAGCAACAGTCACAATTGGGACCATTGTTGCTAGACTTCTGCAACCGCTTTTGAGATTATCATCGTTTGTTAACAGCTCATTGAAAAAATGCTAAAAACTAGAGCTCAACTAACTTAACAAATGCTCTTACCCCTAACCTACTGGCCTATACAGGTAGTCTAAGCTATTCTAATCAATCTTTCGCCTCCAGCTCCCTCTTACGCCTATTTCACCTCTTCGGACACACTGTTTTTGTTTTATTTGTTTGGCCAAGAAAACTGGTAAAAAAAACTTGGCTATATAGTTTAAGTCCTTTCTAGGCGTTGAATGTCGCTGTAGGTTCCTTAACGACCTTGATGAAGCAGAATGGACTACACTGTTTCCCCCTAAGAGAGAAGTATTGTGTCCCGTCCTCTAATAGTCGATAGGCAACCTTTTTATTCACTTTTCTGTCTCTGACAGCAAAACACAAAAATTGTAGCATAATGTTCATAGAACTCAGCACGAGTGGGTCGAATTAAAGCTAGATGAAAGCAAAGTCTGGATATTAGTATGAACGTAAATATTCGACTAAGCCGAGTTCAAGAATTTAACCCAGACAGTCCCTGCTTAGGATAAACCAATTTAAAGTCGAGTCCTATTGAACAAAATGCCTTTCAAGTCAACACACGACGATTCACTTCGCAGAGCAAAGACACGATTCCACTTCAGTCGCCTTAAAGTTTGAAAAGAGCAACGCTTTAATGTCCTCCCCGCATTCGTCGCTCGTATTCCGTTTGATTGCGCCGCACTCTTCCGGCACGTGGAAGGCGCCGCACAATAGAAGAAAATAACCTACAAACTCGTATCCTTCTCTTCCACATCACTCACGAATATGCATACAAATATTTATTCTTCCATCCCAAATATTTCCTCTGCGATTTCCTGTGCCTCCAATTCCTGATTTCACCCGCCCCAGACCCCGCAACGAGGTGCTAAGACACATCCATGCACGTACGTGGGTGGTGTAGGACACACCTCTCGGGAGAATGGTGCCACATAAGCCCCGGATATTGTGTGGGAATTTTGATCGAATACTCAACGATGGGATCAAACAAACGAACGGCAGAGAAGAGAAAAAAAATATAAACGAACACGACGATAACACAAAAAAAAGAAAGGAAAGAAAGAAAAAAAAATATAAACGACTCCGAAGGTATCCTCCCGAAAATTGGTTTTCCAAGTGAACAGAATTCCCTTTTCACAATTTATTTCTTCATTCCCACGGAATGTGTGCCCGTGTGTGGGGGTGAGGGAGTGGGTGCACGGGTGTGTGTGTGGTTCAGACCATGCCATAAATAGACAAAGTACGAGGGAAAAAATTTAAGATCTCCCAAACGGAAGAGGAGCCGAAAAAACCACACACACACACGAATGGAGAAAGGACTCTCCGGTCTCTAAAGTTAAAGAAGTGAAATCTATTTCGGTGTGCTAAGCTGTGGAAAATTCGTTTCTATTTTCTTAGTTCGGCTCTCGCCAGTGGCACGCGATGATTTAGCCTTTCTCGCCATGTTCGGTTCATCCTCGGCTTCATCTCATCGACAAGATAACAATTTCACGCTACCATTGCTTATAATGGAACATTTTTTCGTTCGTTTACCGTTCACTTTGAAATTGTTATTCAATGAATGCCAAATTAGAAGAAGGATCGAAGTGCCGGGCCACACCAGACGGGCCGGACGAGGGACCAGGTGACCCAGTAGTTTTTCGGGAGATTTTTAAATTTCATGAATTGGAATTGAATTTGCCGGGCGGTGATGGGGTGGGACCCGGTGAAGTGGGAAAATGAACTGAAATCGTGTTTGGGTGATGGCGGCTTGTTGTTGGACACGGTAGCAGTTAACCTGGTTTTGGCGATGATTTGATGCAGAAAATGTGTTCAATTTCGTACGTTCACGCTGTGCCTTGAAGGAGATTCAGACTTTGAGGGGATCTCGAGCAATTATGTGACTGGAAAGGTGGTGGTGGTTCGTGGTGGCCTCCGATTCGATTTAATACTCGGTTTTTCAAGAAGTCAGATGTGCTGGCCAAATTAACGCAAAACTTCTTCTCCTAGATAAGAGCTTAGAAACGGACTCACTGATTCTAGATCGAAGGGAGTGAATAATTTAAGGCGCATTTGGTTGAAATGCAGTACAGGGTGGTTTCTTAAATCATAGGTTGACACGTACAGCTGTTGTTGTAAGGTCGACTTTAAACCATAAACGATAGCCTGGCTGTGATCCGAATCCAAGGCAGATTCTAAAATATCAGCCTACCGACGAAGCTGAAGACTCTGTCAAAGAGGATTATTACGGCGTCTTGAACGGTGCCTACGGAGTCTATCCGGAGTCCGATGTAAAAATCTTACTCGGCGGCTTCCAGGCTAAAATCGGTAACGACAACAGATAATGGCTTCCAACTCACAGACTTTGCGACGGCACTTAATATGGTCTAGAGGTATATCACTACTCAACGTCGCCTACAAGATCCTAACCAGCGTATTGTGTGAACGTCTAAGGCCGTTTTGTACCGCACTAATTGGCACGTACCAGTGCGGCTTCCGGCCCGCAAAAGCCTATAGACCAAATCTTCACACTAAGGCAGATCCTGGAGAAGAGCAGCGAGTTTCAAATCGATACTCACCATCTGTTCATCGATTAAAAAGCAGCATACGACAGCATTCATCGCAAGGAGCTATTCGAAGCGATGGCCGAATTCGGGATCGCGGGAAAACTGATCCGGTTGTGTCGCATCACGCTAACACATACGCGATGCACCGTGCAGTTCGTTTCGAAAACCCCTGAGCTGTTCGTAACCTGCACCGGATTTCCGCCAGGAGATGCGCTGTCGTATGATTTCTTCAATTTGCTACTGGAGAAGATATTGCGGCGGGCAGGAACGCACTATCTTCTACAAGTACGCAGATGGTCTGTTGAGGTACGCTAATGACGTCGACATAGTCGCGCGGTCCCAACGCGCCGTAGTGGAGGCTTTCGCGGGAATTGAGGAATAGGCGAAACGAGCTGGTCTAAGGGTCAACGGACACAACAAAATATATGCTGTCGAGCAAAAAATGATCCGGCGCACACCACCTAGTCCAACACATTACAATCGGCTACAATTTCGAGGTAGTAAAAGAGTTTGTCTACCTCGGGGCAAACGTGAACTCCACGAATGACAAAACAGTGGATATCCGACGTAGAATCGCCCTAGGCAACCGATGCTACTTCGGTTTGTCAAAACAACTGAGCTCAAAGGTCCAATATCATGCTCTACGAAACTCTTATCCTGCCAGTATTGTTTTATAGAGCCGAAAGCTGGACATTAAGTAAGGCTGCAGAGCTAATTCTTGGTGCCTTCGAAAGAAAAATTCTACGTCGGATAAATGTTCCCGTCTGCGAGGAAGGCGAGTGGAGGAGAAGACATAAAACCGCGAACTCTACGAGCTGTCCAAAGATGTGCTTGTAATCCGGAAGGCAAAAATCCGTCGGCTACATTGGCTCGGTCACGTCGAACGCATGGACACCAATGATCCAGCTAAGAGAGTCTTCGAGTCCCAGTCTTGATGACTGACCACAAATGCTACTCTCTCTGTTTTACCTCTATATTACCTTGATGTACTTAAACTGTTCGAACAAATACAACTCAACAATCACTCGCTGATCGAATTGTGCCATCCAATCACTACAACAAAGTAGTCACCAAATATGATGTAAGCATCAGCTTTTTACGATTTTACTTCGTTCAGTTTGGCTTAGTCAAGTGATTGTATCGTTCTCACATATATTTTCGACAATTTTGAAATTTTCTGTGTTTCAATTATGATTAGGTTTTCAAGGTAACATAAGTAATCGATTGATCCGATACATTTTGTCTATTTCTCTCTGTTTCGTCAAGTTTCGTTCATTTTTATTGTTCGCAAACATAACAGTGGCTTTTGACACAGTTGTCCGCAGTTTGAAAGTTGCTACTTTTCCTTGAGATCAATTTCTTAACAATAAAGGATAATCGGATACAATCCAATTGTTTATTGCATCATGTAAAAACGATGGCGTTCAGTTGATTACTGACATCACAGCAAATTATCAACACAATAGAGGGAAATCTGCGGCAAGCAAAATTCGTTGTGGCACGAACTGATTATATTCAACCTGTTCAAACACAATATAACTAAGAGTTTTCGAAACAAATCCTGCATTCAATAGAGTTGCGTTAGGAGCAGTCATTTCGGATTGCGGGGTGGCAAGACTTTCATTTGCAGACCATCCATTCAATAAGCGGCCAGCTGTCTTGTCTCGAAATTCCTGTGTTAAACCTCTGAGGGAATCTTCGAAGTTCGGAGTCCGAACAATGATAAACGGTCCTCGGGGCCAAGGGGTTTATTAGCACATTCCTTTACATCTTCTGGTTCCCTTAAAAGACCTACGGAAAGTGGGACTACCCTCTTTTTCTGTCCCGTCCAGCTGTGTATCTTAGATTTTCTCATATTCCTCCACACACGAACTTGGATTGAAGACATTCTCTAATTTCCGGCGTTTTATAACATAAGCCCCTTGCTGACCTTATACAGCTCTGTTTGAACGGGATCATCAAGAGCTGCGTGGACTTAGCCTATGTCTGGGATCATTCCTCATCCCTGCACATGTTTGCCTATGCGGTCGATATGTCCCCCACAACTAACCGCCACTTTGTCACCAGCTAGGCAATACAAAGTCTCTTGTCAACTCGAACAATGCAATCGTCCTTCGAAATTCCACTTTACCATCATCCGCAGGACACGTCCAACAGGAACCACATCCAGCCATGACTACTGACTTGCCGCATCCACAAGCGGCAACACGACAAACTTATGTCGCTGCTAAGAAGCTTACACCCGATTAAAGTAAAAATAACTTGTGCTTTGCCAACCGCCGCCCCCGGTCCTCATTTATGCACAAAAGCCCAACTCGCATCAGCCGGCTAGAGTCCAACCGGCAATCCCACACTGATCCCTCTCAGTCACCTTTTCACACGTAGCTTCCTGATCCCGTCGCCAGCAACAATGGCCGGCATCCGAGCATCTCCAGTCCCTGGCTTCGGCCGTGCCTCCATTTACGTGTCCATCCTGTCTGTCTGACTAGATGCCAGTCAGGGTGGCCCTTTGTTGTCCGGCAACCTAATGCGAGCACCAACTGAAAGTGGTTTATGATTATTGCGCCATCATACTGCCCTCTGACCGGGTGCAGCGGCACAAATGCCAAGGATTCCTACCTCCCATCATACATTCCGTAATCCACATGTGTGCGTGTGTGTGTGGATGCGTGCCTGAATGGCGTCCCTGTTGCTCTTTGCACCTGGCCCCCTCCTGCAGGCGTTCGGCAGAAAAACGGGCACAAATGTGTCCTTTTTATTGCCGCCCCTGACAAAAAACCATTAGAACAGCTTGTCAAAGACCAAACGATAGGTGTCAGCATGGCGTCCACCATTCACCGGCCGCTGCTCCTCTCTCGAGGACGTGCGCGGTAATGCCGAACGAAATATCCTGTCCTGGCCGGGCGGGGCGGTCGCCTTGTTGCTCTTAATGGGTTTATTACTCGAGTTTTACTGGGTCGACCGTTATACGAGAGACATTTGCGTATCAGATTGTTGGCTGTGCTTTAAGGATTAATTTCGGAGCCACCACGCCACAGCGGCGTGTCCTCGTCGTCGGCGTCGTCGGCGTCGTCGGTATTGAAATTCCCTTATCCCATCGAACTGTTAAATTATCCCCCTGGGAGCGATCTCTCCCGCGCTCGATGCTGTGTTCCACTCTTTAACGACACATTATTGTTTTGTGTGTGTTCCAGCTGGTGTGTGTGTGGCGTACACAAAACTACCCCCAACAGACCCATGAGCACGATGATGTTGCTTTCTGTTGCTCGTGGCGGTGCTGTTGTTGGCCCGGTTGATGATGATGGGAGGGAGCCGGTGGGCTGCCATTCCTGGGTGATGTGTGGCAGAGTAGTGATGTCGACGACGCGACGCACGGTGAGCCCGGGAGCCTGTAGCCCGGCGAACGAACGAGTTAACGGTGTGTAATGAAAAATTTAATTAAAATTAGGATTCTCGGTTATGAGGCAGCCATACATTTTTATTTTAATGTTTATTACCACTGCCAGTCATATTGAAATTAATTACACAAATACATGTTGCAAACAAATGTTCCTCCTCCCCTCCACCCACATCACCCTTGTGCCACCCCCTCACACACACCAGTCGGACGGAGGATTAGATTCTGGATGGATGCTGGAACGGATATGAAAAGGTTCCCAGCACGGGCTGAACGTGGGTGTAAAATGGTGGATACGCATCGGAAGCACGTAACGGGGGCAGGACAAAAAAAGGCAGTGAATGAGCGAAAGTTGACGCAGATTAACCGGGTAATGTTGCGTTATGAGTGAAAACTATTGTAACAAATGTTTAGCGCAACACATGCTCTTGTGCTGGGGCGTAATGAAATGTAATGCGTTTGTTCTGTCAGCTCGGAAATTCCTTGAGGGGCTGAGTGAAACTACACAAATGGGGGAACAAAGAAACAGACAAAAATACAACGTGTACTCAGCCATTGACAGGGGGTGTCAAGTGCGACTGTGACAGGTGTCTCCATGCGGAATGGCATCACGGTGCCTAAGTTTGAGAGCATGTTCCCCCTTAAAGAGGGAGACAGTTTGATGGACAGTTGGAAAAAAACATTTCATTCTAAATAAGGCGGAGAGTTGAGAGATTTAAACATTTACTGAAAAAGTCTTAAGGAAAGCTGGAGCTGGAGGTGTACAAGGCACGCTTCCGCTGCACTAGGTTTTCACGAGCAACTGTAAGAATAGAGATCAAGCAACATATCCGGTCTTTTTCGAACGAAACAAAGAGACCAATGAAAGCGTTCTATCAGAAAGACGGTGAGGTGTTGATGGTAAGAATGCTGTCCGAAAGATTTACCAAAAGGTGACACAAATACCTTGTGAATGACCTTAGTTCAAGGAGAAATTGCCAACTGCTGGAAGTGCCAAGCAACGAATGCATAGTTCAAGTTGACATACAGCCTCCTCGCGGCTCTCTCCGCTTAGAGATGAACCAATGTATGCATCGGCCCCATGGCCAAGGGTTTAAACTAGGACCCAGTCCTCCAGATTCGGGGGCTTCGCGTGGGGCTAACTACCCCACAGTGTAAAACAAACATTAGTTCAGAGACGGCAACAAGCTACTGCTGACGATCACGGACAAGGCAACAAGGACAACGATTTTCGGTTCTGCGCGTGGAATGGGAGGCCACTTAACAGACCACGTGCAGCCGATGAACTTGCGGAGGCCCTAGAAGCCTATAAGGCAGACATCACCGCCATCCAGGAGGTGCGATGGGATAGGCCGGGCAAAAGGAGGATGCAAACCTGCGATTTATATTACGGCGATTGCTGCAAAGAGCGAAGGCAACGCTTATTTGGATGCGGTTTTGTAGTTCAAGGCAGACTTAGGCAAGAAGTCTTAAGCTTTCGATACATAAACAAGCGCTTCCCAACAATCAACATCAAGGCAGCATTCAGCAACATCAGCCTTATTTGCACCCACGCCCCAACGGAGGACAAAGACGATGATAGCAAGGATGACTTCTATGATCTCCTAGAAAGAACATACGATCAATGCCCCAGCTACGACACCAAGATCGTTCTAGGAGATTTTAATGCAAAGCTGGGCAAGGAAGAAATCTTTGCTAGAGTCGTCGGAAAACACAGCCTACACGACAACACGTCCGACAATGAACTTAGGCTGTTGGACTTCGTGACGGGGCGAAACCTCACTGTAGCCAGCACGCGGTTCCCTCACCTCAACATTCACCTGGCGGTCCCCTGATCGAGGTCAGACACTCCTCCAGTGTCCTCGATGTCCGAACGTTCCGAGGTGCCAACATCGACTCGGATCATTATTTTGTTGTAGCCAAGGTCATAACTCGGATATCGATTGCACAACGGAGTAGAGCAAGACCAAAACAGTTTGACGTTGGAAAGCTACAATCGCAATCGACCGCTGGAAACTTTTCCGATCGAGTCTCCCTTAAGCTCTCAGAGAGTCCAACCCTGCCAGGCGAAACTATCGACGAACAGTGGAACCGTTGTCAAAACGCCATCAGAGAAGCTGCCTGTGATGTGCTGGGTTTTGAAATGCCACCTAGAAAAAAACCCACGGTTTGACAACGAGTGTCGGCAGGCGCATTCAGCGAAGCTAGCAGCATATAAAGCGACGCTGGATAGAAGGACTAGAGCGGTTCGTGAGCTCTACGAACTTAAAAGAAGGGAAGAGCACCAGCTTCTCAAAAAGAAAAAGAAGGTGCATGAGAAGCGCGCGATCGAGGAAATGGAGAGGTGGTACAGCAGAAATAATGTCCGAAAGTTTTACCAGCGGGTGAAACAACTATCCAAAGGGTACAAACATCGGACAGAAGCCAGTCGGAACGAAGAGGGACAACTCGTAGTAGAGTCGCAGTCGATACTGAGAATCTGGAAGGATCACATCAGCAGACTGTTTAATGGCGAAGAGGACACCAATACCGCTGTCAGGCAGAATGTTCAACTCCACGCAATGGACGACGATAGCAGAGAGTTCCGTCTCCCTGATCTAGACGAAGTCATCGTACTACAAAGCTGCTAGTGAAGACCGACTGTGCAGAACTCTTTAAGGCAGCTTGAGATAAACTGGTAGTGAGCATGCATCAGCTTATCTGTAGGATATGGTCGGAGGAAAGCATGCCCGACGAGTGTAATCTGAGTATCATTTGCCCGATCCACAAAAAAGGAGACCCCTTTGACTGCGCCAACTATCGGGGTGTCGTTCTGGGTGAGCGCCTGAAATCATTCGTCAATAACATGATATGTCCCTATCAGTTTTTCGTTTCCGCCATCGATTAAATTTTCGCATTACGGTACATCCTCGAAAAAACCCAAGAGATGCAAATTGACACCACCACCTATTCGTTGACTTTTAGACCGCATATGACAGAGTGCGCTATACAGCGCCATGTCTAGTTTTGACATTCCTGCCAAGCTCGTCAAGTTGTACAGTATGACGATGGAGAACTCTCGCTGCTCCATTGAGGTAGCTAACGAACTCACCGAGACTTTTCAATGTCAAGGAAGGCGTAAGACAAGGCGTTGTCAAGGGATTTCGTGAACATCATCCCGAAGAACATCGTGCAAAAATCAGACCACAACACTAGATGCAAGATCTTCGAGAAATCTGTAAAACAGCTGCCATACGCTGTTGAAATTGTAGTGATCGTCAGAACTGAATGAGCCGTTAATGAGGCATTTGCTAACATTGAACAATAACATTGCCTAAAACGGGTCTTTTGGTTAATGGGGGCAAGATGGCGTTCATATATGTATGTATATGCCGACCTCAAGGAAACACATACAACATCGACGTCTTGGACAGAGCATCCCAATGAGCAGCTTTTACTTTGAAGTAGTTAAGGACTGTGGTGGCTCCACACGAATAACATAGGTACGGTTATCTGGCGCAGAAAAAAATTTCTTAAGCGTTGTTTCTATGGGCTCAAGAGGCAAATGAGTAAAGGAGCCATCTCTCGAAACACAACACAACACCCTGTCCTACTCTATGACGCAGAGACATGGATATATTGAAAGGAATATGCTCTTGTTAATTTTAAGAGAAAAGTCCTGTGTGAGATCTTTGGTCCTGTTTTCTTTGATGGCGTCTGGAGGTGAAGATTCAACCGACGAACTGTACGGGCTGTACAGCGGCATTAGTCTAGCCAAGCGTCTACGGGCTTAACGCCTAAGACAGCTACGTCATGTAGGGCGTATGGACACCACAGCTCCCACCGGAAGAGCCTTCCGGACTTCGGTCGAGGACGAGATGGCGCACACAAGTGTAGAAGGACCTTAACCAACTTAGCGTGCGCAGCTGGCGAAAGATCTCGCTGAGCTTAGAAGCTCATTCATTGACGCCATGGTCTAGCCCAGACTATAGCGCCAAACAAAGAAGAAAGCAAAGAATTTATAAAGATGGCTAGGCCATGTTAAGCGCATGGACAACACTGGTCCAGCCCGAAGAGTGTTCGACTCCGAACTAGTGGGACAGTGCAACAGAGGACGTCCTCGCACTAGATGGCGCACACAAGTGGAGAAGGACCTCAACCAACTTGGAGTACGAAATTGGAGGCAGCTGGCAAAGGATCGTGCCAGCTGTCGGACTGTACCGCCAGAAGAAGAAGCTGTGGACAGCATTGGCTGCTAAGATGATGCATACTCTAAGAAACCTTGGCGAATAATATCTGCTCAAACTCGGACCCAAGAACAAGGATGTGCACATGTGCTTCCGCACTTACGTCAGCTCTTAGGATGACATGATGTCGCTAATTTTGCTGTTTTAATCAATGCAAAACAAGGTCTGAGATTATCCAGCTTCCAACCATCTTCACCCGAAGCCACTGCTTCCACTTCAAATGGACAGTCTATACTAACATCCCCAAGAAGGCAAACTTGAATCCAAATCGGCTTAGCTCCCATGTACTCAGCGACAACTTAAGCGCCCGAAACAAAGGGACATTAGCGAATCAGCCTCATTAGGAGTAAATGGCGCGCTGCCTTCTAACCACAAACCCCCACCCAGTTACAGCCGCCAAGGACCCTTCATAATCAGATTACCACCCTCCTCACGGCATTCATCGCGCCCCAATGCCCCTAAGTTCCATTATACGTGACCCCGTATCGAATTCCCGTAACTAGGCTCCGCAACTTTCAATTGTCAATCACTGCCCTGACATTCCGGAAAACTACGTTTCTTTCGCTCGCCGCTCGCATTCATACACTGGCCCAGCCTGTCAATTAATAATCCATCCGCTGAGTACACGGCATGTGGCCAAATTCACTTCACCAACTGCCAATGCCATCGATATGCCCGACCACAGAATTCAATTCCACCCCGTACTCCCACGCCACGACAGCATACGGCCACCAGCGTCGTCGGTAAGCGAAAACGAGGGCAGGCCATGACTTTGTCCAGATTCACGGCACAAACCACGGGGGCGACCCTGAGGCTCAGACTCGCTCCGTCCAATCAACCCCCCCGCTGTCACTCATATCCTTTTAATTTCGCCACATTAAAAGCAATCAGAGCAAGCAGCCGCAGTCCTTGGACAGGACGAGGTCTCAGTTCACGTCCTCACCCCCAACCCCTTTCAGATTCAATCAATCGATTCGGAGGGCAAAAACAAAGCCAAGCAGATTGGGAGTGAAATTTAATAGGCGGGCGTGGAGCGCATTAGATGGGCGGCGGCGGGCGCGTTCGCTGCTTGATGTGGTCCTATTGATTTGAATGGAATAATAATTAGAGAGGTACGGCCTGGTCCCCCGTCCCACAAGGGTTGCCCAAAGGGGAGTCATCGTGCAGCTATCGGTGCGGACCACCGGATCCAAAAATAAATAAGAAATTAAAAGGATTTCGCCGGAGCCGAGCGCAAGGGTGGTCTCTCCATGGACACGGCGTATCCCCATCGGTCGGGGTATCCCGTATCAGGGATCAATAAGCATATCACGTAGCTGCGATAAATTTGTCTTATTCTCATTTCTTCCCCCGTTCGCATTCGTCCTTCCGGCTGTGTGTGAGTGCTGCGAAATAATTGTGTTAGGGCGAGCACTGAAAAGCAGAAAAACCCTATGCTCACTGCTCTGTGCCCGGCAATGTTTGGAGGAGAGCCAATTATTTTAGCGTTACCTCGGCTACCATCCCGTCCTGGCATCTCGGTGGGTGGGACCGACGCCGCACCCATTCAAGGACGCTCGACCCTCTCAATTTACTCCACGAAAGTTGTCCGAACTTGCACTCGGTCCGATCCCGCCTAATCGACTCGCTACCGACTGGGTGGACATGCTCGTCCACTGTTGGCTGACTGCGAGCTTATCCCCTCGTCTGTTGTGTTGGCGTCTGTTTTAACTTGGTTTTCTAAATTTAGCTCCATTAACCTACATTTCGCCCGCACTGGCTGGCCGTGAAGTGGCTGAACGCGTGGGAAACCCAGCGCGGCGCACAGGTGAGCTGCCTGCATCGAGTTAATTGACTTAAAGGACACACCACTACAACGGACCACATACATCCAGCTGCGGTTTTTGACATTTTTTTCCATCCCTCTCAGCCTGATTTTCCTTTTCCTTCCTCGGCCCCCTCGGCGGTTGTACGTTTTTTGAAAACCAATTCGATCCGACCACTGAGCCGGTCGGTCAGAGGGCTGGCGGCAGAGACTTAAACTTCAGCGGTTAACCAAACATTTCATCAAGGACCACCGGGAAGGCGGGGGACCACGGGTCGGCGGAGTATGTGATATGAATCAAATCGAATTGAGCGGTTTTTGCCGATGATTTATTGGTTGTTGGGATATTTAACGTCACACGGTGGTGGCGCTGTTTTGGAAGAGATTTGTGCGCCCGAAAAATATTGAGCTGTCCCTTCAAAACGGGCGTGGTGTCGGCTGGGTTTTCGGGCAGAATTTCGAAAATTTATTTGAATGCTGGTGGGGGCGAGGGATGAACACGACGATTGAATGATAAACGAATCGAATGAATTTTGCGGTCACACACAGTGGCCATTTAGAGTTGTCATTGATTTTATGGAGAGCTGTCAGATAAACGCGCACACGTTGTCAGTGGAAGGGACAGAAGTGACACGCTTAGAAAATTAGTTGTTGGTGAGCGGTGAGCGGTGAGCGGTGGGTGGGAACTTTTCGAATTCATTTGGAAGGAGGCAGCTTTGTTGCTATTTCGACTTCCTATTTCCCATCCTTCTATGGCTTCATGTTAAGCTCAAGAAGCTCTGTTGCTAGCTCTTCGAAATGTTCGTCTAACCAAGGACTCTGGCAATATGGCTGACAACGTCTTCAATCTGAGTGACGGGGGATTTTCCAGGGACCGCAGATTGTACTTTCGGGTCGCTTTAGAGAAGATGTCATCTCATCCAGCTTAACGTTCAAATCTCCTAGAATGATATTGTTATCGAATTTGGGGCACCATTGTCGAAAATCAGAGAAAAACATTCTTGTCATCCGTGTCCTCTGTCCGCGTAGGCGCTAATGTCTGCTTCGAACAACAAATAAGTGTTGACAGGATTCCAGCACACTTCCTGGAGTACGGTGGCCTCAACTAAACTAACGAAAGGACGTGGTCTGTTAAGGGCGCTCACATTACACACACATTTAACTTGAGGACTTCCTTGACTTGCTGGAAAGAGTGGACAAGATTGTACTATCTTACTGCCCATTGTGAAGCAATCTGAAATGATCACAAAGCTTGATCAAACAGAAAGGTCTGCTACAAAGACTCGCATCGTCACGCCTTTTTTACCTTGCATTTAGTGGCTACTTCTTCGCATACCTGAACCACAGTAGGCAGCCAGAAATAGTGAGTAAAGACATATGCATCATATTCTTCTCCAGCCCCCTGATTTCATTCGACGGCATTCTTTAGGGACTTTCGCACCATATCTGCGAATGAGCCCGCACACGGTTGTGGCCAACGATTGTCTCCCTTCACGAATCGGCCGCCATCTGGGCGGAATTGACGAATGTCGGAAAAGTATAAGTGAAATACAAGGCATTTCCAATACTCTCACATTCTTCTCTTTTGTTGACTAGGGGAAAAATGGCCGAAGATGGATATCCCTTTGAGTCCATCGTCCATCGGCTTCAATTCCTAAGACAGCTTGTATGAGTGTAAACGAGGGTCCTTACGCAAAATACGACATCAAGTGGTCTGAATGATGGCCAATTCCTGTGAACGTAGTGGAATTGACGATTTCCATGGTTTGCTACGGACGCTTGAACGGCAACGATAGTTTCGACCCTTTGATAAATCCGTTGTGTCATTTACCGAGCAACATCATACAAAGCATATGTAGACTCAAATGTTTGCACTAAGCTGGAATTACGAACGAAAATTGGAGTCGCTCTTAAAGTTGCGAGTCACCGACTCCGAATTTCGGTACAATTTTATTTATAATTTGTAGACGTTGTCCGTTCGTGTGCTTTCTTCTTCTTCTTTGATTGGTGCTACCATCCGGGGTGGACGAGGCTCTCAGCCAACATGCCAGCAAAATCTTTCGCCAGCTGCGCACACCAAGTTGGTTGATGTCCTTCTTGTCCCCACTTGTGTGCGCCATCTCGTGCGCGGCCTTCCTCTGTTGCGTTGTCCCAATGGTTGGGTATCGAAGACTCTTCGCGTCGTAGCTGCGGTGTCCATCTGACCGACACATGATCTAGCTATCTTAAGCGTTGGATCCGAAGACCCTTAACTAGGTGCATGCCGCTATACAGCCCGTACAGTTCGTGGTTGAATCCTCTCCTTCAGACGCCATCAATGCAAACGCGACCAAAGATCGCATGTACAACCGTTTGTGTTCTTTACCGCGATGAAAGTGTTGAGCTTACTGAATAAATTGAGAGTGACAGTTTGATGATTAGCGATAGATTGCGTTCAGGAATTAAATTCAAAGTTGTTCAGTCCCCTTTTGAATGCCGATATGCTTACACTTAGCAACTAGTACTTAACCTTATCGAAATAAGGTTGCAAGCAGTGGACAACAAAACACTTTTTCATTGCTGTCAAGTGAGCAATCTTCAAATAACCGTGTGTAACACCTCCACAGCGATCGCAAAGCAACAAAAACAACGAATTTTCGAGTCTCTATATCTATAACAACACTTCAGCTGTGGTGGCCAGTAGCGTACATGTACGTACGTGAAAAGCGACAAAAATAGTTTCCACGGATTCACCTCTTTCGTGTCACAGTATTTCCTATCTCAAACTTGGCCGTTCGGAGTCATAAAATTGTAGGTTCCTCCACTCGTGAAAGAACAATAGCACGCGCAACACGATTGGTTGTTGAGAAGCTAGCCCCTAGTCCCAAGCGAGTTGTAGCGTCACCCATATAATTATTGTTCTTTTTATACTTCAGCTGCCACTGTGTAGAAAATCGCAAAACTTCACAAGACTTTTTCTTCGCCACTTTTACCACTTTGTTCTTTGTGACTTTGTGTACAATACACAGTTCCATTTGGGGAATGTCTATCAACGCCTTTCCTAAGCCGCCTCGCTTTGGCGGGCGCGTCTGTAGTTACACGTCCCTTATTTTGGTGTATCTAGCTACGTTACCTCGTTGAGTCCACTGTGCCACAGCAGCCACCTAAATATAGGCCATAAACCATCTTGTTGCTAGTCAGTCCAACTGTTGAGATATCCAGTTGACATCCAACCCATCGTCTACACCAGTAGATATAATTCGCCTCCGAAAAAAAAAACTCAGCGTCTTGTCGTCGAGTGAAAGGGGTGGGTGTTGTGGGAATCGGGTAGGCACTGACTGGCGTCAACCTGGCGATGCCAAGTGTTGCTACTTTTCCTACACACCAATTGTGCTTATTTTACCTCCAAGTGGTTGCCATCGGGTACTGGTTGTAGTTCACCCGAGCTCAGCCTGCCAAGCTTATAAGTGCGACCTCTTGTCCTTGGGGTTACAAAAAAAAAAGAAACTAGCGCTCCAGGTTGGGGGTTGTGCCGTCGGGGTAACTGCCCGGCCACAGAAAACAAAAATAGTTACGAAGCAATAACAAGCCTCGGAAACGGATGTTTTACTGATGACGAACCTTGCAAACGATATACGGACAACAACCTTCGGATTTATACGTGGAATGTAAGGTCCCTTTATAGGCCACGTGCAGCCGAACAATTAGCGGAAGCCCTAGACTGCTGCAAAGCAGACATGACCGCCATCCAAGAAGTGCTATGGCATGGACCGGGCAAAAGAAGGATGAAAAACTGTGATATATATTACGGTGATTGCTACAAGCAGCAAAAATAGCGCCTATTTGGATGTTTGTCGTTAGAGGCAGACTTAGGCAAGAAGTCTTATCGTTCAGGTCAGTGAACGAGCGCCTCACGACAATTCGCATCCAATCTAAATTTGCCAACATAAGCCTTATATACGCACATGTCCCCACAGAGGAGAAAGATGACGCCACCGAAGACAGGTTCTATGAGCTCCGTATGAGCAATGCCCTATCTACGATATTAAAATTGTTTTTGGCGATTTTAACGCAAAGCTAGGATGAGAGGATCCTATAACAGATTTAGGCTGATCGACTTTGCTGTGGGGCGAAATGTTGTTGTAGCCAGTACGAGATTCCCACATCTCACAGAAGAACATGGCGATCTCCTGATCAATCAACCGCCAATCAGATTGATCATATTGCGATCGACGCAAGGCACTCCTCCAGTATTATAGATGTCCGAACGTTCCGAGGTGCCAACATTGACTCGGACCACCACCTTGTTGTAGCCAAGGTAAGGTTGCGCATATCCCGAACACCGCCAAGACAAAGAAATACTGTGCGGAAGTTCAACGTCGGCCGGCTACAATCGCAAGAGATTGCCGAATCCTTTTCCGATCGTGTCTCCCTTAACCTCTTAAGAAATCCTACGCCGCCAACATCAAGTATTGAAGACCAGTGGCAGCATTGCCAAAAAGCCATCAGAGATGCCGCCTCTGATACGCTGGGTTTCAATCCGCGACCACAATGAAACCCCTGGTTTGACAATGAGTGTCGGCAGGCGAATGCAGCAAAGCAAGAAGCATACAAAGCGGCACTGCAAAGAAGGACAAGAGCTGCTCGGGAGCTCTACGAGCAGAAGAGGAGAGACGAACACCGGCTTCTCAGGAGAAAAAAAAAAGAGCATGAGAACCGCGCGATCGGCAGAATAGAAGGATATTACTGCAGGAATGAGGTAAGGAAGTTTTACCAAAGGGTAAAGTCAACCAGTCAATGGGTGGTGTGAATAAAAACTGAGTATGAGCATTTCCTCAGAATTTTGGAGGAAATGCTCCATCTGGCGTGAATAAAAATGTATTTCGTTAAGTTTAACGAATCCTCTCCGCTCACATATTTTCACAGTTGAGTATTGCCTCAGTTTTGGTGTGAATAAAGATGAAATGTATTCAGATATCAATCGTTGAAGTTGAGTGTGCATAGGAGGTGACTCAAGAGACAAAAAAGTAAAAAAACAATAAAAATAATGGAAATTACTACGTCGGAGGAGGAATATTTTGACGGATTAAGCCTTATTCCTTAAACAAAAAAAAAATCTGGAATGGGCGATGGCGATTTCATCAGGTGTTAACAACTGTATCCGCGTTTGCTGGAAAAAAGCCAAACCGATTCAGGTACTCATCGCCATGTAAATATAGCTTTAATATTGCAATATGAGTACAATCTAAAGCGCCAATTTCACTTCTCGCAATTCCTCGATCGAAGAAGGAAATTTCATCCACAGATCCGCCTTTGCACATATAGCAACACACTTGCCAAACTGTTTTTGATACAGTGGTGTAATGAACCCCAAAGTCCTCTCCAACTCCAACTTGGAAACCCGGGTCACCAATGTATCGAAGGAATATTTTCATCTTCTCCATGCTTGGTATTGCACCACCACGGTTTTCTCCAGGAATATCGGAGAGGACTGATTGGTTAACCATTCCATGTTGCGAAACTCGAATCTGTAATGTTTCTTGAAATTATCCCCTGTGTCCCCGAAACGCCGTGAATTATATTGTTTTATTTTTCGCGTTTCTATATTTAAAAACATGATTGAAAATGAATAATTCGCATGTGTTTGCGTTTGTTGATTGAATTTGAAGAATGTTGACGAATACATTTGCCAGCTCTCCAGCAGAGTTTTTAAACGTCAAATTGAGGATAAGAACCTGCTTTGAGGAACATTTTTATTCACACCAAATTGAGCATTTCCTTTGACGAACATACTCGACTCAAGTGTTTTTACTCCGAGTGTTTTCTCAGTTCTTATTCACACCACCCAATGTTATAAACTCCGAACCGAAGCCTGTAAGGATGAACAAGGGAACATCGTAGTAGAGTCACAGTCGATGCTGAGGATATGGAGAAACCATTTCTGCAGACTGTATAACGGCAGAACGAACCATTCAACCCCAATGAAAGAGACGATGAAGACCAACAATTCCGTCCACCCGCGCCGGATGAAGTGAAGAGTGAAGTGCTGGAGCTGACGGCCTACCAGCCGAGCTTTTTCAAGCCGCAGGCGATGATTTGGTAAGGTGCATGCACCAACTCATCTGTATAATATGGTCGGAGGAAAACATGCCCGATGAATGGAACCTCAGCATTGTTTGCCCGATCCACAAGAACGGAGATCCCTTTGACTGCACCAACTATCGGGGGATAAGTCTCCTTAACATCGCCTATAAGATCTTATCTGCCGTACTGTGTGAACTCCTAAAGCCATTCATCAAGAACTTGGTCGGTCCATATCAGTGTGGCTTTAGGCCAGGAAAATCCACCATCGACCAAATATTCACACTACGGCAGATTTTGGAGAAAACCCAGGAGCAACAAATCGATACCCACCACCTGTTCATCGATTTTAAGGCCGCGTATGAAAGCATTTATAGAGACGAGCTATACAGAGCAATGTTTAGTTTTGGCATCCCTACCAAACTCGTCCGTTTGTGTAGGATGACGATGGAGAATGCACGCTGCTCCACCAAGGTCGGTAAAGACCTAACCGAGACCTTTGATGTCAAAAAAGGATTCAGACAAGGCGGCGCGGTGTCATGCGACTTTTTCAACGTCGGTCTTGAAAGAATTGTTCAAAACTCGAACGCCAACACCAGAGGAACAATCTTTCAGAAGTCCGTCCAACTACTCGCATATGCCGACGATATTGACATTATCGGAAGAACGCAACGTGATGTCAATGGCGCCTTTGTGGATATTGCAACGGAGGCCGCGAAGATGGGCTTAGCGGTGAACGAGGGTAAGACCAAGTATATGCTGTCAACAAGAAAGGACACCCAACTTGGGGTAGTTGAAAACTTCGTCTACCTAGGAACCGCTATCAACTCAGACAACAACACCAGCGCTGAAATCAAACGAAGAATAACGTCTGCCAATCGGTGCTTCTTTGGGCTAAGAAAGCAATTGGTCAGCAAAGCCCTCTCTCGAACAACCAAGGTAACGCTTTACAAGATCTTAATCGTCCCAGTCACTATATGGCGCTGGGACGTGGACTTTGTCAAAAGCGGATGAAGCTGCTCTTGGTTGTTACGAGAGGAAAATTCTTCGTGTGATTTTCGGTCCCGTCTGCATAAATGGTGAGTGGCGGAGGAGATACAACGACGAACTATACGGGCTGTTCAGCGACATCGACTTAGCCAGAAGAGTGAAGATCCAACGATTGTGATGGCTAGGTCGTGTAGAGCGGATGGAAACCAATGCTCCGGCCCGAAGTCTTCGAATCCACCCTCGAGGGACGGCGCAGTAGAGGAAGTCCGCGACTCAGGTGGCGCACGCAAGTGGAAAGGGTCCTCAACCAACTATGCGTGCGAAACTGGAGACAGCTAGCTAAAGATCAAGCTGGCTGGAGACGCTTGTTGGTTGAGGCCCAGGTCCACGCCGTAGCGCCACCTTAAGTAAGTAAGTCTTGTCGTCGAGGAAGGTAAAGGACAGGCGACGACACAATTGTAAAGACCACGATCTGCTTCAAGATGTGGATGTGGTCTGGAAGGAAAGAATCTGTTCACTTCACAAGCTTAGCCACATCGAAAACATGCACAGCAGTTCTTCAGCGTCGAAAAGTAGAATAAACCGAATCCTGTATAATGACCATGCCATGGTGAACTTTTCCTTTGCGACGTGCTTTAAGCCTTAGCGGCTTTAAGCCCTCCAAAGATTGTTGGGCGGAGGAGTAAATAAATGCCACCCATCACAACGAGTATATTCCGGTCTGTTCCCTTTGCCAGATCAGAATTCTTACAATCACGCTTCCGAACTCCAGCGTTATCCCAAGCCAGCAGCAACCTTAATCCCCGCAATCGCACATGCCAGGGAAGTACCCCAAAGTTCAGGTTGAAAAATGATGACCACATCACAGCGCACGGCCACGCAATGAATTAGGAACCCCGAACCCGATGCACTCGAAGTTCTCTCTCTCTCTCCAGTGATGCCGTGACCATTAACCCACCACGTAGCACATCGAAAATCTTCCCGAAAGCTCAGCCAAGCGAACCGAACGCATTCAACCCCATTAAAGTCATAAAAGTTGAAAGCGCTGTGAATATTTAAAATCGTTGATGGCCTGCAGCGGAGCCACCCCCAGCCCAACGCCACACACTGGAATTGAACCGATTTATCGTTCATCGCAAAGTCCCTCGACAATCCAGCGTGATGGTTGAACATTTTAAGCACGCCGCCGCCACTGCTCCATGCTCCGTCCAAGGTTGCCGCATTCAAATAACCGCACCGCACACAATCACCAGAGCGCCAGGCAGCGCTGGCGAGCACTGGGAAGCGCAAGGGACCAGGGCCACCAGGACGAGCATAGTCCTAGGTAAGTGATGTTTCCGGCTTCTGTCTAGCAGTGTCCATCTGTGCGCTCCGTCGCTGTGGCATCTTTCGTGCGGAAGAACCTCACAAACAGTAATATCAATAAATTTCATTCGAAAGCATAATGTCCTCCGATGGTCGCATTCTGCTCGGGATGGCTTTTATTATTCGTTCCTTGGGCAGCGCTCAGCTCTTCTGCTCCGTCGATAGTTATCTAATAATAATTTTATTTTTAAACGAAGGAGCTGGCCGGGCTGGGGAGCCCCAGCTCCCCCTCGGTGTGGCTGCCACGGGGGAAAGGTATCCCGCTTGGAGTTTAATAAATAATAGGAAAATTCAAGTTTGTACGTGACTTCGGATGGTTTATGACTTTTCTGATATTTTTTTCCCGCTTCTGACTCAACCGCAAATGGATATTCGAAGATGTACCGTGGGACGGGCGCACGGGTCGATTGGGAATTTAGTTTTTTTTGCCCTCCTCCGGAGGGCGAGTGGGAGTATTTTAAAGTGTCCCTGTCGCTAATGGCTTCCACTTAGGCCAGTGGATGGAGCGGCTGGTGTGTGCTGGTGGCAGGGGGTTACTTTGGGCAAAGAACATCTTAGCGATGGAATTCGGGCGAATTAATAATTCAATGTTGCAATTTTAGCGGTCCACTTAAGTCGTCGCTATGGACATACTAGCATCGGTAAAGGATTTGGGGGAAGGTCTTGTGGCGATAAGGGAATGTTCACAAGAAGAAATGGATCCCAGATTGCACTGCAATCTGCTTGGCATAGTTGTTGCTGAATTGCGAATTTTGACTTTATTGCATTTTCACATGAGTCTCCTTTTGAAGCGGCAGCTTGAGCTTCTTTCAGAGCCGGTGTCAAACAACAATCTGAAGGTACAGACAGAAGCAAGCATTTAGGACGTTAAGGCCAGGGTCAGTGTAAAGCCTACTTCTTCATCATTACAGCGCTTGGAAGAACTGAATTTACACCAGAAGCCACTGAGCTACATGGTTTTAAAATACAATTAGTGACTGAATCCAACAAAAGACCTCATCTTTTGCATCATATGTCTAACCATCATTTCAGACCACCACCAGCACTGCCAGTGACCTCAACCGCAGGGCGATGTCGACCGCTTTTCTATTCAGAGTTCGACAACAACGACATAGCAGCATAACACCAGAAGGAACCCCACCTCTTATGAAGTCCTGTAACACCAACATCAAGTATTGAAGGCAGCAAAAGTCGCCTCTGATGTGCTGGGTCACTCCGTTTGACAACGAGCGTCGGCAGGCGAATGCAGCCAAAGAAAGAATCCCATACAGCGGCAAAGAAGGACGTGAGCTGCTCGTGAGCTCTACGAGCAGAGAAGAAGGGAAGAGCACCGGCTTCTCAGAAAGAAAAAGAAAGAGCAAGATAAGTGCGCGATCGAGGAGATTGAGGGATGGTACTGCAGGAACGATGTTCCGAAACTTTACCAACAGGTAAAAAGAACTTCTCAAGTTCACAAAAACCGAACGGAAGCCTGCAAGGACAAGGATAGGAACCTGGTAGTAGGATTACAGTCGGTGTTGGGAATTTGGAAAGACCACTCCTGCAGACTGTATAACGGCGAGGGCGACCAAATTACCGCTGTCAGGCAGAATAACCCTTTCAATACAGGCGACGATGGACAAGAATTCCACCCTCCCGACCTGAGTTAATTAACGGCAGCAATCGACCAAAAAAAGGCTGCTGGTGCCGATGGACTGCCTGCCGAGCTCAAAGCAGCTGGTGATGATTTGGTAAGGTGCATACACCAACTCATCTGTAAAATCTGGTCGGATGAAAGCATGCCCGATGGATGGAATCTCAGCATCGTTTGCCTGATCCTAAAGAAAGGACACCCTCTAAACTGTGCCAGTTATAGAGGGATAAGACTCCTATAAGATCTTTTCTGTCGTTCTGCGTAAACGACTGAAACCCTACGTTAACAGCCTGATTGGTCAATATCAGTGCGGGTTCAGGACAGCGAAATCAACTTTACTTAAGACGGCGCTACAGTCCGGGGTGAACCTGGGCCTCAACCAACAAGCGTCTCCAGCCAGCTCGATCTTTAGCTAGCTGTCTCCAGTTTCGGACGCATAGTTGGTTGAGGTCCCTTTCCACCTGCGTGCGCCACCTGAGTCGCGGGCTTCCTCTACTGCGCCGTCCCTCGAGGGTGGATTCGAAGACTTCGGGCCGGAGCATTGGTTTCCATCCGCTCTACACGACCTAGCCATCTCAATCGTTGGATCTTCACTCTTCTGGCTAAGTCGATGTCGGTGAACAGTCGTTATATCTCCCCCTCCACTCACCATCTATACAGACGGGACCGAAAATCACCCGAAGAATTTTCCTCTCGAAGCAACCAAGAGCAGCTTCATCCGCTTTTGACAAGGTCCATGTCTCCGCGCCATATAGTGACTGGGACGATTAAGGTCTTGTAAAGCGTTACCTTGGTTGTTCGAGAGAGGGCTTTGTTTTCCAATTGTTTGCTTAGCCCAAAGAAGCACCGATTGGCAAGAGTTATTCTTCGTTTGATTTCAGCGCGGTTCCTAGGTAGACAAAGTGTTTGACTACCTCAAAGTTATATCTATCTGCTGTGACGTTCTGACCGAGACGTCTGTGTTGGGTGTCCTTTCTCTTTGACAGCATACACTTAATCTTACCCTCGTTGCTAAACTCATCTTCGCGGCCCCGTTGCAATACCCACAAAAGCGCCATTGACATCAGGCTGCGTTCTTCGGATAATGTCAATATCGTCGTGAAAGATTGTTCCTCTGGTGTTGGTGTTCGAGTTTTGAACAATTCTTTCAAGAATGATGTTGGAAATGTCGTATGACAGCGCGTCGGATTGTCTGAATCCTTTTTGATATCAAAGGTCTCGTATAGGTCTTTACCGACCCTGATGGAGCAGCGTGCATTCTCCATCGTCATCCTACACAAACGGACGAGTTTGGTAGGGATGCTAAAACTAGACTTTGCTCTGTATAGCTCGTCTCTATAGATGCTATAATACTGGAGGAGTCCCTTGCGTCGATCGCAATGTGATCAATCTGATTGATGGTTGATTGATCAGGAAATCGCCATGTTCCTTTGTAAATATATATATACAACATTTCGCCCCGCAGCAAAGTCGATTAGCCGTTATCGGATGTGGTGTCGTGTAGGCTGTGCTTCCCGACCGTACTACCAAAGATGTTCTCTCTTCCTAGCTTTGCGTTAAAATCACTAGGAACAATTTTAATGTCGTAGCTAGGGCATTGCTCATACGTTTTGTCCAGGAGCTCTTAGAACCTGTCTTTGGTGGCGTCATCTTTCTCCTCTGTGGGGACATGTGCGCATATAAGGCTTATGTTGGTAAATTTAGCCTGGATGCGAATTGTCGTAAGGCGCTAGTTCACTGACCTGAACGATAAGACTTCTTGCCTAAGTCTGCCTCTAACGACAAACATCCAAATAGGCGCTGTTTTTGTTGCTTGTAGCAATCACCGTAATATATATCACAGTTTTTCATCCTTCTTTTGCCCGGTCCATGCCATCGCACTTCTTGGATGGCGGTTATGTCTGCTTTGCAGCAGTCTAGGGCTTTCGCTAATTGTCCGGCTGCACGTGGCCTATAAAGGGACCTTACATTCCACGTACAGATCCGAAGGTCTTTGTCCGCATATCGTTTGCAAGGTTCGTCATCAGTAAAATCATCCGTTTCCGAGGCTTGTTGTTGCTTCGTAACTATTTTTGTTTTGTGTGGCCGGGCAGTTACCCCGACGGCACAACCCCCAACCTGGAGGGCCAGTTCCTTTTTTGTAAACCCTAGGACAAGAGGTCGCACTTATAAACGAAATCAACTATTGACCAAATATTCACATTACGGCAGATCTTGGAAAAAAAACTCGGGAGTTTCAAGTTGATACCCAGCACCTATTCATCGACTTTAAGGCCGCGTACGTATTTATAGAGACGAGATATACAGCGCTTTGTCTAGCCTTGGCATCACTGCAAAACTCGTCCATCTTAGCAGCAAGACGATGGAAAACGCCCGATGCGCCGTCAAGGTGGGTAAAGACCTAACCGAGACCTTTGATGTCAGAAAAGGATTTAGACAAAGCAACGCGCTGTCGCGCAACTTCTTCAACATCATTTTTGAAAGAATTGGTGAACGCCAACAACAGAGAAACAATCTTTCAGAAGTCCGTCCAGCCGATAATATCGTCCCTGTCCTCTTTATTGCGCAGAGCCATGGACACTGTCAAAAGCGGACGAAGGTGCACTTGGTTGCTTCGAGAGGAAAATTCTTCGTGTGATTTCTGATTCCGAGTGCATGGATGGTGAGTGGAGGAGGGGATATAACGAAGAACTCTACGAGCTGTTCAGTGACATCGACAGAAGAAGATCCAAAGATTGATATGACTGTCATGTAGAGCGGATGGAAATCAATGCTCCGGCCCTGAAAGTCTTCGCATCCACCTCGAGGGATGGCGCAATAGAGTAAGACTGCGACTCAGGTGGCACTAGCAACAGAAAGGGACCCAACCAACGATGCGTGCGAAACTGTAGGACGCTAGCTAAGCATCGAGTTGGCTGCACATGATGCTTAGTTGAGGCCCACGTGCATTCATGTCACCTCGCATGCATTCAAAAATATACATTTTGATGTGAGGTAAACAAAACATGTGAAGTGATAATTTGTCACTTAGACGATTGGAATAGGGGCGAAACAGTTCTTAAGTTTTTTGTAAATTAAATTTTAGCTTACCGAAATATGGGGAAAATTCAGCACTCACCTGGAATGAAAAAGAAGAGAATGTTAAGCAATCTTAAAGGAAAAGAGTACAATAATTATGCAGTAAAACTCCTCTCTACGGACACCACTCTATTGGGGACACCATAATTTACCGACAGTTCAAAACAAAGAAATTGTAATTTTGAATTCCTAATCCCATGTATAGTGCGTGCTATATCGCACAGGAACACGAATTTCAGCGTATTTTCAACAGTTGTACCCTTATAAACGGATACTCGAACAAAATGTGAGGACTGAATTTTATCTGTCCAAAATTGATATCCCTTACAATAGACATCGCTACATCATGATGGCGTCTCGCGTGTCCGCTATAGAGAAGTTTCACATCAGTACTAAGTGCGGTAACAGATGGAACTCCAACCAACTGGTCCAACCCTGCCAGGCCAAACAATCGAAGACGATGGAACCGTTGTCAAAACGCAATTAGAGAAGCTGAATCTGATGCAAGAAACCCCTGGGTTGTAACGAATGCCAGCAGGCGCATTCCAAGAAGCAAGCAGCGTATAAGGTGACGCTGGATAGAAAGACTAAAGCGGTTCGTGAGCTCTACCAACCTAAAAGAAGGGAAGACCATCGACTTCTTAAAAATATGAAGAAACAGCTTAAGAAGCGCGCGATCCAGGAAATGGAGAAGTGTTTCGGCGGAAATGATGTCCGAAAGTTCATCAAGTACAAACATAAGACAGAAGTCTGCCAGGACGAAGAGGGACAACTCGTTGTAGAGTCGCAGTCGATACTGAGAATCTGGAAGGATCACTTCTGCAGACGGCTTAACGGCCAAGAGGACCCCAATAGCGCTGTAAGGCGGAATGTTCCACGCCACAGTATCCCAGCACCCACATGAGGTGAATGTTAAAATGCTAATAATTTAATAATAACACATTGTCCAGGGATTTTATAGCGGCCTGACAATCGGAACGGATGATGATATCCCTTTCTGATATCATCTAATATCACGTTTTTTGGGCCTTGACAACGCCTCTTTAATCGTTACCTTTTCTGCCTGAAAGCAGTGATCAGGATCAGGAAGCTTCTGTAAAAATACGCCGAGGATCATTCAACGTCTGGAATGCTGATCGAGAATTTCGTCTAGAAGATAGCATGGGGATAATTAGGCGGTCAGTGTCGCTAGGAAGGAAGTTGAATTCCTTGAGAATAGTTGAATTTCCGATGTTGAGTTCGGACCATAGTCGGAGTGTGTTGGGTCTAACGGCTGTGCTGGCTCCTGTTTGTTTTCGAATATTTCCAGTGGCGGAAGATGGGGGAGAATATTCAGTTCTGACGGAGTACTTCTCAGTACGCCTGGACTATGTCAAAAGCGAATTAAGAAGCCCTTAATGTTTTCGAGACAAATGTACTGTTTGTTTTGACGTGGTCTATAGGAAAACATTCAACCACGAATTGTACACGCTGTACAGCGACATGAGTCTAGTTGGGCGTCTACGGATTCAACGCCTGGATAGATAGGCCATGTAGAGCGCATGGGAAACATTGCTCCGGCCCGAAGTCTTCGACTCCGAAACGGCAACGCTATAGAGGACGACCACGTAGCCGATGGCACACACAAGTGGAGAAGGACCTCAACCAACCTGGAGTGCGAAATTGGAGGCAGCTGGCTAAGGATCGTGCCAGCTGAAGATGCTTGTTGACTGAGGTCCAGGCTCAAACCGGACTGTGGCGCCATTCGAAGATGAAGAAGGAGTAAAAGGAACCCCATCGACTTTTTTCGCATTCAGTGAGGTACGGATCTGGGACCATGCCCTAGATGCAGAGACAAAGTCCGAGGGAGGCTTATTTTTAGTACTTTTTTTGAATGTTACGCCAGGTGACTGTACACAAAGTTTTGACGATGTCTGTCTGTAGCGTCAGGAGTTGGGCCCTATCTTCCCTGATAAAGTCATAGTCAACTTAATTGCGTTCTTAAATTATTGACTTTCGAAGATGAAGGAAAACAATCACAACTACAGCACCAGATATCAGTCTGAGACGACATCGTCGACATTCAATTGGTCATCATCACATTCAAGGTCTCGTTATTACTAGAACAAAGTGTTGTTGGAGAGCAGTCCATTCCAGCCCCACGATGGAAGAAACTGGCTTATCTTTACTTGTCACGTCTGCGAACGGCAGGTTGGCGCAGTTGATTCAGTGCCTGCCCTTGGTTAAAGGGTTCCCCGGTTCGAATCCCAGTGAAAGCAAAATTTATTAAATGCTTTTATCTGGTATTGGTCCAGTCACCATTTGCAGTTGTGAACAAATTAACGACACTGGGTATCAAAATGGACCAACAATGGGCTAAATGCACCCTAACCTAATCTATCACGTCTGCGACCTGCAGGTGTTAGTCTTGACGTTGACCGTCAAGGTCCCGTGGTTTCAAGTCATCAAGACCTGGCAGAGATTCCGCCATACGCTCGTTGTCTTAGCAAAAACCTCAGATCCAGAGACCTTGTGACAGAAACCTCAAATCACACAAAACTACCTCGAATCCCCTCACCGCTAAAACATCAATCGATGAAGTCAGTATTTAAGTAAAGAGTGCCGCAGTCTACTGCAACTATACCCCCGAGTGCACTGAACCCATAAAATAACTCCCCTTTCAGTCCTTTTCCGAAATGTAGGACACTTTAAAGCACAGCAGCGTCCATGCAGCCCCACTAGCCCACCGCAATTGTTAAAAACCAGCTCCCATGCATGACACATTCATTCATGCACTCCATTGCACCATGCACCATGCTGCCCCAGAAGACCAGTTTCCTGGCCATTATTTCAGGCCACCATTACAGAGCACCAGCCACACCTCATCCTCTCAAAACCGACCATTTTTGACTTACGCTTCCGTGTACAAATGTGTGGCTTAGCGCTGGTGCAGAAATCAGACGAGATTACAATGCCGGGACATGTCCAAGTACGAGTAAATATCCATGAGAGTCACAGTAAGTAGAAAATCCACCAGAGAAGGGATAATGGCTGAAAGCACACACTCGCTCGCTCACACAAGCCTCGGCAGTTGGCTGATGGGGGGAGGGGGAGGAGCAGAAAAAATTATCTTACCGTAGCACTCCTCGTCAGCATAAGGACCTCCATACGTCATCCCCAACAGAGCCCCAAACAATAAGCCGAGTAAATTATGACATTAAGAACAGGTTCCCTCGTTCCCTGCAGCGGCGTGCGTGTGTGGCGTGGATGGGGCGGGGGGCGGCTCGCTCATTGTTTATGAGAGTATCTCCATCTTTGTCGTCGTCATTGCCATCATTCACAAGCAAAATCAGATTACTCCGTGCCGGAGGAGCGATGCCGGAGTGACAGGCACAGGCGCCGTCCTAGGACCCACCGACGACGACGACGACGTGCATGTGAGTTCCCTAATCCCGGCAGGAAGCGAGTGCCAGGACCGCAAACGAGCCGGAAGCTCTTAAGCAATTAACTTTCCCATTTAAATGCAAACACAAAAATCCTTTATTCAACTGTCGCACATGTGTGCGGGCGCCCATGCCACGCCGTCGCCACCGCAACGTGGGCTGGTGCTGCCGGTAGGCAACGACGATGCAGTGCCCGAACTTTTCCTGTTTTCGGCCGGAGAACATTCCTCGCAGTCAGCTTCTGGCCCGGACGGACGGGGCGAGCAACCCTCAGCCACCTGTGCAACTATTTCGTTGTTTTGAGCGCCGCACACACCTGGGCCACAATGGAAAACAACATGTGCTCGGGCGGTAATTTTTGAGACGTCCTCTCCTCGCAGCGCGGATGCATCTCCGTCGCCGGGCACGTTGAAGCCAAGAAGTGGAGCCCGTGTCTCGGTGCAGAAACTGAATTAGGGGCAGTCGTGGGAAAACTTTTTAATCGAAAACTTTCGTCTCAGCGCGGCGGGGTCCTTCCAGATGTTTGACTTCCCTAATCATGTCGGGGGGCGCTCCACCACTGTGCGGAGCACACCTGCAGGAACTTTTGCCAATATCCATTTATGTGACACAATGTGCAGACGCAGCACCGCTTACCGGCTGCGGTGCACGTAGGGTCGACAGCTCTTATTCACCGGCTGGGATTAAGTTGAAGGGTTGCACTTGCACAAGGACTACCTTCTTCGGGGACGTGCACGCTCGCACACCGATGCGTTACGGTTCGACGGTGCCGCTGCATCATGGCCCGCAGTCGTGTGTCATCCCTGCCATCCGAGGGTGGCAACCTGAGTATATCGGGAATATTGACAAGAAATTTATGATGGATCGAGACTTTTTGATTGGTTTCGCGTGTCACGTTTAGTGCTGAGTTGAGTGCATGACGACGCACGCAGGGCTGCAGCAGTGGCAGTGACACGAAAGTGGGGGGTTGCTGGCGCTTTGTTCATGCAGGTTGACAGTAAGTGGGTGCGCAGCTCAAGTGTAGTCACCTGTGAACGTGTGCACACTTGAAGTGGCACCGCGGGGGATAGGGTTTTGAGGTCCTTTAAGACATTTTGTTGTAAGTGCTCTGCAACGCGTGTGGGGGATGTGTTGATGTGTCACAAGGGGTTAGTGTGTGGTGCGTTGCGATTGGAGATGTGCTCGGATGCTATCAAGGGGCTATCGAACCTGTCTTTCACGACAATTAAATGGAGCACTTAAACTAGACGCGGGTATTCGCTTATGCAATTCTAAATGAGGGTCTGCTCGACAAAATAGTGGGAAAAGAGCTGTGGAAAGGTTGGGCCATCTGCTTGACATTCCACAAATGAGAAGAGAGAAGGGATGTAGACTGCTGAACCGTGGCGGGCTTGAGAGTTAGCATGATCTTCAACAATCTTCACTGAGGCTTGTGGATGGTAGACGGGATGTCGATGGACAGTGGCTGTATTGTGTACTGAAACATATTGTTATAACCAAGTTCTCGACAGGCTTGTGAGCTGGCTTGATATTCGAAAAAGCGTTTTCTTCATCTTCTTCTAAGATTAAGTTGGAGAGCAGCTTCTAAGGCAAGGCTACGCTTGGACGCTTGTACTTTAGCTTTAAGTACCGTTTGTATAGCCGCTTTGTTTTTCGGCTTGATTGTGACGATGAAGCAAGCTACGTTTACCATGTATCTTCCACTGAAGTCACTGCAGTCATCATCACATTTAAATAATGTGACATAAGTCATTCCCCTGGCATGATATCTTAAGAGGCAATGTCCTGCAGTGACGCAAACAACATTGCCTAGAGAAAGAGATTAACTCGGTCGGGCCGCGATCAGTTTGAGGGTTTTGCATGTAATGCTTACAAGATATAGCTAGCTCATGGCGGGAGATTGCAGATGGTAAGATGAATCCCCATTGCAGCCCATTCAGTAGAGTGGACTTGAGTGTCCGACAAGCTCATATAAATGACAAAATTTCCGGAAGTGTCTCAAATGTTTAGCTGCTCAGCAATTGCTTCTAGAGATGATCGATAAAATGGGAAAGTTTGTAGTTGAGAGATATATTGCATGCCAAAGTGAAAGTGTTTAGTTAATCAAAATGACCTCAGCCAAAACAAGCAAAAAACGCAGCAGTTTTCTGGTTTATTTTCAGAACACAATTTGCAACTCATGTGCCCGTTTATGATTCAGACTGAAATTTTATATGATGCCGCCAAGCCCACCTTAAGGTGGAGTTATAAAAGCACCGACAATACAAAGAAATCCTTTCCGTTGGACCTTTCTGAGTTGTCTACATTTCTGTCTAGTAGAGGTCGGAGACCTGGACCTGGACTGCTTGTGTTTCCTCACAAGCAATGAGGACCCTGATTCTGATTGTAAAATATGACTGTACAGCGACATCGATCTGTTCAAAGGAGTTCTAGTCTTTTGTTCTAGCCGTCATCCAGGTAGCTAGGCTCATGTATAACCAATGGACACAAATGTTCCGGCTCGGATTGTCTGGATATAGCCGAGGGATAACGCGGCAGACGCTAGGTGTCTTGCTGTTGAGTAAGTTTTTACGTTTGTAATAAAATAAGAGCTACTTACAAGATGTGGTGGCCCGTGGCGTTGTGGGTATGTGCGTCGACCCCAACCTCGACGTCGTAGGTTCGATTCCTGCTCTGTGCGACGAAAACAATTTTCACGACCCCACCTCTTTCGAGTTACTGACAATGCTCAAAGAGTATTTCCTGTCTAGAAAAAGCTTCTCATACTTGGCCGTTCGGATTCGGCATAAAACTGTAGGTCCCTTCCACTTGTGAGAGAACAATAGCACGCACAACACCAGTGGTTGCTGAGAAGCTAGGCCCTGGCCCACTACGGGCTGTAGCGCCACCCATATTATATATATACTTACAAGTGAAGTGAATTAAAGAATAAACGAAAATATTTAGTTTTGTTTTATTTCGAGAAGGTTTAGGTTACCTAACCGCTACTATACGTTTACTACGAATAAGGAAGAATGAAAGGTACACATTATAGAGGTCTGCACGAATGGACTCGTTTATTTCTCTAAACATGTACAGTACTTCAGTGTACTCTATTCTTTACAATCATATGAATAAGAATACTGTACAAGTAACTAAAACATAAAAAAAATTCAACCACTGTACACCATTCGATCACCTGATTTCAAAATGAATACTCTGTTTGTTGTCATTCATACAAGTGGGTTCTCCATTCAAACAAAACATGTACCAGTTTAACTGTTAAAGAAATTCTTATTCAACAAACGATTCGGATATTTCAATGGCCAGCAATATCACCATGCAAACAAGTTTTGCTTTTGAAGAAAATTCAAAAAAATGATTGCGTATATTGAGCGTTTATTTAATAAAACATGCACAATAGTATTATTTAAAGTACTGCCCATCTGAAACCTTGATCTAGCCATCTTTCTGGAAATTTGTGGATCTTATCCCAAAGAAATGAGCCCGCTTGGTAGCCAAGAATGAATCAAGCCAATTTTTGATATTCTGCTCGACTCACTCTCACTCTCACTGCACGAATTAAGTTATAGACCTAATAGAAGGTGAAGACTACCCGACTCTTTATTTAACAACTGTTCATATTCATCGCCAATGTTCTTCTTCCTCCTTCCTTCAATGAAGAGGAAATAAAATGTATCAAAGATTAATGTAAGGGTATCACAAAAACATATGCCAACGAAATAAGGGAACATGAAGATCAAGAACGATTTTTAAATGAAGAGGTGGGTAGACTTGTTTCAAGATATCATTCCACCGGTGGAAGTTATGAATTCTTCAGATAAAGCGAATAAAGAATTATTCATTCAGAATTATGATGGCTTTAATGTCTTACAATGGTGGCGCTTGCACCAAATAGTTTCCGTTGTTATATAAGCTTAGCTGCAAAATTCTATCTACTCCAGTGAGTAGTGCTTCATCAGAGCGAATATTTTCCCCGGACAAGTAAGTAACTTTCGGCCAGAGAGTTAATACCTGAAAAAGAAGCTTAATTGGTTCCGACCCAATATTAGTGAAGCAAATAATGTTTTTACATTCCAGTGTTAAATAAATGATATTCATAAAGATTTGTCAGAAAACATACATTTATTTGGAAACAGTAAACATTTTGAATCCATTCATTGTACTGAATGGATTGAATGGATTCATTACACTCGGTGTACTCAGTGTTGTGTACTCATTTTTTGTGAGTACACTGAACTAAATGCTTGGTTGCCAGTGGGTACAGTACTCAGTGGGTAATCAAATATCGGGTGATGTATTCATTTTAGTTTTCAAGATATGAGTGGAATGAATATGGTACTCGAAAAAATATGAATGTCTTGAAACTGGTTTCAAGACATTCATTGCAGACCTCTACTACACAAGGCTTAATAGATAACTAAGTAACCAGTAAGACCACCAGTAACCTAGTGGCATTGTGAGTATATACGTTAACCTCAACCCTGACGTAGCAGGTTCGATCCCTGATCTGTTTTTTTTTTTTTTTGTGCGTGCTCAAGGAAATCCTTTAATATCCTTAATTGTCTGGGGTCCAGACACAGCACGGGTCGACGGTATAGAGGGAGAGAGAGAGGAGGTACCTGTGCACATTGGTCTTAAATATCTGCGGATTGTAGTCTGGGGGAAATATTGAGTATTCCATATGTGTGTGGTGTGGCTGAAAAACGAGTCCCTTAAATTCACCGTGCATCCGAAAGCAGGCTTAAGGGTAAACTGATGGACATTCCTGGCGAGACGTGTATTGCGGGTGAATTCAAGGAGAGGAGGAATGCAGTTGGCTACCTCACTTGAGCATTGTTTGTTAAAGTAACGATAAAACACGGACAAAGAAGACACGGTTCGTCGATGTTCAAGCGAGTCTAATGAGCCCGCGATATCGTTGTCTCCAATAAGTTTTATCGCTCGCTTTTGGATTCTATCAAGTAGGTGCAAGGTAGTCTTGGGGGCACCAGACCAGATATGAGCGTTATACTCAAGGTTTGGGCGAATATACGCCTTATAGATTAAAGCCAAATCAGAGGGGGTGAAGTATTTCTTGCATCGATTAAGGAAACCTAAACATTTCGCAGCATTTTTGTCACCCTCGAATATGTGATCGTTCCAACGTTCCCAAGTGTTGTGTTGCTGCACATACCAAGGATGGAACGTTTTCCGGTTTCGTCGATACAAGCGCCATTCATGAATAATGGCTGATTATCAGGGGGTTCGCTTTAGAGACAGCAGACAGCATTGAGTTTGGGAGGCATTGAATTCCACTCTGTTGTTCTTACCCCAGTTAATTATGCTGTCCAGATCGGAATTCAATGTGCTTGACATACGCTGCCGTTCCAATACTACGTCCGAAAGGCAGGGTCGTGAATTTTGGAACGAATATGAGAAGCTGAGGGTTATCAAGGAGAAGTTTCAGGCAAGCGATCATTTATAAAAATGAGAAAGAGTGTCGGAGACAGACGAGCTATACAACGCCATGTCTAGTTTTGACATTCCTGCCATACTCGTCAGGTTGTGCAGGCTGACGATGGAGAACTGTCGCTGCTCCGTCAAGGTCGGTAACGAACTCACCGAGACCTTCAATGTCAAAAAAGGTTTTAGGCAAGGCGACGCGCTGTCATGTGACTTCTTCAACATCGTGTTGGAGAAGATCGTGCGAAACTCACACGCCAACACTAGAGGCACGATCTTCCAGAAGTCCGTTCAACTGCTAGCATACGCGGACGATATTGACGTGATTGGCCGAACTCAGCGAGCCGTCAATGAAGCGTTTGCTTGTATTGAGACGGAGGCGGCAAAAATGGGTTTAGCGGTGAATGAGGGCAAAACAAAGTATATGCTGTCATCAAGAAAGGACACACAACATCGACGTCTTGGACAGAGCGTCACAATGGGCAGCTATAACTTCGAGGTAGTGAAGGACTTCGTCTACCTTGGCTCCCAAGTAAATAGTGCGAACAACATCAGTACTGAGATTAAACGCAGAATAACTCTTGCCAACCGCTGTTTCTTTGGGCTCAAGAGGCAATTGAGTAGTCGAGCCCTCTCTCGAAAGACCAAGCTCACCTTATATAAGACCTTGATCATCCCTGTCCTGCTGTATGGCGCGGAAGCCTGGACTATCTCAAGAGCGGATGAAGACGCACTTGGTCTCTTCGAGAGAAAAGTTCTGCATTCAATCTTTGGTCCTGTTTGCGTTGAAGGTTCTTGGAGAAGGAGATTCAACCACGAACTGTACGGACTGTACAGCGACATGAGTCTAGTCAGGCGTCTACGGATTCAACGCCTAAGATGGCTAGGCCATGTAGAGCGCATGGACAATACTGCTCCAGCCCGAAGAGTCTTCGACTCCGAGCCAGTGGGACAACGCAATAGAGGACGACCACGAACTGGCGCACTCAAGTGGAAAAAGACCTCAACCAACTTGGAGTGCGAAATTGGAGGCAGCTGGCTAAAGAACGTGCCAGCTGGAGAGGATTGTTGACCGAGGCCCAGGTTCACCCCGGACTGTAGCGCCACAAGAAGAAGAAGAAGTGTCGGAGACAGAACAGAGCCTTGGGGGACACCAGCATTTATTTTGTGAATATCAGACTTGAACCCATCCACCCCGTCAAATGCCTTATCAAGCGCAACTTTCTTGCTCTCGCCTGCATTGTGCAAAGATTGGTTCCCCTTTTCGGTGGGATAAGCTATCCAATCACCAGTGGACCTGTTGCTGCGGAAGCCATACTGTCGGTCATTAAGAAGCTTCCGCGATATTCATAAGCTGATGATTTATCAGCGTTTCCATGACCTTAGAAAGAAGGGACGTAGGTGCTATGGGTCGGTTCAAGGTGGGCGACGAAGATTCGGCTGGACAATTGCTGTTTTCCATCTACTCGGAAAGAGGCCTGAAGAGTAGGATAGATGAAAAAGGTTACGCAGTGGTTTTGCAAGCGAAGAATAACACCTCTTCAGAAGTATTGGGGGAATACCATCCGGACCAGCGGATTTATGCACGTCGAGATCTTTAAGTACTCTTGCAACTGTACGAGTGCGGAAGTGAATTTGTCTCGAGTACAGGTGGGGACAAATTACAATCTGGCAGTGTTGAGCTGGCTGCAAAATGCGCCGCAACCAGATTGTCTTTGTCCAAAGAGCTGACAGCTGGTATGTCATTGTAAATGAGCGTGGGAATTGAGGACCAGGCGGAATTCTTTATGTTTTTGACAAATGACAAAAAGTTGTTGCAACCCTTGAGACATTGTAGCACTTTATGCATCAACTTTTTCACATGTCGGTTTATTGCATTGCAGTCATTTCTGGCCCGTTTAAACTTAATCCGGTTTTCCTCAGTAGGGTTGGCTTTGTATTACCGGAAAGTCAACTCTCTTATTCTGATAGCCTCTTTGCAGCTCCAGTCATACCATGCATTTGGTCTGGGTTTGGTACACTTCACTCTATGAGGAATGAAGGATCTCATGCCCAGCTGGAGAATGTTTGTGATCATATCAGCAGCGGCATCCACGTCACTATCGAGGAAGCATAGTGACCAGTTAAAATTCCTAAAGAAGTTGTTGAGTTCGCTCTACTTGGATAGCCATACTGTTCTTCTCGGAATTTGTTCTCTAACTGTTTGTGGCGAAAACGAGAAATTAGCTGATATGACACTGTGGTCTGACGAGCCAAGAGGCGACGATATGTCAACAGAATATTTATCAGGATGAGACGTGATAAACAGGTCCAGTGTGTTGGCGGAATGATCTGCAATGTCAGGTATTCGTGTGGGCTCATTTAAAAGTTGGGTCAAATTGCTTACCTCAGCAAGATTTCAACGTACCTTCCTTCGGGTGTTGTCTGCACTGAATGTCGAAGCCAGTTAGAATTGTGTACATTAAAATCGCCCGCAATGGTGTGAGGATATAGGGAGACAATTTTTGAGATAGAATCGGATAGCGCATCAAATTCCATACATTTTTTTCGCACACGCATATTACACCGGGAAGGCAAGTGCACACGTCGGCGGTTAGCACAGAACTCCATTGTAGTTGACGTGTCACGCAGTACCCTTGGACTTCACTCACATGCTACTACTTTTGACTGGGTACATTGTTTTTGTTTAGCGTAGGTACACAGTTTCATGCTCGGAACCACTGCCAAGTCCGCCAGGGAATTTAACATCTCCAGCTCCAGCAATGACATAATATTTCTTGTCAGCTCCGTCAGAGGCAAGTCGGTATCCAGAACGGTCTTTGCAGGCCTTTGTGGTATATCATTCACCAAGCGACTCAAAAAACCATTCGCGTTTTCGATTCGAATTATCCTTTTTTCCCACTCCGTCCAGATCTTCACTCCTTCCAACAACCACGCATCTGCACATCGCCGCCCATCTTAAATCTGTTAATCCTCACATTTTCATCAGTCTTTGCGTTTTCTCCCGATTCACGGTGACTCTGATGCCACGTGAGTTCTTGCCGCTGGTTTGAGTGGCCCCATTCATTCGATCCAATTAACAGATACTTCCACATACCCACCACCCGCACAAACGAATCCTCATTATAGAATCGCAAACTAATTTGATCCTCCGCAGCCATTCGTCTCGCCCGCCAACCGAATATCCGATGTCATAAATCACGTCAAAACTCTTCACCCGCGACCGACCGGGCCCTAGCACCGAACCTTGTGTGGCTGCCAAGCCACAACCGTGTTCGGCGGGGGATGCTTTGTTTCTCCGCTCGGTTCCTTTTTAATTAATGTAACAAATACCTAATCTGACAAATCCCCAAATTTATTCATATCCCTCCAATTTCCCTCTGCCACCATCCCCCACCCCCACCCCCACCCTCATCCGACGTCATGAATCCGCAAAAATAATGTTCTATTCATATCTCGTTTCGCAGACCGCACACACATGCATGTGCGCGTTCATGTGGGGATAGCTTATGCCCTTTTGTAAGTCATTTACCCGTCATTAACTGAAACACACATCGGCGCAAATATCCTAAGCCCTCACTGAGTGTGTGGCAGAAAAGCCAAAAAAAAACTGTTCCGCCTCGAAAAACAAGTGCCACCAGCCACCCCCGGCGAAGCACACGCACACGAGGGAGGCGCAAAAAAGAAATACGAAATAATAAAGCAAAACTGTAAAAGTTTATCCCTTTTACCATGGAATTGTTGTTTGCATAGCGTTTACATGGCACAACGTTAATAACCTTCTTTATTTCATAAGCACGCTGTGCTGCTGCCAGCAGCGCCATCGAGCCACCGAGTCTCCGTGGCACCCGAAGCACCGAGCCAACCGAGCCACCATCGCGGCCTCCTCTCGCGGGGGAGATGGTTGTGCGTCTGTGGGGCGGCCCGCGTGAGTGTGTGCGCGTGGAGTGTATGAGATCTGCACGCCTAAGGATATCAGAGCTCGGCACGGCGCGGTTGAGAGTGAAATCCGGCTAAGAGAAATGACACGGATTAGAGGGATCACGAAGTAAGAAAGAAGGATATCGCCTCCAGTCAAATGTTGCGCTTACGCGAATTGCATACACAAACCACCCTCCATCCAGCTGAGAGAGGGGGGTGACCACGCCAAGATGACGTGGCTAGACAGGTCAGGTATTTATGAATCTGTCGAACACACCAGCTCTCGCCCTGCACCCGAATCGCTCGGTCGAGTTTTACGCTTCTCATCGCGCGTCTCCTCACGCTGAGTGGAGTCATGAGTGGTGCTAGGTGAGTTCGCCACCCTATCCCCACCCACCCATCCAACATCATCCATCTTACATCAAGAGAGAGAGACTGCTCCTCCGTGAAAGCGATGTTATTTCCCCTTCATGTCCTGGGGGGGATAATGCATAATAGTGTAACGTGTATGAAAACTAATGTCCTGGACGAGGACGTTAAAGTTCGTAAACAGGAAACGTTTTTCCGTTTTTTCGCTTTTTTTTGCAATTTTTTCCCCGTCTTCTGCTGAGAGTCCTTTCAGTCGCTGCCTCCTCCACCGACGAGTGACGACGCTAGATGGATGGTCTGCTGTTGTGGGCGTTCGTCTGTGTGTGTGCGTCTGTTTGTCGGTGTGCAGGGCAGAAATCCTTTTAAAAGCACATTTTGATATTTTTCCTGATTTTATTTATCTTAGCTGCATCTGCATCTGGTCGTGTTGTTCGGCTCTCTGCCGCACACCGTGTCGGATGGGTTCTCGGTCTCGGTTTATCTGAGTGGATTTCAGATTCATGGCACGGCGTGTATCGGTGGTGTAAGCTGTCAATGTAAAGTTCAGAGGATCCATTGGATTTGTGTGATGGGAGATACATAGTTTTCCTGTTTTTTTTTTTTGTTTGTGTTGCCTGTGCCCGGTTCCGGTGTTGGTTGTGCTCAAGGAGATGATTCGTGGATATGGAAAGATGTTTACTTCGGAAGAAGGTGTTGTCGATAAACTCTATTTCATTAAAGTGCCTCGTAGAGATTCTGTTTACCTGTCTGGGGGATGTTGTGAAGATTAGGACGCGAGATGAAGTTTTCATTCATTCTTTGTACACAACACGTGATGGTCTGGTGATCAATGAGTGGAGTGGAGTAGAGTGAGAGGAGGCAGCTCATCAATCATTCTGTTCAGTTGTTGGTGTTGTTGATTTGCTTTTGTAAGATTCGTCTTATTTGCTATCGTGTGGGGAGCGTCGTGGTTCCTCGAACTTTAAGACACAATCAGATCGGTTCAATCAGCTGCGCCAGCATCGCTCGGTCAGATCTTTAATATGGGAGACCGAGTTTGGTGGCAAGCTATAAACAATAGAGGCGAGACTTTTTGTGACACTGTGGGCGTTAGTAGCCATGATAGGATGAGAAACACGGCAATACATCTGCTCAACATTGAGCAGCCGCTTGTTCAAAAGCAAATGTCTATCGTTCGAAGAAATGCCTTCTTAATAACGCCTTCCAATATGTGCCTTAAATGCGACTCCATCAGTTAGGTGACATATCCAAAATAAGAAAATAGAGGAGTGTTTTTTCCCTAAGTGACCCCGTACTTCCACACTATTTACTCATAAGGTAGTCAATCAAACTTACGACACTCGGTATCATAATAGACCAACAATGATCAAAGTGTGCTAGCAATTTCACTGGTAGCGCCATAACATAACGTTGCTAACGTGTGAATCTATATATAAATACGTGCTACACATTTTTGTCGTACACCTCTACACCGAGTTACCTAACCGAATGGCATGAGACTTGGATCATTGGAATTTTGCAAACATGTACAAAATGAGGTTATTATACAAAAGAGACATGCCTATATTGGGCATGATCTTTAGCCAGCTGCCTCCAATTTCGCATGCCAAGTTGGTTGAGGTTTCTTTCCACATGTGTGAGCCATAGGCTTCGTGGTCGTTCTCTACTGCACTGTCCCACTGGTTTGGAGTTGAAGACTTTTCGGACTGGAGCAATGCCACATAGCCTACCTATCTTAGGCGCTGAATCCGTACACGCCTGGCTAGACTCATGTCGTGTGTTGAATATTCTTCTCCTATTACCATTCAGGTAGCCTAAAATTCAAATTAAAACATCTCTTCGACTTTGTATGATATTGAACCGAGATAAAGTTCATGTTAACACATTTTTCGGATAGATTTTAGGGGTGGCAATTTCCTATTTCGACTATTTCAACGGCCACATACAAATGAGGCGGTAATAAATGACCAAATGACAAAAAGCAACAATTTATTACATACTTCGTATGTTGTCCTTTTGGTTTCAAAAGTTTTTGTGATCTTCTATTCATCGAACACGTTCTTCAAATAAAGGTGGCTTTAGTTCTTCTCCAGCACTAATTGTACTTTTTCGCAGCCAAGGTTTGTCTATGGCACTTAGATCTGGAATTTTGGATGATGCGCGAACACCTTTTTTGTATTCCAAATATGCTAATCCCCCGGTATTCCAGCTATGTACTTTGAACTGTTATCGTTCAATACTATTACACCTGGTAGCAGTCCATCCCCATCTTGTTGAGGGAATATAACGTTTCACGATGTCAACGTAATCAAAATGTGTTCAATTCCCTTTATTTGTATGAAGAACTTCGTTTGCTGCCATATTTTTCTTCCCCCATTGTTAACTGTGATAGTGACATTTTTTGGATCCAAGCCAGTTCCGTCCCTTCGTCCCATTAGAGTGAACTTCTATTCAACACAAAAAATAACTCTGTTCAAAATTCGTTAATTTTTTAACGCACTCCCTGGCATAAGCCAGTCTCATTTTCAACCGAAAAAAATTAGGCTTCTTGCGAGGTGTAAGGCCTTCCCTATGCAAGAAATAGAGCACTGTTTACGGATGGACGTCTATAACGTTGCCCTTTTTTAAAGTTTAAGCAATTTCAACCGCTGTTTTCTTTGGGTTTGCATTAATAATAAGAATAATCTTTAGTTTAGTCTTCTCCGTGTACCATATTTTCTCCGAATCGGTTCTTCTTCTTCTTCTTCTTTGATTGGCGCTACTGTCCGAAGTGGACATTTGCCTTAACCAATATGCCTCTCCAGTCAGCACGATCTTTCGCCAGCTACATCCAGCTTCGCACACCAAGTTGGTTGAGGTCCTTTCCCACTTATGTGCGCCATCTAGTGTTGCGCTGTCCCAATGGCTCGGAATGGAAGACTCTTCGGGCGCGAGCTGTTGTGGTGTTCATCCGCTCTACATGACCTAGCCATCTTATACGTTAGATCCGAAGACGCTTAAATAGGTGCATGCCGCTGTACAGCCCGTACAGTTCGTGGTTGAATCTTCTCTTCCAGACGCCATCAACGCAAACAGGACCAAAGATCTTACGCACAACTTTTCCCTCAAAACAACCAAGAGCTTCTTCATCCGAATGAAAGCAGCGAATGGCAAGAGTAATTCTGCGCTTGATCTCGGAACTGGTGTTGTTGTCTTTATTTACTCTCTAGCCGAGGAAGACGAAGTCCTTGACTACCTCAAGGTTTCTGCTGCCCAGTATGACGCTCTGTCCGAGAAGTCTATGTTCTGCGTCCTTTCGTGATGACAGCATGTGCTTTGTTTTGTCCCGGCTTACCGCTAGACCCATTTTAGCCGCTACGGCTTCAATGCCAGCTAAAACCTCATTGACGGCTCGCTGTGTTCGTTCAATCACGTCGCGTAAGCAAGCAGTTGAACGGACTTTTAGAATATCGTGCCTCTGGTGTTGACGTTTGAGTTTCGCACGATATTCTCAAGTACGGATTGGTTCGCCTTCAACTAATCTCTTACAGATTACGATGAATTCGTTTCAAATTTTTCGTGAACAGCATCCTTGTTATACAAAAACGAAGTGAAAGCCCAAATTTTGTCTTTCAGTCAACGGTTAACAAAAAACATATTCGAATGATAATGGCGAAATATTTGTACTCGAATTCTACTTCACATACATCCATTTACTTCGAATTTCTAAGGACCCCAAACTCATTCCTCGTGGTCAGTGGCAGCGTCACTTGCAGTCGCTCGGAATACATTGCCGACAACCCACTTGACTACGTCACAAGAAAAAGAAATGTGCCATCTCCAAGGGATCCTCCACAACCCCAAGTGGAGCCTCTCACCATCCCCAGATTGCTTCCTCTCCACGTTGTCTGCAGCATTCCGGCCGGAAAGTAACCCAAAATCCGCCAGGAATGCAATCCGCTCTGCTCATCGTCTTCATCTGCGCAAAAAAACTACCAACTCAGCATTAATATTAACATCCTCCAATTGGAGATCTCCCACACTAGACCCAGCTCCGCACAGGCAACTCCTCCGCATATGGAAATTTCCACCACGCTGCCGCGCCCCCTCGGGGATACATTACATCCTCGTGTAAGCTGGTATAAATTCGTCGAGGCAATTTCGAGCACCGGAAATACACCCCACGACCGGCGCGGCGACGGCACAAAAAAAGCCACGGAACAAGTGCATGAAACAGAGCACAGCGAGTGCCATTACAGAAAATCGTGGAATAAATTATTGAAGCCAAAAAACACACCAACTTGTACAGCATTCCGGGCTCTGCACTTAAACTTCTCGTGGCCGTCGCCAGGGCTGTGCTGGTGTCTTGCCGCTGGATTGTGACCCGAATTTTCAAATCAACACAAAAAGCCTAGCCAGCAGCAGCAACGGCCATTGAATGGGACGGGCCCTGGGACGCGTGTGTCCTTCGTCGCCGCGGTCTTCTTTGTCGAGCGAAAGCGACGAGAGCAGCTCAGAACTATTAAAAGTTTTAAAAGTTGTTCACACAAAACGTGAACTGGGGGCGATCGAGGGCCAAGTGTGTGCGTCCACGTGGTGTCCAGCCGAGGGCCTGGACTCCGCTGCGGGGGCTGTGTTTTAAATTTAAATCAAATGAAGGCAGGGCGGTGGAGGCGAAAAAAAAAACAAAGCCATTTTCCTATGTAAATAAATTTGGATTGATTTTGAGGAAAAATTATTCAGTACTCGTCGGTGGCTTGGCGGAAAATGAGGAGGACACCAGGCGGAGCGGGACCATGTTGCCCGGGTGAAAGCGAGAAATATCGACGCAGGAAATAAAGGATGAAGAGAAATTACCATATTAAGTCCTTGAATTTTCCCTCTCAATTGATTCATTGGAATACAATTTTTATGGCTTTTATGATTGACGATACGATAAGGATGGATGACTGGGCGGGGGGCTGCTGCGCAAGCGAGGGAATCCGGTCTGTGGATGACGCTGGCGTAGGAGAAATATTTATGAGAAATTGATACCGAATCCTTGGTACTTGGCGGCGGTGTGTGCGAGCGAGCGAGAGTTGTCTGTCTTCCCGGGACGGGAGCCGGGCGACGGTGATTGTTTTCGGATTGAAGTTGAATTTAAATTAAAAGACGTTTAAGGAGATTCCGGGAATTGCTGAAGATTGATGTGACCCTGGGTCGGAGCGAGGGCTTTTGATGTGCGGACGATGATTGGCAGGCGGTTAAATTTAGATCAATGGAAGGTGAGCGGACAACAGAGAGACAAGGAATGATTTTCTTTCGAGAAAAGTTTGTATGTCATCGAGAAGGTATGGCCGGCGTGTGGACCTCTTCAGCAACGACTGAGTGGACAAAAAAATGGAAAAAGGTGAGCGCGTTAGATAAGGTAGGACGGGCATTTGTCGCGTGGGTGTGTAGATGGCCTCTTGCAATCCTAGTCCATTGTCGAGTATTGTTCACCAAGTCAGTTTCTTTGATGGACATGGAAGGCAGGATAGGGACACATTCTGCTACTTCCTGAAGGTCATGGGATAAGTAGTCTCTCTGTGTTCTCACTGTCTCAACTGGACACCAGGGACTGTAGCATTGACCGAGGTAGTAAGAAGTGTTCTCTATTTCCTCTTAGTTCCCTACCTTTGCATGCCGGCTTCCGACTTACTTACTTCCTTACCTATTGGGCCAGCGACCTATGAAGGGTCCGAGCCTAAGCCATCGCTGCCTTCAATCGGTCCTGGGCACGCTGCTTCCAGTCATCAAGGCCAGGATATCTTACATCCGCGAATACTTGGTCTCTATACCGGAGGTTCGGTCTTCCTCTCCTACTCGAACCAGGAGGCTCGGATTCGAAGATCCTCTTTGCTGGAGCATTGGTTTCCATGCGCTCGTTGTGGGCGAGCCAGTGTAGTCGACCCGTTTACAGCTCGTAGAGTTCGCGGCTGTGTCTTCTCCATTCGCCTTCCTCGCAACGGAACCATATATCCAACGTAGAATTTTTCTGTCGAAGGCACCAAGAATCAGGTCTGCAGTTGCTTAGCGTCGGCTCCATAAATCAGGACTTGCAGAAAAAGAGCTCTGGAGAGTATGATTTGGTTCTAGTCAGGCTTTTCGAGCCCAGACAAACCGAAGTAGTACCGGTTGCCAAGAGCGATTCCATATCGGACCTCAAACAAGATGTCATACGTGGAGTTTACCTTTTCTCAGAGGGAGACAAACTTCTTTACTACGTCGATTGGAAGTGAGAGAAAACCACTGCATAAGAGATAAGCCAACTGGACATATGACGTCGGGCCACCAAAGACTGAACTCTTGGTGCTCTCAGAGAAACACACAATTCCACTAACGTCCATAATTACACAAGCCTCTCACTTCTACGAGGAGCAGAAGTCCACATTAAAATAGTTCAATCCACTTTTATACAAACCCACACTTATGACTTCGTCGAATGTCAGCTTGTAATGTTGCAGGACTTCTCAATCGCCATTCTCTGGGTGTCTGTCGGGTGCCCTCTGCTACTACTACTTTGATGGTTAAGCTCGATGGACTGTTTTGTGATATCACGGCAAATGGTTTGTTTAAGATCGTGCCTAGAAGTGGTGGCCTGTGAGAGAAATAGGCCATTTTCATGCCCGGGAGGAGTGGACTGGGGGTCTCCTTTGCTCCATTAAGTTTTTTGTCGGCGACTATCAGTTCTAATTGACCAAGTCGGTAGCGTACCTTGTTTTCCAGACTACCTAGTACCTCAAGGAGGCATTGTCCAGGGATAGCACTAAATGGAGAAGTGCCCATTTCTTGGCACTCTGTTTTACTTATTACCAGCTTGAGACCTTATTCTATGGTTTCATTGAACCAAAAATGTTGGTGAATGGAAGCTCTAGAATCTCGGACAATATGGGTTCTCGGGCAAGATTCATCTCTCACAATTGACACGTTCAATCCAGTTTCCACTTTGATTGCCTTTCAGGAGCCATTCAACAGCAGCACGGCGAAAGCGAGCCTTCCCGTCTTGTTTATAGAGCCTGAAAATGTGAACAGACGCCCCTAACTGCCGCCTCCTTTCAGCAGAATTCAGAATAATGTAACCGTCAGGAGCAATCTACAGGTCATTTAGAAACTTACGAAAAACTTACCCCTACACATGCAGCAATAAGACTAATGCCCAGTTTAACAGTACACGTTTAAACTCCACTATTGGCCTACACTTCAGTTCACCAATTTATTCGGTTTCGCAATTTCCTTAAACCATGAACTGGGTCAAGGTCGTAGTTTGGATTGTGACAAAATCAAACTGAAACTCTAGTTTTTCACTTAAAAACATCCCTTAATTTTCAGAAACGTCTTAACAAAATGATTGAGCATATTGTTATGTTTTAGGCAAAAATGTCTACGTATTCACAATCAAACTGTCCAATAAGAGGTTTCGATCACTGGATTGTGACAAAATGAAACTCACAAGTTCAAAAATTCTATTCACATAGTTTACTACAATTTTCCGTCCTGCCTTTCAGCCTTACACAAATAGTACCTTGATCACTTTTATACAAATTCCCAAACTAAACTGAACTGCTTCGGGCGCCGTTCTGATATTTATACCAGCCAGCATCCTTTCTATAAAACGGTAGCGCTGCCACGGCGCTGTCTCGCTGGCAACACAACAACACCAAATGATTTCCCCGCCGTCACTATGTACAGGAACCCATTTACTCCATAATCTTTGGTGGTGGTGGTGGTTTGTGTGTAGAATTATTATAGCGACGGATTAAAGCCACTACTGCGAATGGTGTTCGATTGTTTCCCGCAGATGGCGCTTTAGATTGGTTTGTGTCCACGTCACAATATCGAAAAAGATTTTGCGAGCTTAAGTAAATACACAACCCAATTGTCGATTGCTTTACACAAATCAAGTTCAAACGAACTGAATTTCAAATTTGATTGTGAAACCGGACCAGTTCAATAAAAAACTCTGAACTTAAATTGACTGTAAAAATGTACATATGGTACGTGTGAAAACTGGTCGATGAACTCCAAGAAAGTAAAACTCTGCCGCCAACATTTTAAAAAACGGATACTTTCTGATTTAGTTTATGTTGGTCTCTGCTTTAGTTTGTATTGGGCAGAAGCGTATCAAAGACTGTTTAGCATCTACGTCCACATCAGTGTGGCTTCCGGTCTGGGAAGTCCACCATCGGGCAAATCGTCACACAACGCCAGATCCTGGCAAGGACTCAAGGGATGCAGATCGACACCCACCACCTATTTGTCGATTTCAAGGCCGCATATGACAGCGTGCATAGAGACGAGCTCTACAGCGTCATGCCTAGTTTTGACATTCCTGCCAAACTCGTCTGGTTGTACTAGACGGCGACGGAAAACTCTCGCTGCTCCATCAAGATCGGTAACGAACTCACCGAGACCTTCAATGTAAAAAAAAGGTTTTAGGCAAGGCGACGCGCTGTCAAGCCTTTTATTTAACATCGTCCTGGTAGAACTAACACGCTAACAACTGTTGACTTTGACGTGATCGGCAGAACTCAGCAATCCGTCGATGATGAGGGCCAGGGCCTACCTTCTCAGCAACCACTCGTGTTGTGCGTGCTATTGTTCTCTCACGAGTGGAAGGGACCTACAGTTTAATGCCGAATCCGAACCGCTTTGTTTGAGAAGCTTTTTCTAGACAGGATATACTCTTTGGGCATTAACAGTAACTCGAAAGAGGTGGGGTCGTGAACATTATTTTTATCGCTCAGAGCTGGAATCGAACCTACGACGTCGAGGTTGGGGTCGACGCACATACCCACAACGCCACGGACCACCGTCGATGATGCGTTTGCTAATATTGAGACGGAAGCGGCCGAAATGGGTCTGGCAGTGAATGAGGGCAAAACGAAGTGTATGCTGTCCTCAGGAAAGGACATACAATATCGACGTCTTGGACAGAGCGTCTTGAGGAGGAGATTTAACGAAGAACGTACCCGTATTCACAGACAGAATTCAGGGACCGCCCTCGAAACAGACCAGCCAACTGGCCGTACGCAATGGGGGGCAGCTGGAGAAATATAGTGCACAGGTCCAACCCGGACTATTGCGCCGAGTCGAGAAAGAAGAAGGGGATCTCTTCTCTACGAGTATCACTTACTTAGGTGAAAAACATCGATCCTGACAAACGCCATAAGACGGCCGCTCTGAGTTAAATCCAAACAAAGCTATAACAATAGGCTCAGAAGGCTTGGAATGGCCTACAATTACTACTGTGGAAGCTGCAGAGATGAAGAGGAGAAGGAGGCAGTACTGCATCGCCTCAGTACTTACCACGCTCTTGTAGAAAAAAAGAAGAGAAATTTAATTCAAGGAACTGGAAACCTCAAAGCGACACATAGATGACATCCGTTAGCTCAACGAGAAGCGAGATACAAAGTGGGCAAGTGACAGCACAAAGGATCCCAGCCTAGTTGGCTTTGTTTAAGCATTAGGTCATTAGGTAATGAGCTCTAGATACAGCCCATAGCCTCTGTTGATATTATCATTTTCAGTCGCTTTTTCATACGGTCTACCAAAGCTGGGGACTTTTGTGCCACTAATGGCTTTTCTGGTTTCAAAGCCTGCAATCTAGCAAACCTCCCCCAGCGTTAAGAGGCTACTACCATCAGTTTGCTTGCTTCTATGAGAGCATCGTCAACCATTTTCTAGGACTGCCTGAAATGGATTAGTTGCAGACTCTTGCTGGCAAGCAGCTGGTGAGCAGCTTCACTCCTGGTTATATCCTCCTTTGTAGTACTCGTGGATGACAGAGCTTCTGCTTAATGCTGAGCTCCCCTATTGACTGCCAAGTGCCAACCGTCCCGTCACTTTCAATATTTCAATTACTTCAGTAGAAATCGAACGATCTTCGAGAACAGTAAAGAACGAAGTCTTTGATGTTGTGGCCTTATCTCAGCCTGCAGCGGTGAAAGTGCGGTGATAACGAAACACGCGCCTGGTGTAAGAAAATGCACACAATCATAAGGGATCATTTCACGACTAGAGACGATTGTCAGTTGATCCCGATTACAGGAAGTAATTGATTATAGCCCTGTGCCGGGCGCCACTCTTTTTTGTTTCAACGTGTTGAAGACGTAAGCCTTCCGTTGTACCCATGGTGGGTGTCTCCTGAGAGGCAGGGTTGTTTTACTGACGCCAACAACTTTCATAATTCACGGCTCAAACTCCCCTTTGCCCCCGGCTGTCACTAGAAGGTTCCTCAAAACTGTCATTTTAGAGTCGAAAATAAACTGAAGATCAACTCCACTCTTTAGAGACCAATAACACGTGCAATCCGAGTGGCTATTGTGAAACTAGTGACACTGCTTCTACGTGCATTGCCATCCCTCAAAGTTAATCACTTAAGAACGGACGCCCACGACTGTTGACCACTTCTCACTGCCACTCCCCCTGACGCCCTGCCTCCAGTCACCACCACTTCCACGGCACGTGTCTGAATTGAAGGCTCTTCATTAGGTCGCCTATTAAAGCGTAATAAGGGTACACTCGAGCAATTCCTCCCAAGTGCGCCGTCATCCGCCAGGTCCATCGGCGTCCCTCTTCAATCCGAAATGGGGATTGATGATGAGAAGACGAGAGTTCGAACGAAAGCAAAAAACACAGAAAATAATTCCAAATCCCCTCAATTTTTCAAGTTCCAATTTAAAAGGTCCACCCCACCGGCCACCGCCCGTGATCAAGGGCGCCGTCGATCCCTGGAAGGGGTAAAACTTGAAACGAGTCCTTCGAGGAGAATCTAATGAAATAATTATTCTTCGCTTCTGCTTTTTTTTCTTCTCTCTCTTCTCGTCTCACTCATCTGTCCGGGCCAGATTCAGTTCGGTTGCTGGTACGTCTCGGCCAGGGCCGCAGTCCTTGGCTGTGCTCTTTTGGGTTAATTTTGAGAAATGACTTTGATTCCCTTGATTTATTATCGTAATTTAACATGAATTAATGTTGTAATTAATCTGTTCGCATTCTTTCGGCCCCCTCCTCGCTGGTTTGCCTTCGTGGGGGGCGAAGGCATCCTTTGTTCGGCTCGGCTTAGTCAATTTAAGTTGCCCAACTTAAGACGTTCAGGTGTATCAAGGGGTATCATCCACGGCCACCCGAATGACACGCGGGGGCGGCCACGCTTGCTGTCGTTCGCCCCTCAAAGTGAGAAGCGTATAAATAGACATTGACCAAAGTTAAATTGCCAAAGGGGCGCACGGGAATAAAGTGGGAAGAGTGTAATTTTAATTTGTCAGGAGTTTTCGAGGAGGAATGAAAAATTAATTACGAAGTCGATGTAATGATGCTTGAGAACACGACCCATTTGAAGGTCAATGAAAGGAGACTGCTGCGGGGTCCTTGACTCTGTTTCGCGTCGGTGGGGGGAGGAAATAATTATAATGGCGATGAGCTTCGACGAGTGGTTATTGCTGTCGGGATAGCTTCCAGGACGCGGAGAGTTTCGCCATAAGATTGCATTGTTTTCGGGTCGAGAGCGATGCGTAAGCACTGCTTACGGGCACTTGGCGCACTGACGTGGATAGGTGTTAATCGGTTGTTATTTGATGGCGGGTCCTTCAGTTTGGCAGGTGGTTGATGGCTTGGAGTGCTGATCGTTTGAGGAGAGATATGGACCTCAATAGAGGCCCGTTGAAGCACCCAGTGCTTGAAAATGAGGTTCTTGCCAGTACAGACGTTAATGACGAACTTGTTGAGGGGTTGTCTTATGTGGCATGAATTTGAGAGTGAGTGCGGCGCAAGATGCCTTTGTTTTCTCTTGTCATTGTCACAGACTAACTTCATGATTAATTGGCCATTTGGTCAAGATGGCCAATATTGTGTCAAAAATCACTCATTACATTGAACGCAAGGTGGATTACTGAGTCCAGTATTACTACGGAGAGTGAAGTGAACACTATATGCAAAAGGGCCATTTTTTAATTAAGTGGAAGCAACATCCTGAACTGACAAGAACTAAACTTAACCTAAGGCTTAACCTAGAACGTAGAGAGGGTACGGCAGAACCAGGATAGGAAAGACCGGAACTGAAGGTGGTTACGAAGTGAGGTTTAGCTGAGATGGAAATCAAAAGAGTATTCCATAGTATACTCTTACATTCGTGACAACGTTGAGTTGAAGCCGTACTTAGTCCGGTGTGGCCTAACGGGGAAAGGAGCTGAAGAAAAGCTAGATTTTAAGATTTTTAGGCGCCGAGAGACACCAATTCAAGAACTGTCTATGTTTCCAGTAATAATCTATCTTTGGGTAGACGATAGTTCTACCCAAAGATCGTGGGTAGAACTTTTCTCTCAAAGAGACCAAGGACTTCTTCATCCGCTTTCGAGATTATCCCTGCCTCCGAGACGTATAGCAGGAGTGGGATGATCAAGGTCTTATATAGAGTCAATTTGGTTCTTCGAGAGAGGGCTCTATTACTCACGGCCTCTTGAGCCCGAAGAAACAGCGGTTGGCAAGAGTTATCCTACGCTTGATCTCGGTACTGATGTTATTTGTACAATTTACTCCGGAGCCGAGGTAAGTGAAGTCCTTGACTACCTCGAAGTTATAGCTGCCCATTGTGACGCTCTGTCCGAGACGTCGATGTTGTATGTCCTTTTTTGAGGACAGCATATATATTCGTTTTGCCCTCATTCACCGCCAGATCCATTTTAGCCGCTTCCGTCTCAATGTTAGCAAAAGCCTCACTGACGGCTCGCTGAGTTCTGCCAATCACGTCAATATCATCGGCGTATGCTAACAATTGCACGGACTTCTGAAAGATCGTGCCTCTAGTGTTGGCGTGTGAGTTTCGCACGATCTTCTCCAGGACGATGTTAAGGAAATCACATGACAGCGCGTCGCCTTGTCTAAAACCTTTTTTGACATTGAAGGTCTCGGTGAGTTCGTTACCGACCTTGATGGAGCAGCGAGAGTTCTCCATCGTCATCCTGCACAGCCTGACGAGTTTGGCAGGAATGTCAGAACTAGACATGGCGTTGTATAGCTCGTCTCTATGCACGCTGTCATATGCGGCCTTGAAATCGACGAACAGATGGTGAGTGTCGATTTGCATTTCTTGGGTCTTTTCCAGGATCTGCCGTAGTGTGAAGACTTGGTCTGTTGTGGACTTTCCTGGCCTGAAGCCACACTGATATGGACCTATCAGATTATTAATGAACGGCTTCAGGCGGGTACACAAAACGGCAGAGAAGATCTTATACGCGATGTTAAGAAAACTGATCCCTCGATAGTTGGCGCAGTTGAATGGGTCTCCTTTCTTGTGGATCGGGCAAACGATACTGAGATTCCACTCGTCGGGCATGCTTTCCTCAGACCATATCTTGCAGATGAGCTGGTGCACGCGCCCTACCAGATCATCTCCAGCTGCCTTAAATATTTCAGCGGGCAGACCGTCCGCTCCAGCAGCTTTGTTAGACTTCAGTCTTGATATTGCTACCTTGACCTCGTCTAAGTCTGGGGGACGGTATTCGCGTCTGTCATCGTCCAGATTGAGCGGAACATTCTGCCTGACAGCGGTATTTTGGTCCTCATCGCCGTTTAACAGTCTGCAGAAATGATCTTTCCAGACCTTTCCAGCTTCTGGAAAGCATGAACAATATGCAACCAATATTAACTCCGTCTCCGTCTCAGTCTCAGTGAAATCCTTAAATATCCCATCGCGTGACAAATTTGGTGCACCCATATCCGTCCACTTTCACAGAGACTATTTTCGTCTTCTTCGGGAGCAGTGAACATCGCCAACCTTAAGGCTGACCTAATTGCTTCAGTTGCCATAACAATTTTGTGTTTTCTCCTTCTTCTTCTTTTTGCAACTCTCCATTCAAGGGACACACTTACACACGCACACCCCCATTCATCCGTAGTTCGAAAAGTTGAACAGAGTTAAATTCAGTCATGTTGGCACTTTGTGTCCTTTCCATTGCCCGGGGTCACATATTATTTAGGCACACACACCCTTGTCCTTTCAGAGTGAAGCCCTCGGAATGGCGGAGGAGGGGAGAAGGGATGTGAAAAGAAAATGAAATGTTTGTTCAGTGTTGCTGACGTATCCTTTTGTTGAGCTTGACCGGGCTGACTTTTAGGAAAGAAACTTTTCTTCATAATTGTTCCCTTTTTTTTCCCACTCTCACTCGTTCTCTCTTTCACTTCCTTGTGCCTTCGCCAACCCATTTGATGTACCTGCTGATGAAGTTTGTAATTAAAAATCGGCGAAAAGCAAACGAATGGCAGGATAAGGGTGCTGGACGGCAAAACACACACATTCGGTGGGTCAGTGCTGTAGTGGGGTAAGGCTTCGGCCCAGCAACAGAATCACGATTTTCGATGGTGAGACGATATTTAATTTGGAAAAAAGTTTTCAGGGAAACGGTGGGAATTGAAAGTCTTCTTCTGACGCTGAGCTCTGGTCTTGGTTCAATTGAAGTACGGAACTCAATTATGATCGCGGGAATGTTAACGTGTGTTGTATGAAGGTTGGTGCCGGAATCGAACCTGGCCACCGCACCACTGCAGATATAAAAGACTTAATCGCAGCCAGCTTGGTTGAGGAGTCCGCGAGCCCAAGTCCTAGTAAAATAAGAGGATGTGGAGTAGGTACTCCTGAAGGAGCATGTTTGAAGCATGTTTTGGGGTCGTTTGTCTGTAGTGGTGCCGCGGTGTCTTCGCAGGTTAGAGATAATAAGATCAAATAGGTAGTGCTGTTGTACCAAAGTGTGTTGTACACAGTATGCTAGTGTATACTGTTGAGAACTGACTTAAGGGAAATCTTGATGCTACTTGGTTCCTTAGGTATAAATTTCACAAACCTGCGACCAACGGAGAACCTGAGCCTGACGCGATTGACTATCATGTAACCTTTTCAACATCATTCTTGAGAAAACGTGCATAAGAGTAGAGACACAATGTTCCAGATGTCCGTCCCACTGCCCGTGGCATCGATGTAGTTACAATGGGGCAGCAGCCGTAGAAGGAGTACCGCAACGCGCAGCTATAACTTCGAGGTAATTAAGGACTTTGTTTACCCTGATTTGTCTGAAAATACATTAGTACAAACGACATCGCTCCTTACATTAAACGCAGATTAACTCTCGCCAATCGCTGTTTTGTTGGCTAAGAAGCAATGAAGTATGAAGCCTTCTCTCGAAGGACCAACCTGACGCAGAGGCATGGATAATCTTACCAGCGGGTGGAAAGTTTTTGGTCTCGTCGAGAGAAAAATTCCTAATGTGATCTTCAATCCTATTTGCTTTGCTACCATCTGATGAAGAAGATCCGGACACATTCTGCATACACATTGGAAAGCTGAGCTCAATGAGGCGACTACGGCTGTAACACTTTTGGTGGCAGGTCCGTGTGGAGCTCATCGACAACAAGGTGTTTTCGTGTCCGAACTTGTGAACGATATGGGGCATACATTATAGGTCAGGTACTGATGAACGACCGGTACATAGTGGAAGACGTCCCAGGTATGCAGCGAAACCAGAGAAGATGATGCACAATAATGTGCTCTGACAAGCTCAAACCGTGGTGTGAACTACCGGATGAAGGGTTGGTGAGCGTGAAAGACGATGCGTCGACATCGGGCACTGACGATGAAGCGGATGAAGTTAACACTGCTGATGGAGAAAACGCATGGGTGCCGCCGGGGTAAGAGCTGACCGAACAACCCGGATCGTGGGGGCACGATCGTTTAATGATGGTCGAATTTGAAGTAATGAGAGCAAGGCACTCTGAAGTTAATGAGATGGTGGGCAGTCACTGCCGAACCGCCGAAGCAATCACATCTCGTGTATACATATAATTAATAAAGTGTAACTGAATTCAATCGGTTTGATTTATTTTTGTTCGTAACTTTACATTACGTAGACACACTTTTTGTAAAGAGTTCATTCGAATTCAAATTTTCTATTATTATTATATTTTTTTCAATTTTTTTTCCTCCCCCACAGCTGGACCAAATATGAGTCTTTCCTCTCACAAGAATAGTGCGGCTACTTCGCTCACTACCATAGCAATGAGGAGCTACCGCTACCCTCGTTTATTATGAAGAAACAAAGAAAATGCGCATCCACCCTGATCAAACCTCGGCGCCGAGACCCTTATTCTGGTGCTTTACAATTCCGTCCTCCTGTCACCTTTAAAGTCATGCATCTAGATCCCTCCTTCAATTGTGATCTCTTTCTACCTTCTTCCAAACGTCTCTGTAATCCTGGGCGAAAACCCTTCACGCGTTCTGGTCATAACATGGTTTGGTCACGAATGTCACCATCATCGGCATTTCTGATGCGTGCCTTTAATTCGACTAAGTCAGGTAGGCTACCGCTTGGCAGACCCAGGGTGATGTAGTTGAACTCAGCCTGGTCGTCCAAATGAGTTAGAGCCGATGACGCTTGACTAGGTGGCATGAAGATCTCTCGTGTGCTTTGTATCGTAACCTCTTAAGTGGATTATGGGGCACCATGAAGACAACGAGAAATCGAGAGCAGTGGGTATAAACGTCTTCGGGAACGTCGGCTCCTTGTCATCGCTCAGAAATCGATCAGCGATCTGTCTTTGCGCAGAAAAAAGTATGTTCCTCTTGATCGCACACCAACAAGTCGTCGATCTCAAGAGCAGCATCAACTTCCCCAACATGTTCTAAACAAAGACGTCTTGAGTCTTGTCGTTCTCCTCTTGGATAGGCTCGTCGTCACTAACTCCCCAGCTGCTGCTCTCAACGCCCAGAAACCTAAGAAAATCTCACAACTTTCCACCGACATCCTTCACGTAGGCCATCAACCAGTAACTTTTGACTTTTCCTCTACAACTTCCGACCCCTGACACCTCAATTCACCGTCACGCACACACACTGCAAATTACGCCCAATTTGATGGACTACCAAATCAGGTAAAATGCCACAAAATTCCGCCCTGAATCACTACAAAACTACGTAATAAAGCAACAACACTCAGCTCATGTCCCTGAATTACACATATCCCGGTCCATCCACCCCTCCCCCGACAGTCGATATCATAAAAATGAGAAAAACTCATCCAAATGAGTGCGGACGCCGAGGAAGCGGGCGATCAAACTAAAGCCACACATAACGAAGTGCCCCATAAAATCCAGGAAAAGAAGATACAAACAAAATTCCCGTCACGTCCAGTGCATAACACGATTGAATATGGATGAAGTGTGCCGCCCGCCGACTGGACCCGGACCACACATTCAAATTCGCATTCGCAAATGAAAATAAAAATTATAGACCTTCACATGCACCACGTCGCCGTTTCGCTCGCACTTTATCCAAATGACTGCCGTAACGACGAGCAGCGAACAGAGAGAAGAATTTTTTGCCACAATAAAAATCCACTCACTCACTTTAAACATTGATGGAATTCGTGTCACATAAACCAGCATCCCCGCCGCGAGCAACAGCATGAGGACGGAGGATGGTTCAGCGAGCACCTGTAAATTTCAAGACCATTAAATAGAAACTACCCGAGCATTAAACTCCCATTTTACAAGTGTCCGTCTGTTCACTGGGTGGAGCGGAGGTGCCCGAAGAGACTGAAGGAACATAAAACGCATCAAGATGGGGGTGAATAACAATTTTCTTCACCCCATTACATCTAACGAAAGGATTATTCCATTTTAGTCTCCTTGGGAAAAACCAAAAACCCATATTCTCTCTCGTGTCTCGCTGCTACTGCTGCCGCCATGAATGCGTGAATGTCCTCAATTCACAAACTTTGGGCTACAGATAAAAGCATGCATATTTCATCATCCTTACGGTTATTATATGCTCCCTCTCCTACCTACACGGGGGCGCGCAATGCCGAGAGAGAGGAAAGGACATCAGCTCCGGCACTAAACTAATACCCTGTCTGTCGGCCCGGCCGGTGGGGGAGAGACAACCAGCAAGCAGCAACCAGCAAGCACTCATGCCATTAACCAACAACGAACAACACCTTGTCCATTATATTAAGCCAAGAGGAAGAAGACACACACGCGCGTATCGCTGCGTACACACACATCGCTCTCTAAGGCTCCCTCAAGCATTCACCTTATTTTCATAAGCAACCACCACCATTCAGCATCCACCATCCACCATCCACACGCCGGCACTTCGTCCAGGATCCTTTAATTTTCCTACAAAGGTGTGATCTGTGTTGAGGACGACACACAGCGCACACATCATCCTGGCCTCTCTCAGTCTCACATCCCCCCCACACACCCCACCAGCGCACAGATACAGAGATAAAATGGCAATGTTTATGCACGCAGTCGTATGAAGAATTTAGGTTATGTCATCAGACCATTTCAGGTGGATGGATGTTATCCTGTTTTATTTGTTTTGTACGTGTTTGATAATAAGTGTTGCACGACCTGAATAAATATCCCCCGACAACGACGACGACGACGACGACGAGGCTCTTCTTTTTCGCACGGCACGTAGTAAAAATAACAAATATTATACAATCCCTCTGTCTCTGGCTCGTTTCGCCGTTTCGTCGTTTCGTCGTTTCGCCGGTGTGCGCTGTTGCCTTGGGCCATATGTAATATGGGCACAGGACAATAATATTGTAATATCCCGGCGCTCGGTCTCATTCTCGTTCCCGTTCCTTAGTGTTTTTCTTCTGCTTTTTTTCCTCGTCTCATTGGCAACACCACCACTATTCACATTCGGCCCGTGTGTTGTTCGAGGTATTTACATTTTATTTTATATCTTTTTTTTTTCTTCCAGCCTCTCCCACCCACCAACCACCCACCAACCCTCCTGTCGATCACACAGTAGTAGGCGCTCCATTCAATTTGTGCCCATTTCGTGTGTATTTGCATAGTTTTCTCGGAATCTTCACATCTCCGTCCGCGATGATGCGTAGCCGTGGCGTACAGTGGGCTGGTTTGTATGGGAGAGCTGTCAAATCTGAACTTTGAATCGAATCGTAAAGAACTTTAGAACATTTTAGCGTATTTAGTTTAAAATTGGCTAAGCAGTCAAAGAAAAGTTATCAACATTCTCCTAAAATTTGAGGGTTTTGTACTGGACATTTTCTGGTGTTGCTGAACAGCATATCTCTTCTTATGCCTTTTAGATCGATCACAGCATTTACTCAAAATTTGTTCGCTGTCTTCAAGTATTACTTGACATTGTAGGCACTACATTTTCTGTGAAATCTTGGGTATATAACTTAATTGTGCGGTTTGCCAAGAGATGGCGTAACATGCACTTTCCAATGGAATATGCCTTGGAAAACTACTGTCATTGTGAGTCATTTCACTATATGTCATTCATTTGAAAAAGCGTAAACTGCTGCCGAGAGTCATCGTATTTTGGTGGAAGCTTATGGTGAACATGCGTTACCTGAGCGAACGTGTCGAAAGTGGCTTGCACAATTTAAGGGTGGTGATTTTGGCTTGAAAGACGATGAATGGTCTGGTTACCCATAAAAGTTTTAAGATGAAAAACTGAAAGCATTACACTATGATTGTTGCCAAACGCTCGCAGAGTCCTACGGGTTTCACTCAAGCAGGCATTTAAAAACATCTAAAAGCAGCTTCCACATGAACTCAAGCCGAGAGACGTCGAAAGGAGGTTTTGCGGGCCTGAAATGCTGATCGCCGCAACGGGAAGTCATTTTTGCATCGGATTTTTTTTCTTAAAGAAAGGCTTGCATTGCTCATAAACAACAAAAAGTCCAAGTTCAGTTCTTTCAAATCATTATTAGCCAGGAAATTGTAACTTTTGTAACAGGACCAAAGTTAAAACTGTGTTTTTTGATTTTGTTGTTAGGTCCAGAGAGGGACAAGTCTATGCTCCAAGCCAAAATTACTGATCGCTCCCAACTTGGTGGAATGTCAGCAACGATCCTTGTCGATACATTGATCAAGTTGACATGCAGCCTCCAAGCGACTTCTGGATAGCTCTCACAACACCCGTTGTGAAGTTAACTAATGTATGCAACGTTTCCCCTGAAGTTGTCGGAGGGCTAACAACCAGCCCACTAAAAAATATTTGTTGTTATTTGTTGCCTCGATACAAGGTAGTGCAGGAGTTTGTCTGCCTCGGGCAAACGTACACTCCATGAATGACATTTTGTTGAGATCCGACGTAGAATCTTTCTTGCCAACCAATGCTACTTCGGTTTGTCAAGACAACTGGGCTCGAAACTTCTGACTCGAGGGACCAAAATCATGCTCTACAAGAATCTTATTTTTTCCAGTCCTGCTTTATGGAGCTGAAAGCTGGACACTAAGCAAGACTGTAGAGCTGATTCTTGGTGCCTTCGAAAGAAAAATTCTCCGTCGCCTTTATGGTCCGACGTCTGCGAGGAAAGTGAATGGAGGAGAAGACACAACAGCGAACTCTACGAGCTGTACAAGGATGTGGGTCTAGTCCGGGAAGCAAGAATCCGTCGACTACTAGAGCTCGCATGGATACCCAATATAAGAAGGTCTTCGAATCCGAGCTTTCTGGTTCGAGGATAGGAAGACCGAACGTCTGGTAAAGATATCAAGATATCGTGGATGTAAGACAGCTTGGCCTTAATGACTGGAAGCATCGCTCCCATTACCATCACCGATGGAAGGCAGTAGTTGCTAAGACTCGACCCTTCATGGTTCTTACTTCTGTATGACAAGTAAGTAAGCTAGGTCCAGAAGCTGTAAAGGTTTTCGCCTAGTTCAAGATTGGGATCATTTATGTAAGCGTATAGTGAGAGGGCGTACTCTTACATCACTAGTTGTGGCGCTAGCGGTTGTCTTAGGTCGAGGGATGTAGCGCTTGTTCTTTAGGTATTGGGACTAAGGTTCGTGTTCTTTGGGGCATTGGGACTAAGGTTCCTGTGGGTGCGTTCTTCTCTTTTTTCCCAGTTTCTTCTACCGGTTATGGTTCCAGGACCTTGAGTTCGCTGAAGTGGGAATGGGAATTAGCAGCTCTGCAGATGGCCTGATGTTGTGGAGATCTGCAACTTTCCAAAAGGGAAAAAGACAGCCGATGCGTAGGACAGCTGGACCCATAAACAAGACAGGAGAGGTAGGAAGGAGTGATAGTTTCCTTCCCCACTATTCGTCATTGATGAGGGAAGTGAACGTCGAGGAGAATATGCACCCTAGCCTTGTGATAATCCTAGCAAGGGAACCGAGCGAGAACGAGGAAACGATCGTCAACTAAGGTGAGTTCGGAACGCGTCAAGCGGTCTGCTATATGGAAGAGAGAATCGGGTTTCGACAAGAAAAGTATAGGAAACAGATAGCGACAGTGCAAAGAAAGCTTTTACCGAATGTTGTCGGATACAGTCGTCCTTGTAGTCCCAGAATCGACTCCTATCGATCGGAACCGACAATCGACCAAGCACAGCAAAAAACTATACAGAAGTGGCAAGAGTGCTGGAGCTCAGAAACCAAAGTACACTGAACAGCGTGGCGGATAAGAAATGTGGCAGTGTGGAACGACCGGAGGCACGATGAGGTCAACTATTTCGTCACCCAGTTTCTTACCGGACACGAAAAACTTCAGGTCTTACTCCATAGGATCGGAAAAAATGGGAACCCGGGCTGTTACAACAGCGCATTCCAAGCAGACGACGCCCATCACACGTTTTTCGCCTGCTGAAGATGGAAAGCCAAGCTCACAATATTGGAATGCTTGTGTACAAGGCATTTCTCTTCATCCCAATCGAAAAAAAAGCAGGATGGTACTGCTGATAAGTAAGTGCAGTAAAACCACTGCAGGTAATTGCTTTGTAACAGGTAATAACAACGGCGGGTAACACTCCTCGAATGCTAAGCATGGATGGCTACTGCACTCGCTAATATGCCGCCATTGTTATATTTATAACACCTCACGCGTGATTCATGTATCTGTCAAAGTAGAACATCTCACATCACGTGAAACTTCCCATTTAAAAAATGCTTTTCCGTCACTTCGACCATCTTGCGATAATCATAATCGACCAACTGAACTAGTGGCAGATTCAGTTCAGACAATTCATCGAGTTAGAGACTGAATAGAAGATACTATATACACACGAGAATAGGAGTTGACGCAGGACTCGAGTGATAGCCTCGTCGACAACTATTTGTAAGTTAAGTATATTCATCTGCATTTTAAGCCGTTTTCTGGTTTCAAATTGGAAGGGACGTAATGACCTAAAGCTAGGGTACGCTATTGAAAACTATGTACTTCTGTTGCCTCATTCCACAAGTTCAGCTTCAGTTTATGTGGTTGGGCCTGAGTTAGACGCATCTGACATATGTCCTGCTGGACCCATTGCAATGCCCGTCGCGGAAAGATTACTTTTTACACATTCTCCGTTTACGTGTGTTCCATGTGCAGCAATTCTCATGTTCTGATCAATCTGCAAAATAAGGTAAGCGGGCGTTTTGTTAGATTTTGGTGTCCACGTGTACCTAGCTCGGCATTAAGGCTAAATAGTTCCTAGACTAGGGTATTTAAATACATATTTATGTATTTTGGTGGGCAGCGAAATCGGGCGAGAAACGACTATGACGGTTACGAAAATGTTTTGAGGAAATAAGTAGCTGGTGCACGCTGGAATTTCGTACCAGATTGGCGGAGACATAGGGCACGTACCATTTGTGTTCTTTTTTTTCTCGTTCGTTTATCCTTTTATTGAAGTTTCGATTTATTTATTTTTTTAATTACCACCTTGTTGTCGCGAATCAAGTGGTGGTTAATCGCGTGGATCCATCAAGACCACGATCTTCTCCACGGCTGGTCGATCGGGATCGAGGTCGCGTGGAAGTGAAGAAACCGGTGTAGCACTGGTACAGCGACACTAATTTGAACACAACTCCGAAGTATGCAAAAATATGCAGCCATTGAAAACATTGACGTCAGATAAGCGTAGCTTCGCGAAGAAAATTTTGAAACTCAAAGAGTATTCATCAAAACTTTACAACTTATCTTTGAGGATGGTGCCCTGTGGCACTGTGAGTCGGCCCCAACCTCGACGTCGTATATTCGATCCCTGGTCTGTGCAACAAAAATAATGTTCACGACCCCAACTCTTTCGAGTCACTGACAATGCTTATAGAGTACTTCTGTCTAGAAAACTTCTCAAACTTAGCTTTCCAGAGTCGGCAAAAAACTGTGGGTCCCTTCCACTCGTGAGAGAACACTAGCACGCACAACACGAGTGGTTGCTGAGAAGCTAGGTCCTGGCCCACTACCGGCTGTAGCGGCATACATATTATTATTATCATCTTAAGCCTACTTTTATATTTTAGGTGTTGCTTCAAAACTTCACTCAATAATCTGTTAACTTTGAGGAGTTGTAAATAAGTCTACAGTATAAATAAAGTAAGAATTGAAATAACCTTGTTTTTCCTTTCTCAGCCCACTGTATGGCATTTCGTGCGGATAGGAAGTGGCCTGATGGAAGGACACACGGTACGTGCGATTCATTTTTCATCTTTCATTCTTCTCCCGAAACATGGGAGGGAAGAAAAAAAATCGGGTGGCTGGCAAGCAGCCGAACATAGAGTAGGACATGAATGGAATTTCATCATTCAGTTTGTCCTTTAGTCGCACACGCACGCATCACACGGAGAATAACATTGAAACATCAACAATATGACAAAATTGAAGTGAAGGCTTAAGGATTCAAAATTCAATTTCCTCACAAGATGACGGCGGTGACGGCGCGGTTGTGACGGTTTCACGTGAGCCTAGAACGCGATGGGCTGCCTGACGGGGCTCCAGTCGATGACGACGATGATGATGTTATTGTTGTTCTGTTTGTTCGCCTGGGAAACAGTGGAAATCGAGAAATTGTCAATTGAGGAGCATTTGCTTCGCGCGGCTGTCTGCTGTTATGAAGTGGGCGGCTATTCGATGGGGCGTCATGAAATTATGAATTACTTGTGATAGAAGGTGCTTGGTGGGGTGTCACTGTAATTTGTTTGAATTTAATTTCACATCGATGCCACACGTGCATAGCTAGTTTCCCATCAGTGGTGTCGGTGTATGTGATGATTCTTCAGCCACGCGCCCGTTTACTTTGAAGGACCTCCCTCCTCGCGGTATTTGCGTACCCCCACAAGGCAACTATTCAACGGCAAATATGTACACGGATTATAATTTGCAATGCAGAAGCTAATTACGGCCACAGTTAAATGAAGACGTCGAACTGGGAGGAGTTGAATTTGAAAAGTAATCGTGTTATTTATTGACGGGGTGACTGGGAGTGGGGAACAGACAACATTATTATCCGTATTTGTGAATAAAGTTCGCCGTTGAGTTAGGGAGGGGCTCTGTGAAGTCAAAACGAAGTTATTTACGAGGCGGTGCTTGTTGATTAAGTTATTTGTAGTGCGGAACAGCTCATACCTTAATCTCTTTGTGCAGTCTAAAGTAAATGCACGGTAGCCGGAGGGATTGTCAAAATTCAAAAGTTGGTTCGGGGGAGCTTCGCGACACCATTTGCAATTTTTGTGATAGCCAGGAGAAACTAACGAAGCCTGTAAGCTATTTAACGAAACTTAACGAAACGAGCGAGGTTGTTATAATGAACAGAGTCTTATAGTTTTTGTCTGGGAAAAGTAACTGGGAGACTTAAAGACAACATTTAGAAAGACAAAATGAGATGATACCCATCGGCTAGCCTACAAACGACGAAATTAACGAAACTTAAAGAAGTACTTAGTATGGTCAAAGTGTCTCATTTCTGAAAATAGTTAATATATACAGTGTAAGTCCCAGGTTTTCACGGTGAAATTGGAGCCGAACGACCGCAGACAACGCGTGAGTTCGCTCTTTAAGCGCTGAACCGACTTTGGGAAAGACGTGATTTTTAAGTCAGTGGTTGTGTCAACAAGCAACACCATCCACAAGTGTGTGACCAAATGCCGGAGAGGATGTAAGTCTTCGCGGACATGTTGGAAACGAGGCTCACTTTGTTTCAGTTATTCGTTACGAATGTGTTAATAATACTGATAATAGAATGAGGGATGTGCCTCGAAGTGCTATACCTCCCGACACTGATTGTGTTATTTTTGCAATAAGGGATTTCTGGTGCAGGAGCTCAGTCTGAAGGAAGTGTACTTAAACCTTTTATCACAAATAATTTGTAATTTCATAACGCCCGAATTCGAATAGCCCACTTCATAACGTCAGACAGTCTGGAGATGTAGCAAAAGGTGTTTGATTTGTGTACAGTTCTGCTTCTATGCTTCTATGCTCAGAGTTCTGACTGCAACTCCATCGGAGTCTCACTAACCGTGGAAAACATTTGAACACACTTCGCAATTGGCCTTTTAGAATCTTTGCATATCCCCACGTCTCGAATTAAAAACGCTACCCTATCCCCTCGTAAGTAGAAGGTGCCCAGTTTTCTTGCATGTTGACTGTCAACCGCATCCAGCTGTGAAAATACTTAGCAACACTGGCAATTCAATCGTGAATCGTTTCACGCCTGCCAAATCCGTGACAATTATGAAAAGTTATCGAAATTTCGTCTCAGTTACAAAACAAAGCATATCCAGTCGTCGAGAAAGGACGAACAACACTGACTACTCGGCTGGAACACCACGGTAGGCAACAATAACTTCGAAGTGGTCAAGGACTTGGCTACCTCGGCTCCCAAGTTAAAAGAACGAGATAGTGAGGGGCTCCGGCTACCTCGGTTCCGCGGTAAACAGTACAAACAACATCAGTATGTTGCCAATCGGCTAATCCGTGAATGCTATTGTGTTGTAGAACACCCTATCCTGCACTATAGCCTGAACTTCACACAATTTCAAGAGCAGAAAAAGAAGTCCTTGGTACATTCGAGAGAAAAGATCAACGCAATAGTTGACCCCTACGAAGCCGATAACGCACACAAGTCGACAAGGACTTCAACGCCAATTGACATGCAAAATGGGGTGTCTTCTTGACTGAGGTGAGCCTCTCCAGACCATAAAAACCATAAAAAAAGGTCTTTTCAGACAGAGATTTATGTGAAATTAAGAAACCGTTGCTGACGGCAGCATGGTCAATATCGTAAAAGACCAAGGAAAGTCAATTTTGCGCAGAACAGCGAACGGGCACTGAGCCCGGCCAACAATCAAATAAAACTGTGCTGGCTCAAGAGTTGCAACCGGTTAACCATAGACAACTCCCACTTACCATCAATGACCTCGGGGATAGGACGATGTTCACCGTATTTCCGCGGGCAGACCTTGACAGCTGATTTCTGGGTCCACCAAGACGGTGATATGTGTCCTAGTAGTGAAGCAACGCTTGGTGTTGAGCAAGGAACTGTGTCATCTCACGGTTGCTCATAACCAATGGAAGCCGAGATCGTGAGACTTGATATCACACAATTTTTTCTCTCGGGCTACGTCAAATCCTTATTCTGCCACAACAAGCAAAACACTGGATGATCTGTAGGCAAACATTCGAAACGACGTTGCCGGTATGAGGTTGCAAATATTGAACCAGGCTATTAACCAACAGGTTGAATCACTGCTAGACAATCCAAGACAGTCAAGTCATGGTATGAATGCAATTTCAAAATGAAACCAGAATCAATTTCCTAATTCACTGTTTTGTTGTTGAAAACGTTCTACATTTCCATTTCGCCCTTCTCAACGCACAGCCAGGACCCGATGAAAATGTACCCCAAAATTATACGAATACTGAGCTTCAGTCGCACGCTTAAGGACCTGGTGGAAAAGCTGCTGCAAGTGGACCTGCCCAAGAGATACGGCAGCATGATGAATAGCAACAGGGACATCAAGGAGCATGAATGGTTCAGGTCCGTGGATTGGTACGCGATTTACAATCAAGACATCGCGACGACGCAGATGACTGCTCATACTTCTACAAGTATCCAAATGTGGCACCAAAATGTACTGGATTCATCGAAGGCTACGAGATATTATATTATTCGTTGTACTGGACAAGACATATGTATGTACATACATTCTTTTTCAAAACAGGTCCATCAACGTAAACACGACGAGCGTATGAGACCATCTGACCCCCAATAAACACGACACGTACCTGGGTTGTCTCCTGTTTAACGAACGAAATTGAAGGACAAAGGCATGACGAGAAAAGGAATCCCACGCAATTCACATTGACAGTTCCTGGGGCTCCCCATTCCTCCTTATCCCTTAATCCTGGCAGAAAAGGCATAGAAAACTACTGTGCCTAGCTGCAATGAGCTCAGAGGAGATTATTGCCTTCAATGAGCTTAAAACTTGCTCGCCTAACATCGAAAATACGATGAATTGGAGGCCATTTTCGAAAACGACACCATTAGTCAGTCATCAACGCGTCCGAAACTACAGCTAATGGAGTGTCCTTGAGGCACACAAGACCTACTCAAGGCGACAGCCCACCCCAATTTAATCCCCCGTGTCGTTTTGTGTAATCACCCCAAACAGGTACTCAAAGTTGTTCCCTCGTTCAAAAGACGCACTTGCCTAGCTTAGGAACTAATTACTATACACCCTCTCCCCGTTCGAGAAAAGGTACTGCACCAAAAAGGCAAGAAGAACGACGGCAACATCTACTTGCCAACAATTCAAATAAATCACCACACCCCGACAATGGCCCAATTGGCGCGCGTTCCCCTCATCAAAAATTCCCGAGCAGAAGACCAGTGAGCTCCGCACCCGCTTAAGTCGCACCATCCGAGCTACAAAACTTCGTGTTTTTTTCTCTGTAAGCAACAAAAAACAAAAAACGGTCGAAAACAGAAAACATCGAGCGAAGGTGCTGAAGGAAAGTTTAAACACCCAGCTACTAAATAAATCCACCTCATACATAAATTAGAAATAAATTTGACCTACTTCCACCAGCACCACCTACAGCAAGGGCGACGCGCACCCAGCGCACAGGCTGCTACGACGAAATCCCCAAAGCGCCATTCTTTTCATCTCTAAACTTCCGCATTACGCCATAGAGCAGTGAAAAGACTGCATAATAAGTTTCACTTCATTGCCGTAGCCTGGCTGCCCCCTGGACGGAGGGGGGTGGACAGGGGCAGACGAGACAGCAACGAAACTAAAACGTTGCAACACATCTTGAAGCATCCCATTAATCTTGCCTAGAAAAATGTTGTATGCTCGTACTGGCGCTTTTCCGGCAGCATCCGGCCCACCACCCCGTCATTGACGTCATTTAATGGACAATTCAAGGATTCCCAACACTCTCGACAATGGGAGGGGGTGGGAGTCAACACATAAAGGTGACTTCGGATAAAAATAGTCAAACTAGGTCACATCCTGAAGTTCACAGTGGAGGGTTGGGTTGCGCGGGTGCACTCACACACTCCGGCCCATCTAAGGCTGCGTTTGAATACACCTCGCGTGTGTGTCGCGTCGGATAATTAATCCTTCGGAGCTCCCGATGTAACAGTGTCGCCTCCAGTCAGCCGTGCATCGCTCACCGGTGAGCCACTTTATTATTAACCAATTTCTGGTTCGAGTGTGCGTGCACCAGCAGCAGCAGCCGCCTGTCTGCCTCTCCAGTCACAGCGTGTGAAATATGCACGGAGCGCTCCAGTGGGACTGGGACTCGGTCACAGACAACCCCCCACCACGGCCCACACGATGACGACAATGGTGCGGCGAGCTAGAGCCAGAGCGGAGTAATAAAGCAGAGCACTCCCCGAGTAGTTGGTGCTCTCGGTGACGCTTCACGGCCCCTTCATTTCGCCCATTATGCGACGGCGGGCTGCGACTCCGCGCTCTCGTGGGGTAGGTTTCGTGCCCGGTGTCACCGTTAGATACAACGATGCTATTCATAAATTTCCCTTTATTAAAACTGCTCGTAGTCAAGGAGTGTTTATGTAATTTTCCGCCAGCCGCTCCGGCGGAGTCGCACAGTTGGAGTGTCGCCCCGTCTCTGGGGGTGAGCACCTGTCAAGGTGCGACAAATATACGAAGACATTATGAAACACCAACATCCGGAAGATGCAGGCTCGCCGTCGCCGTTGCCATCGCTGCTGCTGTAGTCGGTCGTCGGTCGTGAATCCTCGGCAGTCGTCCCTCGTCCGTCGGTCGTCGTTCATCGTCCTTTGTCCGTCGCCCGTTTGTTATGGAAAATGATTTGTTGCGAGACAATCATTAGATACCGACCTACAGCCACCCACAAGGGTGCCGCGTGCGCACATTATTTATGCCACCGTCCCCGTTGTCTTCGCGCGCTGTGCTCTCGTGGAGATATGAAATCTGCGAGATCGAACATAAATTCTGAACCAACACAGAACGAAAAAAAAGTTATGAGAGAGAAAATATTACGTATACGCACCGTAGGCCAAGGACTTTATTACACATTAATTTGGTTATTCAGGCCATTTGGGGTGAAATTTATAGCGGATTTTTAACTTTTGAGGGCAGCCGCGCTCACTTCCTCTCGGTCTTTTCATTCGCCGATGCTTTATGCGTCTAAATACGCGCCGAGTTTATGATAGATGTCTGGTTGGGTTGCCAGCAGAGGAAGCCCTGTGAAGTCATTAAATTACTTAACGACGCAAGGGATGTGTCTTGGGTTACCTGCGCGCCAGAGTCGGGATGCTTTGTTTACCCCGTGACGGAAATAGAACGTAAATTGGACCGCGTTTAAGGTGATTATGATGTTTCTCGATCCGCTGGATGAATGGGAGTCTATTAATTTGTCGGCGCTAGTTGAGGGAGACTGCGACTAATGACGGCGTGGGTGACTGTTAAAGAAGCGACCGGAAGATTGACGGTGTTGACTTTCAACGGAATGGATTTACTTTGTTGGAAATTAAAGGTGGTGGAAGATGGTGGTAACGGCGGAAGGTTGGATGTAGTCCTTTTTAAGTCAACTTCCATCATTGGTGTCGATCTTCAAGCACCAAATTGTAAGAAATCTCACTTATCTGGTTTCCAGGTCGCAGTGACTTCCTAGGAAATGCGAAGCCCATTGAACTATCTAGGCAGAGATCTGTTTTCAGTGCCCGCTTGCAGTGCCCATCCCAATGCAAGTAGTTAACGCCAATATCTCTACACACAAATATTCAATCTCACATGGAGCAGACTAAAAAACTGCGCTTCATCAAGAAAAATATGGCGCACAAGGCAAAGTAATCCTTCTGCAAACTCGACATGACATCCCTTGATTGATGGCCGGCTGTACGCTACATTGGCCGATTAGAGAAAATGCCGTAAAACTTGGCACCCACATAAAACACATTGTTGTAATTATATAGCCGACAGGGATAGCTTGACCCACTTATTTTACACTTGTCCAGCTCTTGCAAGTGCCAAACAGAGTGGTAGACACTTTCTCAAATCACATGGCGAGATTGCTGCGAAGGAACTTATGCCTCTCTTCAAAATCTTAAATAGGAATTCGAGATATCATTACAATACACCTAACATAAAAAGTGTCTGCGGTTCTTACCGACCGACGACCTTATACATACGGTCTAGTTTGGCATCAATTTCACTAGTACAAGTCAAAGGAGACTTATATCTATAGTCTGCTTAACATAGCGTACAAGATCTCCTCTGTCGTTTTGTGTGAACGCCTAAAGCCAAATCTTAGATGTCCTTATCAGTGCGGTTTCAGGCCGGGGAGGTCTATCAAATCGTCACATTACGACAGATCCTCGAAAAAACCCGAGAGATGCAGAGACACTCACCACTATTTCGTCGACCTCAAGGCCGCATATGGCAGCGTGCATAGATACGAGCATACAGTGCCATGTCTAGTCTTGACATTCATGTCACACTCGTGAGGTTGTCCGAGATGACGATTGAGAACTCTCGCTACTCTATCAAGGTCGGTAACAAACTCACCGAGACCTTCAGTGTAAAAGAAGATTTAAATCAAGGCGAAACGCTATCATGTGACTTCTTTAACATCATACTTGAGAAGATCGTGCGAAACACCAGAGGCACGTTCTTCTAAAAGTCCGTTCAACTGCTTGCTTAGGCGGACGACATTGACGTTATTGGACGTACACAGCGAGCCGTCAATTGCGTTTGCTGGCATTAAAGATGATGCAGCTAAAATGGGTCTAGCGTCACGAAAGGACGCACGTCATCGACGAATCGGACAGAGCGTCATATTGGGCAGCAGAAACTTTGAGGTAGTCAGGACTTCGTCTACCTAGGCTCCGGAGTAAATAGGGACAACAACACCAGTACAGAAAATCAAGCACAGAATTACTCTTGCCAATCGCTGTTTCTTTGGGCTCAGTGGGCAATGGAGTAACAGAGCCATCTCTCGAAACACCAAATTGACCTTGTATAAAACCCTGATCATCCCAGTCCTGCTCTATGGCGCAGAGACATGGACGCTTTTGAAAGCGGATGAAGAAGCTCTTGGTTGTTTTGAGCGAAAAGTTCTGCGTACGATCTTTGGTCCTGTTTGCGTTGATGGCGTTTGGAGGAGAAGGTTCAACCACGAACTATACGGGCTGTACAGCGGCATGCACCTAGTAAAGCGTCTTCGGATCCAACGCTTAAAATGGCTAGGTCATGTAGAGCGCATGGACACCACAGCTCCGGCCTAAAGAGTCTTCGACACCGAGCCATTGGGAACGCGCAACCGAAGACGTCCTCCCACTAGATGGCGCACACAAGTGGAGAATGACTTCAACCAACTTAGTGTCCGCATCTGGAGGCAGCTGGCGGAGGATCGTGCTGGCCCTAGAGGCATGTTGGTTGAGGCCCAGGTCCACCCCGGACTGTAGCCTTTTAGTACGAGAAGCTGCAATAGAAATGACAAATGCTATCCGCGTACTAAATACTGTCGGATATGGTAAGTTTGGGTTTGACGCATTCATGTATGTATGGTATCATGCCCCGCCCTGAATCCGAACTGGTATGATGTTCTTTTCCTCAACCCACTGGCACAGACTACCATTTGATATCGTCGATGACGTATGCGCTTTAGGGTCAGCAGCTTAAGAGCCAAACAGTCTCATATCCGCACACCAAATAATAATTTGTTACATTAACTAACTTGCTGTTTTCATATAAGAATAAAAATTGAAGTCAAACTTCTCTTTTTTCATATATGGACCACATACGAAACAAATTTGAAGGTTGACTTTAAAAGTATCACATCTAAATGCGGTGTTGGCCCGTGGCGTTGTGGGTATGTGCGTCGACCCCAACCTCGACGTCGTAGGTTCGATTCCTGTTCTGTGCGACGAAAACAATTTTCACGACCCCACCTCTTTCGAGTCACTGACAGTGCTAAGAGAGTATTTCCTGTCTAGAAAAAGCTTCTCAAACTTGGCCGTTCGGATTCGGCATAAACTGTAGATCCCTTCCACTCGTGGGAGAATAATAGCACGCACAACACGAGTGGTTGCTGAGAAGCTAGGCCCTGGCCCTCTACGGGCTGTAGCGCCACCCATATTATTATATTATTATATTACATCCAAATGCGGAACATGAGCAATCTGCTTACCAAGCTTATCCCAAGACCCAGCAGCAATTTGAGTGCTACAGCTACGCAAAAATGTTCAAAAACTCAATTTTTGGGATACGCTGATTACATCGATATTATCGCGCTGTCCCAACGCGCCGTAGTGGAAGCTTTCATGGCAATTGAGGAACAGGCGGAACGAGCTGCTCTAAGGATCAATAAGGACCAAATATATGCTGTAGGGCAAAAAACGAGCCGCCGCACACCACCTAGCCCAAAACGTCTACTTCGGGGCAAACGTAAACTCCTTGAATGACATCGTAGTGGAGACTCGACATAGAATCACCCTTGGCAACCGATGCTACTTCGGTTTGCCAAAACAACTGGCCTCGAAACTCCTAACTCGAAGGACCAAAGTCATGCTCTACAAAACCCTTATTCTCCTAGTCCTACTTTATGAAGCCGAAAACTGAACATGAAGTAAGAGTGCAGAGCTGATTCTTCGTGCCTTCGAAAGAAACATTCTGCGTCGGATATATGGTCCCGTCTGCGAGGAAGGCGAATGGAGAAAAAGACGCAACAGCGAGCTCTACGAGCTGTACAAGGATGTGGATCTAGTCCGGGAGGCAAGAATCCGTCGGTTACACTAGCTTGCCTACATCGAGCATATGGACACCAAAGCTCCAGCAAAGGGGGTCTTCGAAGCCGAGCCTCCTGGTTCGAGAAGGAGAGGAAGACCGAACCTCCGGTACAGAGACCAAGACAGCATGGCCTTGATGACTGGAAGCAGCGTGCCCAGGACCATCACCGATGGAAGGCAGCAATTGCTCAGGCTCAGACAATTCGTGGTTCGTCTGCCTGATAAGTAAGTAAGCTGATTGTTGCCTCAAATGTATACATACGCGATGCAAAAATCCTTCTCTGGTGTTCATTTCAGATTCAAAAATTCCCTTTATTCGACTCAGTTCTAAGCTGAGTTATGTCTACAGTTCGATTCATGTTCTATTCGCTTCATTAAAGGTTGTCCGATGGTATTTAAATTGCTCCTTGTTCATCGTGTTCATCAGCTGTATTTTATTCAAAAACAAACATCAGTCCCGCAAGTGCCATTCCCTGCAGTTTCTGTCGCCGTAGTACGTCTCTTTCAGTCCCAATCAAAAGTCAACCGATACTAAATTGCACCTTCTCGTGTCGCAACCGACAATCGCTCAAAAATAACTCTCAGTGGTTGATTAGCTAATTGAACGCACGATGCTGACGACGTGCACAAGCAATCAGTCTTATCCGCAAATCTTCCATAAACCACACGAACGCGCAACTACCCATCGGACGAGATTAAACACCGCACGACATCGTCGGTCCTGTTTTTGGATCAACCATTATCCGTTCGCAATTTCAACTAAACCCCGCTCACTATCGACAGTGTTTGTGTCAAATGTCATCCCCTCTCACTTGCTCGGTGTCCTTTTAGCACCTGACCCAGTGTGCGGATGTGTCGGAGCACACTCGTCGCACACGACACATGTGAGCAATTAAAGTAATTCAACGTGCCACACATGACACACCGGAAATCTAATTGATACGTTTTGCTAAATGGAACGATGAGACATGAGACACAATGAAAGGGGGCGATGGCTGCGTGCTGGGCAGGATTGCTCGAAGATCATGTTTCGTGTGTGTCGCCGACGGGTGTGTGCGTTGCGTGTTGTGAGGATTTTATTGGTACACACTGATTGGGCTACGTGACACTCGGGTGGAGGCCAGTAATGAAGAAGTGAAATGGTCACCCAATCAGTCATCTGATTCCGTCAAATTCGAAGCCAGGGCCACACTCGTGTCCTCCCCCAGGAAGGTGTCTCAATCGGATAGTCCTTAAGACGAGCACCCACCCTCCGCAGCACCTGTTGGCGTCGAATCCTCTTGTAAGCGATTTCCTCCTGCGACCGCCTGCAGTGGTGGCACTTAAATCCTGTTTTCAGTCTGAGAGGACACACAGAATTTGTGTTGCACAAACAAAAGTCAATTTATTTAACGACGTCTCCTGGCGCCCGCCTGCATCCCTGCACTTCCTTGGACTCGGGAATTCCTCTGCAACACGGGCAACTATTTGGTTTCGTTTCATTTCTCGACAGCCGCCCTCCTTCCGCAGAGTGCCTGCAGGCAAAGCAGCACGAGCAGTGCACAGTGCACACACAAGTGTTGTTTATTTCAATGTTTAAGCACCGTTTCGGGGGAAAAGTGCGCCCCCTTTGTGGAGCGGATGGCTTTGTGCACCACCCTCTGCCTCGCGCTGACTGTGCTGCCGTGAAGATGAGCACTCATCGGCGTGTTGTTGGGCACAGAGGTTTCCAATTCAAGGAACCTCTTTCCAAATATTAAATTCCTCTCTTTCGGAGCGTGTGTGGGAGGGAAATATCCTTTGAGAGCGCCGAGTCTGTGTAGTCTCGTCTTTGTTCGATTGGGCACAGCTGCCGAAACGAATGGTGAATGAATGTCTTCTGTCAAAGTCGACACCCATCCTCCCGGTGTTCGAATCGGCCGAACTCGTCCCCGACATCGTGTCAACATTACGACAGTGGCGGCGGTGGATCGATTGTGGAAAAAAATGCCACCGCCGTTGACCGGATGTGGATGGAAAAACCAAGGACTCGGAAATGAACAAGATTGCATTAACAAATCGGCGGTAAATGAAGTGAAGCATCCTTTTTTTACGCGCCCGTGAATGCGATTTGATAAGCATCGCCCGCCGACGAGTCGCAGGGAACTGTCACACCCCATCGCCGCGCTGCTTGGAGTGGGTGCCCATGGGGGTGGCCATAACTTTTGTCGCAACATCGTCGGTATGAAGATTGATGACTTTGTTTGCACTGAGATTTGTCTAGATTCACGCTGGCCCGGGGGCGGGCGTCTGGGCGCGTGGGTAGGTGTGTGTGTGTCGGCCTTCAGTTACAATATTGTCAACAACATTGTTTGATTGATGTAGCCATTTGGAAAATGAATTTATGGATGCTCTTGCGGATTGGATTGTATGCGGTGGCACAGCTGGAGGACGGGGCGGTCGTTGTCGTCGAGTCGTTTGCACAAGCAATGCGATTTATTTTCTTGTTTACCTAACGGTTTCTCATATCCATTGTCAGGGCCTGCGAGCATGATTGATTCGACAAAAGACGGAATGCCAAGTGTACGAGCGGAGATTGAGACCTTGGTGGTGTCTAGGACACGTCGTTGCGTTGAGATTTCACTTTGCCTCGTGATAGTCCTTGAAATTGTTGACCTTTCGTGTGTCCTGTCCTGGTGGGTGGGGTTGAGGTTGTATATGGTCTGTGACTGGAAGTGGTCGCGATGGAATTAGGTGAACGTGCGGGGACTCCTGCAACGGAGACTTAGATTCGGTAACCGTGAATAACAGCATTTGTATTCATAAAGGCCACGTCTTCCGAGTCAGTGGCATTGTTTGTTAAAAGTGTCATCGAGTGTAGATTGTCGACGCGGATATTTGACAGACTGGTAGAAAGTTAAATCGTTCGAGCAAGTCAACATTGAGCGAGTACACCTGGCATTCGCGAAATTTCGTTGTTTTCACTCAGACTCACCTTGGGTCCGATGGCAATAGTCGTTTCTGGGATGTTAACAACTAACAACGGTCTTTTCCAACTTCACAGCATTCCGAAGAAGTCGACTACGGCGGGTGTTTCGATTGGATACAAGATGGCGCTAGAAAAGGAAATATTTGCGATAGTTGATCCAGCTGCCCTTTCAGATAATCGAGGACAATCCAACGACTTGCGAATGATTGGCAAAGGAAAAGATGCCTGGCAGGCAATCAGAATCGGCGTGGTTGCAGCTGGATACACAAGAAGCACTGATAAAATCGGGCAGCAATGGACAAGGATGAAGGCAACTACAAAGAAAGCGAAATCAGCTTCGAAAGCGAAAGTAGTTGCCGATGATACGGGGCTACTTGCTCAGGCAATGCTTCAATCAATTAGAAGACGATACGATTTTAATTGATCTAAGCCAGTCAATTTCCATTGCTGCCGGTAAATATCCACTCACCCTTACGAGCATCCATTCCCTAGCATCTCCAACTAGTCCAAGCCTATAGGGCATGAAAGACTGCATTATGGCATCTGGCTCAATGCTGTCTTCAAAAAACTAACACCGACGTCTTGGACAAAACGGCACTATAGACAGCCATAACTTCGAAGTGGTGAAAGACTCTAGGCTCCGAAGTTAATATAAACAATGACATCACCGCAGAGATAAAACGCAGGATCACACTGGCCAATCGCTGCATTTTCACACTTGGAAGGCCACTGAGGAATAATGCCATCTCTCGAAAAACAAAGGTGTCTCTATGTAAGACCTTGATAGTCCCAGTTCTGCTGTATGGCGCAGAAGCATGGAGACTAACTAAAGCGAGGATATTCTTGGTCGATGCGATAGAAAAGTCCTTAAAATTGTATTCGGTCCTGTAGGTATGGATGGTGTTTGGAGGAGGAGACTGAACGACGAGCTATACTGGCTGTACAGCAAATTGGGCTGGTCAAACGAGTTCGAATCCCTCGTCTCAGATTGCTAGGTCACGTCGAGCTAGTGGACAACAATGCTGCAGCCCGGAAAGTCTTCGACTCCAACCTTGATTGACAAGGCGGTAAAAGAAGGCTACACATATGGTGGCGCAGGAGGCTAGAAGGGGACCTGAAAAAGTTAAACGTGCGTGGCTCGAAGCAACTAGTACAAGACCGGAAAAGATGGAAAGGCATGTTGGCTGAGGCCCCGGTCCACCCCGGATTGTAGCGCCAGCCAAAGAAAAAAAAAGGACGGGAAATCGGGCTACTTAATTTTTTAGGACAAACGATTTGTTCTGACTCTCGGCAAGCGTGCCCTGTCAACCCTCTGGTTCCTTCTGTCTGGATGTAGAGTTTATTGAGCTGTAATTTGAAGGTGGCATGTCAGGCTATGTTAACTGGCAGTCTAGCGACGTGTTTAGAGAGCTCACTGGCCTTTTAGTTTTCCGGTATGTCTCTACGATCTGGCACCCAGATCAGCCGAATTTGAAGCGAGAAACACAGTTTAATTAAAGCGCTCAGACAGTTGACGCTCGATGGTTGAGAGAAATCCTTAAAACTCTATCTAGGAGACTCATTCTTCCGCCACTGACTCTTAATTCTTTAAGAGCTCTCCCTAAGCACAGGCCAAGCGTCACCTACCTAAGAAGGAATGCGCAGAGAGCCATCATCACGATTTTTGAGTTCGAGGTACACCTGATGGGGACTAACGTGCCGAGTGACCGAAACCATCGAAGCATATCCCTTCCCGTTTGAAGATGCAGCTACTCATCACATCACAACACAACAAATCATATTGTAGACTACACCATGGAGACTTGCACTTCCTTTCAGATACGCCACCTCAGTGCTCTGCCCAAAAAGTCCGTCTTATTGCAAAGCAACATAAATTTCCTTTTGTCTGTGCAGGTGAGAGGTTGGAAAGCCCATCTTTTTCGCAGACTCGTCTAAGAAGAAATTAATGAGTTCCGCCTGTGAACTGTTGACATACAAAAATTCTTCCGAACTCAGCAATATTTCGTTTAAGAATCGTATTATTTGACCTCATTTGGTCGCACATGTCCTTCAGAGATGGGCGGCAGTCAATTGTCTCCTTGAAGTTAATAGATAACTACGACAAGGATTCAGTTTCTGTGTGGCTATCTGTAAAGACACAGATATCACGGTCAAATTTCACCTTTCATCTTAGCCAGGACAGGGCATACAGACTTTACAGCCCGCAATTGGGAAATAAATTGTCAATACATCATAAAGTTGTTCAAACTGATAACTGCGGTTGACTTTCTGTCAAGATTTGGAGCGACAAACAGTGGTCTGTGTAAAAATAACCCAGGACTTATAAAAAAAAACACTAGATGGCCCGCCCTGTATAGTTAAACCCGTATTTAGGTTGCTT